>PVIW01002981.1:0-189029 GCA_004026585.1 Noctilio leporinus | reverse complement strand
GTGGGTGGGTGGGTGAATGGCTAAGTGATGAAGCCCAGATTTCTTCTGCTGTCAATTGCTCACCCACCTCTGTGCCAGGAATGGATTCAACAAGCAAGATGGGATCCTGAGCCAGGTTGGAGCTGGAAAACCAGCCAAACGCTCTGAGACGATCCCTTGTGTCGGATGCTGTGAGGGGCCAGGCAGTGGGAGGTGGCCCCAGCCAGGAGGCACAGGCTGTCTGTCTCCCAGGGCCTGGCAGGGTCACCTCCCACTGCCCCAGACTGCAAGCCAGAGTTTGGATCCTGGCTCTGTCCGCCCGGCTGGTGAGCGACACTGGACCAGTCACTCCACTTCTTGGGGTCTCAGTCTCCTTGGGTATGAATGAGGATCACACAATCCCCACAGTTGGCCATCTTTGCCACAGTAGTGTCCTCCTGGGGGACAATTGTCTCCAAGCCCATTCCCTGGGTGAAGAAACTGGGCCTCCAAATGGAGAAAGATCTCCAAGGTCGCGGACAGGGCTAAAACCATGCTGGTGGGACGGGGCCATGGCTGGAGCCGTGGCCTGAGTCCCACGATGGAATTGGGAGCCCCCCAGAGGTGACCCCTGATGTGGCCCAGAATGTGCTCCAGGAGACACGGAGTCTCTAGCCCCGAAGCTCACACCCGGACCCGGTGTACCATGCCCCGGGGGCACTGCCCAATGTTGACCTTCTGTGGGTGGAAGGTCACATGTCCCTGAGGGCTACAGCTCGGGGGGTGCCCTCAAAAAAGGATGGGGGATGCCAAGGGCTCTTGTGAGCTGGAGACACTAAAGGAGATGAGATTTACTCCCAAGGAGGGAGGGAGGAAGGGAGGAATTGGTTGGTTGGCAGGTCGGCTGGCCCACCGTCAATAACTGAGTGAGTGACTAGCTTGCAGGCAGGTGTCCCCGTGCCCAGAGTCCTGAAGCCAACTGTTCAGGAAGAGCAGGGCTCCTCCACGTGGGCCTGGTGGATGACGGTCACCCCAGGTGCCCAGCCGCCTGGGCCATGCGCTCAGGGCTGGGGTGGCAGATGCAGAGGTCATGTCCGGGATCGGTAGGAAAAGGAAAAGACAGCGGGCCTGACGGCCAGCCTGCTGGGCAGAGGATCTGCGCTTGATCCTGGAGTGCAGCTCAGGGCCCTCGCACTTCCCTTGGTGGCCAGTTTGGGGACAGATCAGAGAGCCCGGGCAGGACGTGAGCCCGGCCGTACTGCTGCCGCAATGTCCATCTCCGGTGGGCACGTGAGGAAAGGGACTCCCCTTGGGGACCACAGTGTCTGTAGCTGGGAGGGTCCCCGAGCCGGGCAGAGGGGTGGACGTGGCTCAGGGACACGCAGGAGAGGCGTTCCGGGCACTTCCTCCAGGAGGGGAGAGATGCCCAAAGGTCCTTTTGTCTTACAACACTAATGTCCACTTGTAAATGAGGCCTGGGCCCGGGGCGGGGGAGCGAGCGTCACTGGGCGTCATTGATGAGCCGCACACTGGGCCCTTCATGGAGCCCCAAGTGCGCCCTGCGGCGACGCGAAGATTTATTGAAGCCGCAGCGTGGGCTCATTGATTTTCCTCCAAACCGGTTTGAAAAGACTGTTTGCATCTGCCCTAGACGGGGGAAAAAAAAAAGTGTGCTTATTTGGTAAACTTTGTTTGAAAAATCTGCTTGTCCTCAAAGACGTGGCTGCGTGTTCGGTTGGAACGGGGGAGGGGGAGGCTGTGTGTGAGGAGGGGACAGTGGCCGGTCACCCTTCCCTGTTGTCAGCGAGCCAGAGGCAGCACCGGAGGACCGGACCCAGACAGCCTTTCTGGCACATCAGGACCCTCCAAGCCTGTCGCTCCAAGGTCGGGATCTCCTGGGGGCTCTCTCCTGCCCCCTCGGGGTGTCTGTGCCCCAGCAGCTGTGAAATGCTGAGGGAAGTACAAAGGGACAGACAACGAGAATGACAAACATCAGCGAACCCTGAGAACTGGGTGAAAATTCTATTTGCCTTCTCCCCGAAAGCGACATGCCGCCATGAATGAGCTGGGGTCCTTCTTCACAACCGTAACATACAAAGAGCTTTTATGAATCCATAAGAGAGAAAACCAGGATCCTGGAAACACAGGCCAAAGACACAGCTGGGTGGGTCGGAAGAGGAAAGCAGGTTTGTAAACACAGGTAGCAACATGCTTCATTTTACCAACGATCCCAGCAACGCACCTTGAAGCGCAGGCAGCGAACTGGTTTGCATCTACCAAACTGGCTCAGGCGGAGAAGACTGGGTGGTGAGGTTCGGAGCGGGGAACCCCCTTTCTGAAGACTGCTTTGGCTGGAGGGCACCCCAACCCAGACAGGCCCCCCTATCCCCTCTGACCCTGCCGCTCCTCTATTAGAAAATTAAAATCGGGGGTTGGGCTCTGAGGGCCCAGGTGCAGTCTTATCAACTGCCAACAGAAGGGGACCGTGCCCTCCGGCTGCCCGGGCACAAGGCACACGCTGCCTGCATCCCGGGAACTCGGGGTTGGCACCCCCCAAATGAAGCACGTCTCGTGCGCTGCCCTGGTCCAGTGTTGGCAGGGACGCGTGTCAGGAGGAACAGGGGGTAGGAGCCACAGGGAGCGGCCTGCAACCTAAGCCCCTAAGTAGGTCGAGCCGTCAAGACCTGCCCTGGAAAGTAGCGAGCCCCTGGCTGGGGTGACACCAGGCCAGGGGGCCGTGGTGCCCCCATTCACGGCAGCTGCTTCTGCGCACAGCCCCATGGGGCACAGGCTCCTCCCCCAGACTGCAGCGCGCGCCCCTCCGCCCCCAGCGCCTGCAGCAATGGACTCTGGCAGCAGGGCTGGAAGGTGCCACCGGGAGGAGCGCCCTGGGTGGCAGACAGGGAAACTGAGGACAGCAGCCTTTCTGAGGTCAGGCCTGCTCGAGCCAGACCTGGGGCCAGAGAACCCCGGATCCTTACCGGACAATGAACAGGCAAGTCCCCAGGGATCAGCTCCTGCCACACTATGGCCAGTCCATCACTATGAAATGAATGTCACTCCAGAACCTCTCCTTTATGTCAGCAAGTCCCCAGCACCGTGGGGGAGCCGATGGAGAGTGAGGGGGAGTCGCTGACAAGCTCCTGCTCACGGAGAGAAGAGAAGAGGGGCTGACAGCAGGTGGAGATGGACACAGAGGCAGGATAAGGGCCTGTCCTGGTCAGTAAGTCGGGGTGAGGGGGGCTTCCTGGAGGAGGGGTGCAGGGGCGAGCGTGTGGGTGGAGGTTCTTGTGTAGGACTGTATGGAGTGTGTCTGGTCCTCTAACACCGGCATTCTTGCTCTGCACTGGCTCTGGCGGCACCATAGGCCCATTTACAGAGAGGAGAAGTGTCTGCAAGGGTTGCACGGCTCTAGGTCAGTGGGGAAATCAGGACTTGTCTGGCTGCAAAGGGTGTTCTCCCCACCTGACACCCCTTGGCATGAGCTCCTAGTCTGTGGCGCATAGTAGGTGCACAGGCTCAGACTGGGCCGGAGTGCGAGTGCACTGTGCCTTCGCTGCACCCTGTCACTTCCCCATCCTTCCAGGCCCAGAGAAGGGAACCCTCTCCAGGAAGCCCACCTGGATGTAAGCACTCGGGCCCCCAAGGGCAGCAGGCTGAGAATCACCTGGTATGTTGGGATGACTTGCAGGCAGCCCATCCCATCTGGGGCTCTTGGCTTTTTCCACTGAAGGAGCTGAGCCCCCAGAAAAGAGGGGGATGTGGGAGGTCGGGGAGACCCAGAGGGGAGGAGAAGAGAGGAAGGGCTTGTGGGAGCAGCTCTCCGTGTCCACGCAGGGTCAGCGGACACCCCGGGGCTCTGCCCGGGAACGCAGTCGGCATTTCACATCTGCTTGGCGACAAACCGAGGGCAACGCCCTGCCTTGGCACACGTGTGAAAGCAGGTGCTCCAGCAGGACATCCACGTGGCCACTGAGGGGTTTGCTCACCCTGACCCCGGCCCTCCTGGCCCAGGTCAAGGGGTGGAAGTCAGATCTGAACATTCCAGGTGCTGGTGCTGGAGTACACAGCAGGCACTCAATACTTGCTGAAAGAACACAGGTGTGGGTGCACCCCCCTTCTTCCCCACTAGGGGGCGGTGGTTTCCTCTCCTCTGAGTCCCCCACCCCCACCCCCAGGACCTAGTGGCCTGTGGGTAGCAGTTGCCAAAGCTGATAGGCTGAGACCCGGGAAGGGAACCTCGCTCACCAGAGCCACCAACCACCTCGGGCCCTGTGGTGACTTGAGCGCTGGGCACAAGGGAGAGTCCCACCGCCACCACCAGCAGCTCCGCCAGGGGTCCTGCTCCGTGCTCCACATGTGTCCGGGGAAGAGCATAATTGCTTTCATTTTATTTTATTTTATTTTTAAGATTTTACACATTATTTTTAGAGAGAAGGGCAGGGAGGGAGGAAGAAAGGGAAAGAGACATCACTGTATGGTTGTCTTTCACCTGCCTCCAGCTACGGGCCTGGCTGGGCACCTGGCTTGCAACCTGGTTATATACCCTGGCTGGGAATCGAACCAGCAGCCCCTTGGGTTCGCTGGTGCTCAGTCCACTGAGCCACCAGCCAGGGCCTCACAATCACTTTTAAAAACGATGTTGCCATGAATGGATGGACGGATCCACACAATGGGATATCACTCAGCCTTAAAGACGAAGGGCATTCTGACACCTGCTCCAACATGGACAGGCCTCATGAATAAGCCGGACGCAGAGGGACAGATCCTGTGTCGATGGGCAGAGCTTTTGTTAGCGGTGGTGACAAAGTCCGGGTATAGATGGATGGGGATAATGGTCGCACGACACCATGAATGGATTGAATGTTCTGAGTTGTACACTTACAAATAGTTGGAGCAAGAAACCATGTTATGTTATGTTTTACCGCAATTGGACAAAAAAACAAGTCTGGCCTCAGACCGGCCACCGCCGTGCACACGCTGGGTGGCCATGGGCCACTGCTCACCTGTTCCCCGCGTGTAGCGAGCCGGCACTGCAGTGCCCCCACCCAGGCCCCCCGGGAGCTGTCTGAGCAGGTGCGGGCCAGGCGGCCACCACACTGCTGGCCTGGGGACCCCGGTGGACCTGCTGCAGCAGGATGCACCCCGTAAAATGACCTAGACGGGCTCTCAGGGCCAGGGCTCAGTCCCGACCTCGCCTCTGGGGCTTGCTGCCCTGTGCCTCCGTGTGGGTCCCGGCAAGGTTCTGCAAGGTCCCGGGGAAGCTCCAGGACCAGGCCCAGCACCTCCCTTGAGGGCACCACTCCCGCAAATCCGAGAACACTGAAGGCAGGGGACAGTCCCCGCACGTCAGACCTGCCGCCTGCTTCCTCCGACCAGCAGCTCCCCGAGCACAGGGAGCATGTCTGAGCCCCTGAGGTGCCAGCCCCGGGCCTGGGGGTGCTGGGCGCTTCATAAATGTGCGTTGTCTCCGTTAGCAACCGTGCTGCCCGGGCCAGGAAGCGCGGCGAGGCCGGGTGGGAGGCCAGCGTTCCAGGAAAGCAGGCATCTTCACTCCGCAGGGCCCGTGGGCCGGGAAGGGGCAGGAGGGAAACGTTTCCCGTGTCCCCCATGTCCTGGACAGGCTCCCAGGCAGCCCCTTCCACTGTCCGATTTCCAGATGCTCACCTGGCCGGCACTCCGCATCCGTTCTCCCGCGCCCGGAGCAAGGACACTTTGAAAGACATTGACCCCTAAAATGAAGGGGAGAGAGAGGGGGGAAGAAGGAGGAGAAGAGAGGGAGGGAGAAGAAAGAAAGAGCAAAGCAAAGCAAAGCAAAAGGAACAGAGAGAAAGGGAGGGAGTTAACTACACCAGAATGCGCTGAAAGCCCCTCCCTCCAACATGTGTTTCCCTGCGTTATTAAAACACGTTGTCTTTACAACTCAGAAAAATGTTCCGCACCCTCCCGGCCAGGCCGCCCCATCAGTATTCATGACATCTGTGTTTCCCCATAAAACGCCCCGAGTGCCGCCTCCCCGGTAGAAAACCACTCTCTCCTCCTGTCCGCCGCCTCCGTTCCTTCAAAACAGATTGCGAGACAGATGATTGCATTGTTTCCCCGCATTTCCATCTGAAAACTCCGCTCCGTGTTGGCCACTGGACGCCCTATTAAGGCCCGGGCACCAGGGCCACGTGGGGTGGCAGGGCCTCTGTCTCCCGCCCCCTGGGGCTTTTCCGTCTGAAGGGGGCAGAGCAGCGGGCAGACAAAGGTGCCGGACATAAATTAAGCCCCAGCTTTTTAAGTTCAAACTGAATTTTCTTTATTTTTCCACAGCTGTCAGAGGAACGGGGCAGAAATCCAGTAATGCATGTTTAATGTATTAAAAAGGAGGCAGGGGGACACACACACACACACACACACACCCCGTCCACCCCGAGTGTCCCGTCCGCCGACGTGCGTTGGGAACATTATTTCGGCCCAGTGAACCCTGAGCAAGTCAACTGTGTAGAGACGTGGCCCGGGGCCAGGGACCCCCACCGGCGGCTGTCATATCTACTGAAAGGCCACTTGTCATAGGCGGCCTGGGGCAGGAGGGGACAAACGCCTCTCAGAGCAGGAGACCCGCCAACGCATCGGCCCGCTTGTCCGCGGCTGGCTGGCCCGTGCTGGCCCGGCTGGCCCGGCTGCAGGGCACATGGACCCGCGGCCCAGCCCCAGCCATTGCGAGTCCGGCCACCCCTTCCAGGCCCTTCCTCAGCCCCCGGATAGGTCAGCCCCCCTCACAGCCTGCAGACCCCAGCTTACAAGAGCTGAAGGTGCCCAAAGGCAGGTCGCTTCAACATTCCCAGGTGCGTATGAGGAAGCTAAGCCAGCAGGAGCAAGGGTCCTGGTCCCTGCGCCACACGGTGCCCGAGCTGGAGCAAGTGTCAGCCTTCCATGTCTGCAGGGACGCCCCCACCGCCAGCCAGCCCTCACCAAGTGCTCAGCGCCGAGCACCCCAGCAGAGAGAAGGGCACCAACGTCAGAGCAGAGAGAGGGGCCAGGGGAGACCCAGCGTCTTTTCAATCGCGCGTGCCCGGGGTCCAGGTGTTCTTCTCAGGAGGAGAGCCGGCGTCTGCACATGCCAGTGCCGGGCACACTGGGAAAGCTGCCCCGGGTAGATGAGCTCAGCCAACTCCGGAGGAAACCCACCCAGGCCGGGGGCCCCGGGGCCGAGCCGGGAGCTGGGCCCAGCAAGTTAGGCAGAACGGTTCACGCAGCACGTCTGCGCCACCGCAGTCAGTGAGTGGCCTGCTGTCATCCAGCACATGCCCAGGGGCCACGCTCTCCCGAGCTCTCGGGTGGCTCTGGTCAGCAGAAGCCATGACGCAGGGCAGAGGGGGAGGCTGGGCCACCCTCCCTCCCATCAGCAGCCTGGGTGGGGGTCTCCAGGGGGCCAGCTGGGTTCAGGCTTCCCCCCACGTGCTGGGTGCTCCCCTCCCAGCCACATCCTCCCACCTGAGACCCTTTCAAGCCCACCTGCCACCGAGGGCAATGGTCCTAACAGACCCTGGACCCTGACCACTGATGGGCCGTGAGCGAGTCTTTTCCTATGGACTCAGCTTCACCACGTGTCAAACGTCTAAGTGCCCCTGCGCTGCGGGGTCACTGTGAGTCCAGATGAGTAAAGCAGAAGTCCCCAGAGAACCATCATCTGCTACCCAGGGGCAGAGCGGTGCTGTCCCCACAGTCACCCCAGGCACCCAGGGGCAAAGGCCTAAGCACCTGGGCCAGGCATGGTTCCATGTCCTGGATGCAGCTCTGCCCGGACCCACAGTGACCCCGACAACCCCCTTCTCTCTGGGCCACCATGTCTGGGCAAAGGGCTCGTTTCTGATGGCCCTTCCAGCTCTAAAATCCTCTTTTCCTGTTACTCCAAACTCATCATCGGGACCCAGTGAAGCCACTTGCCACAGACAGGTCCGTTCCCTTGGGATGTGGGGCTGCACCCAACTTACATGATGAGGGAGCCCCACAATGGCTTGAGCCGTCAGGTGAGTCACCCTCAAAACTCCCAGTGGCCTCAGCAAGGGGTTTGGGCCAGCAACCCAAAAGCAAGGTGTCCGAGGGGCATGAGGCTGGGCACGCTCAGGGTCCTCAAGGGAGTTGCTAAGGGTGTCAGGCCACGTTCACTACATCTGGTCATGGGTGCCCACGTCCACCCGTCCCTGAGGCAGCCCTGGCGGCATGCAGGCAGGTACATGGCCAAGTCACATTCCTAGTCACCGAGCCAGCAGGGTGGGAAAGGGAATGGCCTCCGGTGACCAACCAGGAGGAAGAGCACAGCTGTGACATCCCACAGAGCTGACGTGGGACTGAGCCTTTTGGGAGCTGTGTCTTCCCCTCTGCCAGGCCGGGTGATGGTGTCACCCTCCAGCAGGTTCTCGGAGAGGTCACTTGAGCAGATGCTTGTTGAACTCCCAGCACCCACTGCAATCAAGACACAGACAAGCACCACAAGGACCCCTCTCATTTCACCCATGTTTAGTGACCCTGCACAGACACCTTCGTCACCCCTGACAAATGGCTCTGCTCTTCATCCTCCGATTTTATCCTTCCAAATGGGACAGGTGTGGGACCCTACAGCATGGGGCCTTCAGACCTGGTTTAATTTACTCCCCCAACTACCGAGAGATTGGCAATGAGCTGAATGTGACCCCCAAGGTTCCCTATGTTGGCATCTGACCCCTAGTACCTCAGCATGTGTCTGTGTTTGCAGACAGGGTCTAAGAGGGTAACTGTTGGGTGGGCCCTGATCTAGCTTTACTTGTGTCTTCTAAGAAGAGGACATTTGGGTGCACAAAGAGATATTAGGGAGGCACAGGCACAGGGGGGACTGTGTGGGGACTCAGGAGAGGGCAGCCACCAGCAGGTAAAGGACAGAGACCTCAGAAGAAACCTGCCCTGCAGACACCTTGACACTGGGCTTCCAGCCTGAAGAACTGAGAGATGAGTTTCTGTTCTTGGGGCCACCCGGTCTGTGGTAGGATGTTGCAACGGCCTGGAGAAAGTGAAATACAATTGATCCAAGTTGCGTGGATAGATTGTTTACACTTTCTATTGCGAGCGAGTATGTGCAATGTTTTGTTTACCCGTTCATCTATTGAGGAACATTTTGGTAGTTTCCAATTTGGGGTTATATCTAAAAAAGCTGCTCTGATCATCATGGGGAAAAAGCCCAGCACAGTGCGCACACACATGTACCACACATTCATATGCATATGTGCAATGCACAGTGCACATGTACACCCACACGTGTGTGCACATGTTTACATGCACACACCCCATATGCACATGCCCGCTCATGCCCACACTCATGCACATGCACATACCATGTATGCACATGCACATGTGCACAACCATGCACATATACATGCACACGTGTGCACACATCTGTGTGTGCACACATGCATATACACACATGCACACGCCTGCACATGCGTGCACGCACACAGCAGCCGCTGCTCCTCCCTCAGCTGGAGGACCCACTCATCGGTTGCCTTCAGCTCAGCCTGCGGGGTTTTCTCACAGAGCAACTCGGCAAAGAAACAACCCTCCAGGCTGCCCAGCATCCTGGTACCAAAGCTGACATCCTTCCTGAAGATTCCCCCTGCACCCCAACTCAAGAGGGGTGTCGTGTCCGAGCCGGGCACGTCCTACAGCAGGGCTGTCGTAAAACCTGACACCCACCACCCTGGGGCTGGGTGAAGCTGGTCACCGGTAATGGCTTCTCTGAATGGCATCTTTAGAGGCCAAGTGCGGGCTGGGCCCGGGCTGTCAGGACTGAATGGGGCCAGCGAAATTGGCTCCTTGGGCTCCCCCTTGTCAACAAGAGGGCCTCCAGCCCCAAACCAGTCCTGCGGCAGCCTGGGAGACCCCCGGGGGAAGGCCCCGTGCCCCCACACAATAGCAGCACCTGCCAGGCCGAGCTCTCCCCGGGGAGCCCCAGCCCGTGCCAGAGGCGGGGCGCCTGGCATGAGGCCCCCATTGTTCACCTCCCTCCTGCTCCGGGGTTCTTCCTCGGAGTGACAGGGCAGCCCCCGAGGTCACCTCCAGGGCGCTCACAGGGGGCTCCTGGGCATCTGTCTCGGGCCATGGGCAGCAGGAGAGGGCCCGGCCCAGGCCTATTGTTTGGGGCCCAGCAGCCACCCGAAAGGAGAGGGGCCCATTGTCACAAGGCAATCTGCCACGATCCTGCCTCCCCGGGTTCTCCAAGGAGGAGAGGCTGCCCGGGACACAGCCAGCAAAGCTCGGGGACACAGACTGACCGGCACCCGGGCTCCTACCCGCCACTGTCATCCCTGGGCCCTCCCACACGCGCGCATTTTTAAAATCTGAAAACCAAAATCCATGCCACTAAGCCTTTTATGACACCTTCTGACAGTGTCCCAGCTTCTGAGTGGCAATTTACTGACTTAAATGCGTCTGAACAGGGACACGGGGACCACGGGGACCACAGGCTACTATTTCCCACGTGATAGAACATGACCCGGTGCCTCTCACCTGGTCCCAAGGGGGAGGTGGCCGATGGCATCTCCGGTCTGGTTCAAGGCCCCGTGATGGGAACAGCAAAGGGTCTTTCTTTGTAAATTTCATTCTCAAAAATGTCATCGCAGCCAAAATAAAAAAACTTCTGTTTTTCACAAAGGTTGCTAACAAGGGGATTCACCAATCACGCATATACGTACTTCAGCCTCGATAATCCTCAAATGGTATCGACGGAGACAGGAGGCTGCTGGCCACAGACCCGACCTGGGGTTTCAGAGGCACCGTGAAGTCCGGCAGGTGAGTCATTTCTTCCCCGTCTCGCTGGGCCCCGCAGCTGTGCCGTCAGGGACCTGAGGAACAAAGCCCCCCAAGAAAGGCTGCCGTGCCTCGGGGCGCACAGTCCTCGGGCTCCCCTCACACGGATCTTACTAGACACAGCACAGGCGGAGAGGACACCAGCGTTGGTACCTGCAGGGGTCACCGGGCCAGCTGGGACAGGGAGGATATGTCCGCACTCGGAACCTTCAGACCTGGAAGGCAGGACGTCTTCACGGTAATGACAGGTAAGCTCCGGAGGACGGAGCCTCCACAACCTCACCGGAAAGGACCCTCTGTGGGGCCCTTGGGGACAGGGCCTAGCTCCTCCCCTGCTCCCGGGGTGCAGCACAGGCTCTGCCCGGAGGAAGGATGGAGAAGTGGCGGGAGGAAGGTGGGGGACATGGCAAACCCGCAGAGCTGGCACAGGGCTCAGGTACGCCCCTCCTTCAGGGACCATCCGGAGAGCAGACTCGGCCCACCTAACTCAGCTGGCCTGGGGGTGGTCCCTCCCTCCGCTGCCCAGGTGGGTGGGTACAGAGAGCCTCCTGTCAGTCAAACTGACAGTCCCACCCACCCATGTCACACAGCTGGCGGGTGGCGGGGGAAGGGGGGGGAGGTGCTGCCTGCTCCACAGGTGCGCCCCTTCCAGGGAGAGCACGCAGCCGCCAGGTGTTGCTACTCTGGGTTCTGGGCCTTCCCAGCCAGGACATTCATCTTGATCTCCTTATGGTGTCGGACTCCGGCTTGTGACCCAACCCTGGCCCGTGGGACCCAGGGACTCCTGCTGGGCTTGGGCGGTGCCCCAGGGAGTGTTTTCTCACTTACAAATGGGGGTGTCAGGGCAGGTGCCCTTCCCACCTCAGACACTGTCACAGAGGAGCGTGGTGCAAGGAGAGGCCGTGCCATCTTGCAACCAGAGGAGGGAGGTGACCACATCCTGACACCACAGAGCTCCTGGCTTAACCAACCCAGTGCCAGCTCCCCCCAGACGCCCCGTGGCTACCCCTCTGTCCAGGTCACCCTACTTTAATGCACTGAGCTCGCTGTACTCTGGGGAGATTTTGGTGGCTCAGTCCCTGTGGGTTCACCTGCTGTCCTCCCTGGGGCCACCTGGTAATCAACAAAGGTACCAAGGACGTCCCCATAAGTGTGGCCAGACTACAGACCCCAAAGATTCCTTGTTCTGTGACTCTTTGGATGCGACCTTCTGCAAAGGGCACCATTATGCAGACAGAAAATAGCTCCAAGGGAGCTGGTACCAGCGGGAGGCCAGGGGACACCGTGCCATGGGTGCGGCAGTGGCTGCGCAGCTGCAAAGGACAGGCAGTGCCGTGTGAATGGCACCCCTGTGGGCCTGGCTTCGAACGGGGCGGGTGCCCCCCTGTGTGGCTGGGGTTTAGGGCATGCAGGCAGCACCCCAGGAAGACCACACCCCTCCTCCCAGTGAAAGAACAGCCCCCGAGGGCAGCAAACTGGTTGCAGTCAATGAATCTCTCAAAATGAACTGAGCCGAAGCCCAAAGTAGAAAACAGAACAAAGCAAAGATGGCTTCTCCTCCCACCGAGGGCACCCCAAGAAGCCTTGGGGTCCCTGGAGCCCTCAGGCTAGCACCACACTGGGCGACATTCCACAGAGCCGGGCACAGAAGCCCTACTCTGTGTCGTGGAAACCCTGGTGGATGGGGGTCACATGGCGGGAGGGGGCCCCACAGAATGGGGGGGTGCAGCCTTGCCCCGGACCTCTGAAAGGGCTCAGCCGCCCCGCTCCCACCCTGGCTGGGCAGCCGTGGGCTGGTCCCTCTGAGCCCCTGTGCCCAGGCCACCTCCAGTGGGAAACGCAATGGCACCCACGTCATGTGGCTTTGTGGCTTATAGGCTGTGACAAAGCTGACAAGCCAGGCCCACATCGAGGCTCACCGACCATCCCAGCAGCGGCTGTGCCCTGACCCAGCGTCACCCGCAGGGGCAGGAGGGCCACCGAGCAGCCTGGTCCAGTCTGTATCTGAGCCCCGTGTGCGACTGGCTGTGGAAGGACGGTGCTGAGGCCTGAGCCCTGGTCCCCACGGCCCTCCAGCCATCGGCGGGGCTCTGACCTCCATTTGCTTCGTGCCTGGAAACAGGCCCACGCTCCCCAGGCGCAAGGAATCAAAGCCTCTCTGTTGAGCACACATTTTTCCAAGCATTTGGAGGTCCTGGGAGGTCCTGGAAGGTGGTGGGGACGGAAGGCTATGATGGGCCCTCCCCTGGGCCAATGCCACCTCTAGAGAAGGGGCCGCTCAAAGAGGGTTCAATTTCCCAGCCGGGGGGAGGGGCATGTGTTTAATTAAGATCCATAAAAACGTAGCAGGCTAAACGCGACAGCTATTTCATCTTTCACAGTCAATACTGGTATGTGTCTTACCTGGAAAAACTGGTTGATGCAGAAAGAATTTCCCAAATGGGTTCCATATGCCTGCTCCCCCCACCCTCCCTCGGGGTCTTTCCAGGCGCTGGGGCAGGGGTGGGACTGCAGCTCCGCCCCCGGCCCCTCAGCCTCAGCCCACACCCTTCGCTGGCTGGCTGCCACCTTTAAACCAAAGACGTCACGGCCTGTGACCTACGGTAGATCCCAAAGATGCTTCCTCTGGGGGAAATTGCCCCTGGAGCCAGCTCCACCTCAGGGGAGCCCCAGACGACTGCTGTGACCACCCATTCAACTCTCCCAAGGGCCCTGACCCAGAAGGGGCCCCTCCCGCTGACCATCCGTGTCGGGTCAAGACCATGAGCACAGGCCCGGGACTGCATCTCACACACGACACAGTCGGCACCACCAAGTCCCAGAGAAAGGATGCAGCTAGTCTAAGACCATAGGTCCAGTTGCCGCAAAGGGTGTCAGGAATTCAGGGTCCCAGCTAAGGATCAAAACACAGACAGAAGGAGCACAGAGAAGAAAGAGGGGGGGCTGTCTTTACCACCCACCACACTTAATGCACCCAAATGTCACTTTCTCTAAGAGGCCTGCGGGGTGCCCCACCTTCACATGGCTGTCTAGTTCTTCCCAATGTGACATAATTATATATATGTATATTTTAAAGACTTTATTTATTATTTTCAGATAGAGGGGAAGGGAGAGAGGCAGAGAGGGAGAGAAACATCAATGTATGGTTGCCTTTTACCTGCCTCCAGCCACAGACCTGGCTGCAGGCCTGGCTTGCAACCTGGTTATGTGCCCTGACTGGGAATCGAACCAGCAACCTTTGGGTTCACAGGCTGGCACCTTATCCACTGAGCCACCAGCCAGGGCAATTATAGATATATTTTTTTAGTTTACTTATCCACTGACTTCACTCCCATTAAGACTGATTCCCAGGACAGTAGAGAGCACGTTTGTCTCACTCATTGTGATATTCCTGTGCCTACAACAGATTTTATCATATAACCAGTGCTTAGTCCATCATTACCATCATTGTCACCACCACAGCCATCACCACCACCATCACCATCATCACCATCACCACCATCACCATCATCACCACCACCATCATCATCACCACCATCACCACCATCACCACCACCCTCATCATCACCACCCTCATCACCACCATCATCATCATCACCATCATCACCATCACCACCACCACCATCATCATCACCACCATCACCACCATCACCACCATCACCACCATCACCACCATCACCACCATCACCATCATCACCATCATCACCACCATCACCATCACCACCATCACCACCATCACCATCATCACCGCCATCACCACCATCACCACCACCATCATCATCACCATCACCACCATCATCACCACCACCATCATCATCACCACCATTACACCATCACCATCATCACCACCATCACCGTCATCACCATCACCACCATCACCACCATCACCATCACCACCATCATCACCACCATTACACCATCACCATCATCATCACCATCACCACCCTCATCACCACCATCACCAAGCTGCGACCCGCTGGGGCCTCGGAGCCTGGCCCTCTGACCAGCTGCCTGCAGCCACACCCCCGACCCCCGTCCTCATCTCTTGCCCACATGTGGCCCTGGCTGCATCCCATGTTCAAACCGCAGCCCTGACAGGCCCAGACTTCTCAGCTGGGAGATGCCCCACCCAAGTGGCCGGTCGGCCTGCAGGGCCTCCAGGAGTGACCTTCCCCAGCAACCAACATCCCTTCACCATTGCGGGCTTACGCCTGCATTTCACAGGCTCAGGACCCTCAGCTGGACCAGCGGCGGGGAAGAATTCTGGATGACGTCCTTAAGACACCGATCTTCAGAATTTGGGGGAGAAGAGGTTAGGCGAGCATCCAGTGTGGTCTTCACAGAGCGCTCTCAATGACCCTCTGGAGCCCTGCTTTGAAATGCCTCCGTTTCCCTTATCTACCAAGTGGTCAGGGTTCTGTGACCACACAGCCTCCACCCCAGGGTCTGGGGCCGGCAGTGCGGCTTCCGGCTGGTGCTTTTCATTCTCACGAGACCCCAGGAACGTCCCCGTGTGTCTGAGACCGAACTCTACGGTGAAGGTGTCTGGCAAGGTTTTAAAGCCAGGTCCACTTGGGGGCCTTTCCTCAGGATTTCCCGGCAGAGCGCCAGCTTCTCCTGCCAATTAAGCGCCCCATTTGGCAGGCTGGCGGGCCCCTGGGCTGCAGAGAGAGGTGCTTGCTACCGCCGCTGTCTGGATGTAATTTGGGGGACAGGGGATTTCATCTGGGGGGGGAGGGGACCTGTCTGAGATGCAATCGAAGGTGAGGTACCCCCCATCAGGTCCCTGGAAAGAAGGAGAATCCCTGTGTCCCGGCCCAGCACAGGCTCTTGCAGAAGGACAGGCTCCAGGAGTAACAGAAGGCTGGGGGCTGGGTGACAGGGCCGGGGTAAGGGGACCCGCATTGCAGCTGGAGGGAGGGACCCAGGAGAGCGCTGTCCCTGCGGCCACCAGGCACCTCTCCCAGCACCTGTGCCAGGTGACGCTGCAGCAGACATGACACTAAGATGGTCGGGGCAGGTAACGCTGCGCGCAGCTCACTGTATGAAGAACTCCCCCAAACACGTGGCATGGCTGAGCAGCGGAGAATTGACTGAGCCAACCGAAGCGTCGGCAGCAGGGAACCCGGCTCCCAGGGAGAAACGGATGCCCGGGCCTCCCCGCAGCACTGCGCCCTGGCTGGCGGCTGGCGGGCCGGGAGCCCGGGAAAGTCTAGCATCAGCGGCTGGCCGGCGAGCTGGGCTGTGGGGCTGTGCACACGCACGCACACACGTGCACAGGCTCGTGGATGTTTGCACATATTTGCACAAGTTGGAAAGAGCCTTTGAGGGGGAAAAAAAAAAAAGTAATGAAATGACTGTGAGCGAAGCCAGGTGCCCAGAAAGGAAGTGGGGGGAAGATGAAAGGCAGCCAGCACCCCCCACCCCACCTCCGGAAGCTTCCACAGAGCAGGAGGCCGCCTGATGGCTCCCATTTGTGGAGGCCGGGAGCCGGAGCCGCCACGACACGGCCGTGTGTCTGCGGGGACGCGTCTAGTGGGGGCCGTGACCTGGAGGTGGTTATCTCGGTCCTCGATCTGATCACCAGATGGACCCTCTCCAGCTCCCTAAAAAACAGGAAATCCGTCTGAAAGGAAGACAAATCGCACCCCTGCCTCCTTCCCATCTGCCGCGAGACGTGAACCGGGCGGCTGTCGGCGGCACACGCTGATTGATTCTGGGTATTTACAGCCCGGGTCTCTTATCAGCTGTGCTATCGGAGGCTGAGCTGGGCCGGCGCTGACCCCACCCGCTGCTTCTCTCTGCCGCCCCTCGGGGACATGTCTAACTTTCATTCAAGGTGACAGCAACACTATTTCATGTCAGGCCCAAAGAGGCCTCTTCCTGTTTTGCAAAGGACTTTGCCTGAGTTCAAGGCAAGTGGAAGACAACTGGGAAATGTCCCCACCCATCCACGGGCCCAGGGCTCTGCAGGCTGCGCTGTCAGCTGGGATTTCACCCCCAAGGCCACATTCTGGGCCAGAGGTTGTGGGACACTGGCCATCAGCACCAGGGAGACAGTTCGGGGTGGAGATGCAGCATGCCCGTTCCTGTCTCAGCTTGCCACCAAAGCGCTGTGTGACATTGGCTAAGTTACTTGCCCTCTCTGTTCCTTATTTTCTTCAGATGCACAACCAGCATTTCTGTGTTACAGTTTAGAGTCCAAGCTCTTCAGCCTGGCCTTCCATCACCCTGACCACGCTCCAGCCTCTTCCCACCCATTCCACAGGGACCCCGGTCACCCAAGAGCCTCACTGGTCCCAGAGCCAGGTCCACACATGGCCACCACCCAGCCTCTCTCAGCGCTGTGTCTGCATTGGCAACACCATCCACGGGCCATCTTCTGAGGGATGACCACCAGCCAGATCTCCTGGCCCCAGCAAGTGGACACCTACGGCCCTGTGAGATCTGTCCACAGTGTCTCGTGGGGGAGGGGAGGGACTGCAGCTGCTCCCCAGGGAGGCAAATGGAGAGAGGCAGCGGAGCACCGTGGTGTGGGACGTGCACCTGCTGACATGGCTTCCCCAGTTATTCCCCAGGGATTTGGCTCCTTATAAGTTCTGCTTTTCCCCATAGGTCCCGTCCCCAAGTCTGTCCCCTGTGTCTCCGGAAGGAGCAGAACTAACTGCTACAAGGGAAAAGCTGTCCCCTGAAGGCCACCCTCCTGGCCTCCGTGGGACGATGTGACGATGTCACGTGGCGTGGCCTGGGGCCTGTCCCCTGTCCCCGAGCTCACCCCACTTCTGTCTGTGTGTTCCGGCCCTCACTCTCCGTGGGAAGGTGTCCGGGAACACAGGCCACACCGTGGCTCCCTGCCGCTGCCATGCCAGGCCACACAGCACACTTGGCGGCTTAAAGCAAGTCAGCCTGACTGCCGCCATCGCAAGGGCCCGAGGTCTGAGTCGGGGCTCAGTGGGCAGCAGCGAGGCGCAGCTCCAGGGAGGACACGTCAGGGTCACGTGGGAAACCAGCCCTGCTGCCCATGGGTCAAACCCCACCCGGCACGCGACGGAGCCAGACAGGCGCAGCGTGGACAGCGTGTCTCGCTCCGTGAGGCCAGCCCCTCGGCCCGGCCCGAAGGATGGGGGCAGAATCACCTGCGGCTTGTTCCCTAGGGGTCTGTCACCTCGTGATCTGTCGGGGTGGCTTGGGCTTCCTCACAACATGGAGGACGGGTCCCCAGGGTGAGCCCAGAGCGGAAGCCAGACTGCCTTTCCTCACCCAGGCTGGGCAGCCGCAGGGCCTCACTTGTACCGTGAGTCCTACGGGGGCTGCACAGTCTGCCAGGTCCCTGCCTGGGGGGTAGGGAGGGGACGCCACCTTCCCTAGCACCTCACACTGAGCTGGCCTGGGCACACCTCCAGGGCTGCTCCCCACGCGTGGCCTCCGTCACGTCGCCAGGCCCTTCCTGGCAAAAGCCTCGGCACTGTCCGCTGGTGACCAGCCACGCGGGTCGGACCCTGGGAGGGAGCTGGGCCTCCTTCCACGGGGTTGAAGGTCTGGGTTCTCCCTGTGGGACGTCGCTTCCACCCCAGGGACCCCGGCCAAGCTGACAGGAGCAGCAGCCCCACAGACCGGGGACGGGGAGGCCACCACGGCTGCCCTGCCCGATTGCCTCATCCTCCTCTGATAAATGGAGAGATAGGCCAGCTAATGCTCCGGTGCCGCCAGGAAGGACGCCTTGTCCCTGCTGAAATGGGCCGGGGCTCCTTATCGGACGGTCGCCGGGCAAATCACCAAAGACAGCCTTACGTCACCGGCTCCGAGGGCTTCAGAGGGGGTGCGAATCCTAATGGACTTGCCCAGGCGCAGCCGAAGGACCCCCTCATTCCTCCTGCGCTGGAGTAATTCGTTTTGCAAATACATTTAAGGAAAGCAGTTGGGGTGCCGGTCAGCCTCACAGAGCCCGTGTTCCAGGAGACGTTCTGGAATATTCCCCACAGGAAGGCTGCGGGCACCCTGCCACAGACTGTGGTCCAGCTGGCAGGGATGGGTTCCGGGGAGGCCGGGGTCAGGTCCCCTAGACATCACTTCGGGGCTCAGAGCAAAAAAATAAGGAGCTCTGCGTTCACAAGTTAGGGAGACCTTCACGGCGGCGACAGAGCATGTGGCCAGCGCGGGGCCCTTCTGGGTAAATGCTCAGGACGAAGGACCCCGAAGCCAGCTCTGCTCCTGGTCACAGTCCAGGAGCTAGAAAAGGCCAGGGTCGTCGGAACTCGGATTGCTCAGGAAGGTCGGAATTGGTGCTGGTGGCCCCAGAGGTCCACTCCTATGGCCTGGAGTTAACCTAGCGCCACAAGACAGGGGCCCCAGGGTCTGAGATCCCAGCCTGGCTCCAGGCTGCCGGGAGCGCAGCACTTGACCTCCCTGAGCCTCGGTTTCCTCGCTCATAAAACGCGGGGTAGCAATTGTACCCACCTTCCCGCACGGCCGTGAGACAGAGACGAGGCTCAATTCAAGGCACAGAGGAGGGAGTTCACAAAAGGTGCCTGTTTTTATTGAGGGGCGGGGACGTTACCAGCCTTTGTGACAATTGCCACAGCACCGGGTGATGGAGCCAGAATCCGGGGTTCCATCCCAGGTCCACCACCAACCGGGTGGGAAGCTCCTGCCTCAGACTCCCCGCCCGTGCGCTGGGGCGGCTGGTGGTGTGTGAGGTTCCATCCCCGTGTCCTCAGGCCGTGGCGCAGCCGTGGGCACTGTCCCGGTCAGGACACAGCTCGCAGTCTAAGAGGTGACCTGGCACTCGGCTTTCTGCAGGTCCTGCTCTGCTCTCTGCGCTCCGGGGGTCCCTGTTGAGTTATCATTCCTCGAGAGTCCCCTCAGGAAAAGGACTAACCGCCTGGATGGTGCGTGTTCTGCTCCTAATCACACCCCTGCTCTGCCAGGCAAGTCTCCTTTCACTTGGACTGGCTTTCGATCAGAACTGAACCCACCACGCACAGCGGGACGCACGTGGGAACCGGGCACGTGTTCCAGACTGGCTCGGGCCCCAGGAACGTCAGGCTTCGTGTCTCCTGCCCACCCACGAGACGGGCTCAGGTTACACGTGAGCTGACCCCACTGTGTCACAGGATAAAGCCAAGGGCCCCCCCTCCGCCAGCAGGCCCAGGTGAACCTCTGGAAGTGACTGGAACCTCGCAAATGCATCCCACCAAGCCCACTGGCCCTCACTGTCCTCTGAGCACCTCCCGTCCCCAAAGCAAGGACAAGTCAGTGAGGGAAGCCTCTTTGCTTGCTGCCTCTCAAGTGCCTGGCTTCTGCAAGCGGAAAAGATATGCCCGCCCTCGTGGTGGCACCGTGTGACCCTTGTGGTGACACTGCGTGGCCCACACAGCAGGGCCTGGCGCCCGAGTCTGGGGTGAACCACCCATGGGGGCAGGGTTGCAGTGCTCTGGGCTGGTTGGGTCCTCGGGTCCTCCTGATGAGCCCAGTCCTGCTGCCAACAGGCCAGGAGATCCCAAAACACGGCAGGTCCCCATCCCAAGCCTCTGATGATCAGGGGTCAGGCCGTCTGAGGGGTGCGCCCAGACGTGGGAAGAAACATGGGGCAGCCCCAACCCCAGCTCCCACCTGACCTGGTGCCAAAACCAGGGTCCACCCCAGACACCTGGCCCTGGCTGTGGAATTACAGAGAAGCCTTCACCTGCCCACCTCTAAATCCCCCTTCCCCGAAAGGCTGCGGAAGGGACCCCGCACCTTCCCCGCGGTTCCTTGTTGCCCACACAGTGAAGCCCCAGCCCCCTGGGACCCCAGCCTGCCACCCCTCCAGCCTCAGTTCCCCAAACTTGCAGCCGCCCAGCACAGAGGAGATGGGGACAGGGGTACTCTGTCCACCCCACTGCCTCCCAGGGGAACGGCTTTCCTGCACCCTCAAATGGTGAAAACTTGGCAGCAGCCCAGGACGCAACCCAGGTCAAGGTTCTTCTTCCTCGGGCTATAAAAGTGGCCTGTTGTTCCAGGACAGGGAACCTGAAACAAATGTAAAGCCAGGACAGCAGGTGTCAGCCAGCAAGGACCACCTGCCCAGGGGTCTCAGCTGGGCCCCTCCCACTTCCCCCCGAAATGCTCTGAGTTTTCCTGCAAAGTCCCGCCCAGCCCCGGAGCCGCCTGCCGGGCAGCTTGAGGTTTCTCCATCATCAATAATTAATCAGGGCACATCTGGGGTCAAAGCAGATTCCGAGCATGACATGAACCCAGCACATGGTGGGAAATTTGAGAGCCTAAGAGGTGGACCGCCGCCATCCCCTGTCACCCTCCACGGACAACACGCTCCAGCCAGACCGCGGACCCTGGGGGACTTTTTCCGTCCACACTTCCGGCGGTTGGGAAGTGGCTTTGCAGAGAAAGGACGGTCCTTCCAGTCACCGAGGCGCACCGTCCTGGGAACAAAGGTTCGGGGATCCAGCAGCATCACCCGAAACCCACGGAGTGTCTCTCACGACCAAACTGGCCCTGGAAACCATCAGGGAACATTAAAGACGCCAAACGCATCTGGCACCGCGGCAACCTTGGGGCGAGCGCAGATAACGCATCAGCTCATTCAGTTAGGTCGAGGAAAATGGGAAAGAGCTCAAATTCCGCCCCGAAATATTTCATCTCTTAGCAAACGCTGGGTCCCGTTAAAAGCGGGGCACGGTCTGCTCGGTCGGCGAGCGTTCAGAGATAAAAGCGAAGACGCGTTTCCCCATTCGGGTTCGCCCACGGATCCCGGCAGAACCGCGGCGGTGCGATATGAAATCATCGGGATTGAAAAGTTGCAGGACAGCAGAGCTGACAGCTGCGTCCCCGGCCTCGGCCATAACAAGTGATGAGCCGGCTGATAACGCACCCGGGGACCAGCCGGCGGTCTGGGTGGCGACATCCTCCCGGCCACGGCTGCTGGGCCCACGCCAGCTTTCCCGCCGCACGAGTGCCGCAGAGGTGGCTCGCCCAGCAGCAAGGGTTTCCAGACGGTGCGCCTGCAGCCAACCAGGAGCCACCCGGGTCGAAATGTGCCGTCCGCACCAGACACAAAGAACCGACCGAAAAGTTCGGCGGGGGTGGCCTAGCGTCAGAAACACACACCCAGAGCCCAGGGGCACCTGCCTCTAGAACAGGGTTCCATGAGGAAATGGAAAGGACCCCGAGCGCTCTCACTCGTGCCAGTTCTCTGTAGCGGCGAGGGCTCTGGGCACGGCGGGGCAGCTCCGCCCAACACCAGGGAGCAGAGCGCAGGCCGGGCCAGCGGGCCACTGGCTGGCTGGCAGTCAGAAACACCAGTAACCACACACCAAGACACAGAATGCAGGACGCAGGCAGCTCCCTGCCCTGAGAACGGGGCGCAGTGGGACCCGGCAGAGGGCCAGCGCCGAGGAAGGGCCCTGAGTATTACAGGGTCTGTGGGGAAGGAATCAGACCTGGCCGATGAGAATGTGGCTCAGTCAAGGCCGAGGTGGCCAGGGTCCCCTACTCTGCGGGTGGGGTGGCCCATGAAGGGGAAAGGGGAAAGGGAGGGGTCCTGATTCTTATCCAGCCACCAGAGCACCCAAGTCTGGCTCAGCGAGCGTGCTGGGTGCGTCACGAACACGCGCTGGTGCCCCAGCGCCTCCTTCCTTCCCCCCGCTCCTGTCCTGGAAGTGGCCCTGCCGGGAAGGCCCGTCGCCTGGCCTCCTGGCCCTGCAGAAGAGGCAGCATGGCTCCGGGGCTGCATCACCTTCCGGTTCCTTCTCTCCCGTGGAATTCCCAAGAAATGCTGGTGACCGAGACGCCCCTCCTACAGAGACACTGGCCCCCAAGGAGAAACATATTTGATTAAATGCTATACAAATACCGGGAGGTGGACAGCACTTGCTGCCTTTTTCCAACTTACCTGCCCAGGGAACCTTTCTGGGTAGGGAATTCCTCAGGGCAAAGGATTCAAGGGACACATCTTGGGCACAGTTCACGGTCCCCGTTCCTGGCACTCGGGAGCGCTCGCCCCTGATTCCTGGACAGAGGGCAGGTCCTGGGCGCTCCCGCCACCTGCATTCCCTGCTGGGGCTCAGGAAGGAGGGTGGGTTTCCACAGAATTGAAGGACTCTGGGGGCAAGTGGAGGGACCAGCGTGGTCCTGCCTTGAGGCACCTTGGCCACCACGCCCCGGCACCCCTTCTCCTGCAACGCATGTGCTCACTCCTGTCTTCCCTTGAAGCGCTTGCTGGAATGAGGGGGCTCAGGGGGGTGACCCATGCCCAGGCCCCTGCATTGCCCCTCACCACAGAGACGCTGTGGACGCTGCCACCTCACTGACCTCCTTGGCTGCCACGTGGCCATCTCTCAAGGGGGCATTAGAGGACACCCATGCGGGACTGTCCATCCCTCAGCCCCCAGCCAGGGTCAGCCTCCTCATTCACCTCCATCGTGTCCCCTCCCCAGAGAGAGTCAGCGCCGGGCAGTTCAGGTGAGTCCATGGCACCAACGTTCCCAACCCAGGGCCTCCGGGGAAAGGCCTGCCTTGCTGAGAAATCCTGCTGCAAGAACAGGGCCGTGGGCTTGGAGAGAGGGGAGCTGGTGCCGGGGTGCCCAGGGGGCATGGGGCCCCCCAACCCGCAGAGAGGGCCCAAGAGGCAGGGGCGCTGTGACCCGGGCTCCCCGGAGTCTCCTGACCCGAGCCCGGTGGGAATTCGCCGCTCAGGGTGTCCCATTGTCCGGAGAGTTCTTATCGGCAAAAGCAGACGGCCCTTTTCACAGACATCTGCCAACCCTTGTCCCAGGCTGGTCTTGGGTTTCCGCGGGGCGGCGAGGGCCGGCGGCGGGAGACGGGGCCGCAACGCAGGGGCAGGCTCTGTTTACGCACCGCGGCGCTGGGCGCCGGCTCCCACGGGGTCGTGTGTCTGTGCGCACAGGTGGCGGGGCGCGCAGCTCCCACCGGAGCCGGCCACCTTCCTGCCTCCCTCCTGCCCCTGCCCTTCCCCTTTCCCGCTCTCTTTCCCCTCCCTTCCTCCTGCTTCCCTCCCCTTCTTCCTTCTTTCCTTCTAGCAGGCACTCGGTGCTCTTCCCAGGTGCCCCAGCCCTGGGCTGCACCCGGACGCCAGCTCTCCACGAGACTGGTCCACAGGTAGCCCACAGACCAGGGGAAGATGGGGCACCATCTCGAGACACCAGGCGGGAGCCCTCGGAGCTCACAGAAGCTGGCCCGAACCCGTCGACCTCCTGGAGAGGTGACCTATTCCTAACGCCCGGCCCGGGGCAGACCGTACGCGGGGCTGGTGTTCCGTATACATTTTAAGACCGATGAGCATCTCTGATCACAACAAGATGCCACGTCACACCCAGCAGAAGGGGGATCATGACAGAGACGGACCAAATTCCGGAGAAGCCGTGGAGCGCCTGAAACACACGGACGCTGTGGCCCGGGTCGCGCACGTGTCTTTTGATGACCCTATGCCCCGACTTTTAGGTATGTGCTTGGAAATGCAGCTGCTGCGTCCTGGGGCAACAGTACCTCACCTTTGTCCCGTACGAGCCGGGGATCGAACCCACAACCCAGGCATGTGCCCCGATGGGGAATCGAACCTGTGACCTTCCGTCGCACAGGATGGCACTCCAGCCCACCGAGGCCACACTGGCCAGGGCCAGCAACCAAATTTCAGGAGGCAGACAGAAGATGAGAAGCAGCAAGAAACTCTGACTCAGCATAATGACTTCAGAAAGCGGGACAGCCGGGGGTCAGGGAGTGGCTTATTTACACAGAAGACACCCCACCCCCAACTCCCCTCTGAAACTGGGGTGAAGAGGCTGTCGCCCAAGGGAACTAGGTGAAAGCTTTCGAGGTGAGGTTGAAGCCCCAGGCCCTCTTCCCAGCCGCCACCCCTGGGAGGACACGTCCCATCTTGGAAGAATAGACATTTATTCTTTGCAGAAGGCGATATGGGAGTGAAGAGGGAGATAGCAGCACAGGTGAGGGTCTGGGTCATGCCAAAACCAGCCTGACAGGCTCAGGGACCCTGTGCCCAGCTCAGCTCCCAGGACTGGAGCCATCACCTCCCCACGCCCCCCACCAACCTCCCCATGAGCCTTGGTCCAGCCCGAGAGGAAAGCTCTGAGAATTATGTCATCTGTATCCAAACCCAGCCCAGATCACCCCGAAATGCAGCCTGGCCTCCACTGTGGAGCGTGGGGTCCCCTAGCCCTGCCCCCCCAGTCCCAGGTCACCAGACATCTGCAGGGCCTCCCATGTGGGGGGTGGAGCCCAAAACAAGCCACAGCAGGATGCAACCTGCAAGCAACAGGCTGCTCAAGGAAAAGGAAGCTTTAACACCCAGATCTGTGACCCAGAGCCTCCATCCACACCCTCAGAAGCATAGGGCATCACACCCACGAACAAGGACAGGAGGCTGTCCAACCCCCCCAAAAAAAAGAGCCCTTAAGTTTAAAATTTAAAAGTCACAGCAGAATGATAATGCCGTGGAAGAATTCGAAAAGAAAGCTGAAACAATTCCCCAGAAAGTGTGGGGAAAAGAGTCGGGGTAACCACAGAGCGGGTCTAGCTAACGCACACCGGCAGGGAACCCCAGGGAGGAGTCGGGGCTGACAGGGTCAACACCTGGGCTTCCCGGGTACAGAGGCCGCCAAGTGCCCAGCCCAGAAAAGGAATACAGACCCCAGCAGCGCGTTGCTGTGATGTGACGTTTCCCCGTCCCGGAGACAAAAAGAAGATTCCGGCAGCATCCAGAGAGGGGAAAAGCAGGCGACCTACGAAGGATCAACCCTCCGGACGGCTTCAGAATTCTCACCAGCCGTGAGGGACGCAAGAAACAGTGGAGGGATGCCTTCAAATTTCTAGAAAAAAGCCATCGTGTACCCAAAACCCCATGACTGCCCAAAGTGGCCACCGGGGCGACGGTGGAGTAAAGACGGAGGCCGGCAAGGTCCCCAATTACGTGCCCACCGGCACCCCCGTTCTCAAGAAGCTGTGCCATGTGCCCCCGACGTGAGAACACAAGCCAAGGGCCAGAGGACTGGGGACGAGGGGTCAGTTCAGCGCCACAGGGAGGGGTGAAGGAGGTTCCGGGTGGACGGTGGGAGCACACGGAGCACCGCCTGTCCAGGTGACAGCAAGTGACTTCAGATGTCCGTTCCACTGTGTCAGGGTGCAGAGGCAGCCGGGTGGAAAGTGACAATGAACCTGGCCGGACCAACAGCATGTGCAGGAATCTGTTTGGGACATATACACACGTGTCCCGATGGGTTGACAGTGACCAAGGGACAATGCCCTCATCGGACACCTGACGCCGCACCTGCTGCGGGTTGCAAGCTTAAAAACGCACCACAGAAGTCTTCAGAGGGACCCTACAGGCCCACGAGGGCGGGGGGTCTCCATTCCCTGCCCCAGGGGCCCCCACGGTGGCCGGGGAGCAGCCCTTCCCCCTCAACCCCGGGGGACCTGCTCCCAGCCAGGCTGCCCTGACTCCCCGCTCCCGCCACTGCACCAAACCTCTGGGGACCCCTGAGCAGACACAGAGGCTGGGGAAGGAAGAGAGCTGCTTCATGACAACGTGTTTTACTTTTAGACCCACGACTCATCCTTGCAGCAGGGTGTCTGCTGTTGGGGAGCTCGGTGGGCCCCAGGGCCTGTCCTCAGGCCAGGGAAGAGGGGAAAGGGGGCGCCAGGCAGCTCCACCCGCACCCGGGGCCCATGCTGGTCCCAGCAGCTTCTGGCTCGGGTGCCAGGCACGCACCTGCGGCCGTGAGGCCATCTCGGGGGGCGAGGCCAGCCCCAGGGCGCTGTTCTCTGGCTCCCCAGCCTTTCCACCAGACACGCAGACACACAGGCTGGTCCAGGGGGACACGGGTCACTGCGGCTCCTGCCCCAGGCCGGCCGTGCGCCCCTCGGGGGACAGAAGGAGCCGATTCTCAGGCCGTGTGACCTCTGTGGTGTTGGGGGTTCTTACGATGCGATGAGTGTCCAGAACAAGGCCCACACTGCCCTCTGCCCTGCACCTGCTCCGGGCACCGTCCCCCGGAACACACCTGGAAACCACCGGCAGCTCCCAGGGCCTCGCTTGCTGCATTTTTTTAACACGCGTCACTCCACTGTTTATTTCTTTCTTTAAAAACGACACAGCGCAGACATAAACAGAAAACCCACAGCCACAGCCGTGGGGCAACAGAAGAGTGTGGGAAGGGCCGCAGTGCGGGGGCCGCGGGCAGTGGGCAGGGACACCGGCATTTGCCCGAGCGCACGGGGAGTGGCCATGAGCGGCAGGTACCGTGGGCTGCGCTTGGGGTGGCGGCGGGGGACAGGGCGGCACAGTCACTTTTCGCGGGAGGCCCTTCTGGGGTTTCGAAGGAAGAAGGGGGCGCAGGAAGGTGTCGAAGACCAGGACCATCTTCCTGTCTGACCCGGTTGCAACGTGGGGACCCCGTGCCCCCTCCGGTTCAGCACGCGTGCGTGAGGAGCTCGCTGACAGTCGTGGCTGATGACGAAGGACACACATGGAGCCAGCTCTCCCAGAGACACACATGAGGGTCGCCCCTGGGAGGCCCCGCAGGCCTTGGTGTCCGAAGTGTTCCTCGGGCCCCCTTCCTGGACGAAGCTGATCACCCACAAGCCTGGCCTTCGGTTGCCGGCCCCCCAGATGTAGAAGCGGGTACCACGTGGCTCACAGCCCCCACCACAGGTCACACTGTTAGACAAGGTGGTCCAAGGCCCCAGGACACAGGGCGCATTTACCAGGCAGGCCTGGGGAACCCCTCCCACAGCCGAGGGTGTGTAGCCACGTGGGCAAGGGGCCCATGGCTCCTGCAGGTCACCGGGCATCAGGTAGGAAGCAAGAGAGACAGACGTGGTGGGGTTGGCCCTTGAAGGTCAGGCCTGACCCCCTTCTGTCCCCGCCATTGCCTGGCAGCCAGCCTCACGTGGGCTTTGTCACCAGCTCCTGGGCCAGGTGCCCTGCCTGAAGGGACCCTCATCCCTGGGGGAAACTGAGGCAACTCCCAGCTCTTCATCTTATCCCTCCAGGAGGCAGGAGGACATGGAAGCAGGGGTGGCTCTGGGTGGCAGGGCTGGCTGCAATCAGGTCACATCTGTCCTGGTGCCCCCCACCCAACCCCCACGGATCACTCACTCCAACAGGCGACCCCAGAACTTGGGGACAGACTGTCAGTGGTGGCCCTCTCTCCCCCCACGTGGGACGTGGAACGTGATCTGGTCAGCCCTGGTCATTCTGGGTGGGGCATGGTCCACCTCGGCCCCGTGGGTGAAACACTAGGGTCCTTTGCCTCTCTTGCTCCATGACCTCACCCCCAATTTAGGAGCAGGACAGGGTGTGCCTGGGACAGGAGGCCCTTCGTGCCCCGTGTTGGGGGCCGCTGGCCAGCAGAGGCCCTAGTCCTTCTTGGGTTTGCGGGGCTGCCTCCGAGCCAGCCTGTAATCGATGTAGGTCCCGAGGCAGGACCACAGGAGGAAGCGCGCCAGCAAGATGATGACCAGCAGGATCACGAGGGGGTCAGGGCCTGCGCTCCCCCCGAACCAGGAGGCCATGCCGAGGGCAGGTGGCCCCACAGATCAGCAGCGACGCGTCGTGGCCCGGGCCACAGCAGGTTCCGAGTGCTGAGCCAGCTCTGCCAAGTGCCCACGGTGCGGCCAGGGGCTGGGAGCTCAGGATAGCGGGGCAGCTCCGAGGCCCCCGCCGCCCTCAGGGGTGGCCCTGCCCTCTCTGCAGCCCCCCGCGGCGGCCAGGCTCCGGTCCAGGGCCTCCCGGCAGGCGAGAGCACAGATCGGGGCCGGCTAGCGGCTGCCTTGGTCAAGAGGCCCGTGCGCCATTCATCCAGAAGGAGCGGCTCTCCGGGCCAACAATGGCCGCATTGTGGGGAGGCCGGGGCGGGCGGCTGCCGGGCCCCTCAGCCCACCCCGCTGCTCGCCAGCGCTGACGTAATCCGACAACGTCTCCAGCGGCAGCTGCCGGGCGAAGCTGGCCACCTTCTCGGGCGCTTTCAGCCGCCCACGCCCGCTCTTCCGGCCGCGAGACAACCGGGCCCTTTCTCTCCCGTTAGCTGTCACTCCAGAGGCGGCTCTGTCCCGGCCTTTGCAGCAGCAGCCGGCAGGGACCAGGGGCGGGGCGGGAGCTGGGGCCACCGCGGGGGCGCAGGCCGAGCTGTGCGGATGCGAAGGGGAAGGTGAGCACAGTCCCCTCCCGTCCAGGGGCCCCCAACGTGGCTCCATCAGCACGTGGGCTGCCCACTCAGCATCATCTGCCACAAGGCAGAGTGGGGGTCCCAGCGCTTCCCCCCTGCCCACCCGTGCCAGGGGACCCCTGGCCTCAGCTGGGCGAGGCAGTCCTGCCGGGTCCCTCCCACCCCTCAGAGCAGGTCCCACTGCAGGCCGGCTGAGTGAACTTAGGCAGCAGCTCAACCCCTCAGGGGCCCGACTCCTTGCGGGAAAGGGGGGCAAGCGGCCGGCGTCTGCCTGAAGGTCGTGGTGAGGATGAAGGGGCAGCGTCGCTTCCCCAGAGAAGAGACCCTGAGATTGTCTGCCCACCCTTCTCTGGCCACCACACACGTGGGAGCACACATGTGCATACCCGCACACACACATGCACATATACAATGCACACATGGGCATACACAATGCACACACGGGCATGGACACATGCAAACACACGCATGCCCAGCACACATGTGTGCGTGAGTGCACGTATGCACACATATACATATAAAATGCACACATGAGCATGGGTACACATGTGTGCACCTACACACATGCACACACCAGGACACATACAGCTCTACAGACTCCGTCCACCCCCCCATTCAGAGCCAAGTCTTCTCAGGGCGAAGACAGCCTGGGCCCCTCCTCCAGCTCATCCTGCGGTCCTGGAGCATGAAGGACCCCCTTGGAGCTCAGGGGCCCCACAGGAGGTGCCCAGCTCTCTGGATGTCGGGTCCTGGGAGGCCACCCACCTGCACCGCCGGGAAGTGGTCCAGCCCACAGGTCCCTGAGCCTGAGAGCCGCTCAGGGGGCCTCCGGGACTGCGGGCCACCCAAAGCCAGTCCCAGGACTCCGTGACCTACAAAGGGACAACATGCTCCCACCCGCCTTTCCGGAAGGTTCTGAGGGGTAAACACAAAGGCTTTCATGTGATTACACCTTAAGGTGAGTGATGGAGCCAGGTGACATTCTTACTTGTGGATTTTGTAACAACATCGTGAAGCCCAGACCGGCCCTGACCAACCCACGGCCCCTGCGGTCCCAGGAGCCCCCCCCCCCCCCCGGGCAGCTCAGCGCCACGCTCTGTCCCAGGCCCAGGACTGTGTGCGGGCCCTGCTGTGCTGTCTGGGTGGCGATGCCGTTTTCCGTCCACAGAGCCCCGGCTGCAGACCTGTGCAGCGGACCCAGCCCACCGGCTGAACCAGCCTCTCGGGTGACAGGAAGTGCTGGGTTTACCTGCCACACGTGAGAACTTAGAGGCTGAGTCCCGAAGAGGAGCTGGTGACCGCAGAGGGCTCTGGTGAGGGCTCCCAGGGCAGCTCAGAGACCCCTCAGCAAGCAGCTCCCCTCCTGGAGACCACCTGCCGGAGGAGGGAAGGTCCCCGGGGGAAAGCAGCGGGGGCCCGGGGGGAAGAGGAGGCTGGGTCCCAGGCAGGCACCGCACTCACCTGCGAGGCCGGGTCTAGGGCCTCCCTAGGGGAGCCCGCGCCTTGGGGTGCACGTCCGGCACAGCCCCGCTCAGCCTCTGACCAGCAGGTGGGGACGAGGTGGCCTTGGATAAATGTTTGCTGAGCTCAGGAAGTCAACAATGCCCCGTCATGTGGCGTCCAGACAAGGAAACTCAGGTCACCTCGGCCTCCCGCTTCCTGCTCAGATGTCCCCAGGCCCCAGGACTCGGGGGCCAAGGTCAGCAAGCCCTTCAGGGAGGGAAGCGAATGGCCCTGGCGGTCCTCAGGGCTGACTTCTGAGAAAGGTCACCTGGTGCAGGTGCAGGGGCCTCCGCTGCAGAAGGGGGCTGTCGCCCACGAGGAAGAATAATTGATAACGAAACAGCAGGTGGGCATCGCTGGCTCGGCACCCAGTCTCCGAGGAGTGGGTGCCAAGTGCTGCCCATTCACAGAAAGGAAATGCCCCAGGCACCCACCGCGGACAGTGGGTGTGGGGCGCCATCAAGGCTCCATCCACACGCCCACGACCCTTGCACCTGTCTCTGTGCCTCGTCTCCCGGCTGCCCTGTCCCTGCGATCACAACTCGACTCCTCTTGGGAAGACGTCCGCAACCAGGGCCGCCAACCTAACACAGAGGCCACACACCCAGGGGGTTCGTCCCCCCCGGCAACCCTCCACCAAAGACGGATCACAAGCAGGGTGACAAGGGTGCTTGCCGGGGGCAGGACAGATGCAACTTCAGTCCCCAGAATTCCCCTCAAGGTAGCAGCGAACTTGGGGTCTGAAGCTGCACCTCTTCTTGGCCTTTTCCTTCTTTCCTCCTGCCCTCCTGTTTCTCCTTGGTGCCCTTCCTCTTATGCAACCCATGACAAAGATGACAGAGACGACCCGTGTCCCTGGACCTGAGCAGGTGGAGGCTCCTGTCCTGGGTCGCTGAGGACAGACTGGGGATGGGGGTTAAATTCAGGAGTATGATGGGCTCAGGAGGCCTTCCTGCACCCAGATGTCCCACCGATGAAGCAGTGACCTGCACGTCCTCCCTGACTGTCCCCTAACCAAAGGCTCTGCAGATGAGCCCTCTCTGCAGGTGAGGAGGAGAGCAGGGTGGGGGGGTGCAGCCTGGTGCCCACCCACAACCAGCTCTCGTTCTGGTGACCAAGTCAGAACAAGCCCCAGGGGCCCCATTTGAGCTGCTCGCTGGGTCCCCATTATGTCCCTGCCATACTCTGGGCCTCAGTTTGCTCATCCGTACAATGGGCCAATAGCCCCTTCTCTGCACACGAGGCCAAAGTGAGAGCACTTAGCAGAACCAGGGCTCCCGAGCCACAGGGACAGGGGTTGGGGGCACCTCACTGGACTGGAGGCAGGACTGGGAGCAGGTTGACCCCTCTCACGGGTCCCATCTGTCCTGTCACCCTGGCTTCTGGTCGGTTGGTTGGTTTGGAGTTTCACCTTCATCACGGCACGAACATCCGCTGAGACCTGCACTGTTTTCTGGGCCATGTGCTCTCACCAAATCCCCCAGGACCTCCCAGCTCCTGGCCCCGGCAGCACTCAGGGGAGGGGTCCCGAGCACCAGGGTGGAGATGCGGCCTCACAGGGGGGCCTGTGTGCACCAGGCCGGACCTGTGAACCCACAGCCCCAACTGTGCGCGGGCGGAGGCTCTCAGAAGCCTGGAGCGGTGCTGACAATCGTCACCACCGTTTCCTTTGCGCACAAGCCAGGGGTGCAGCTGTCAGAAACTAGATCGACCGCTGTGGAAACACGTGAGTCAGAGAGCGACCGTCAAGTCGCAGTTCTGCGAGGTGGGTGTAGGTGGCCGGGGAAACTGAGACCCACAGGGCCCTTGTGTGCTTGCAGGTGCTTGGCTCTCCTGTCCCGAGAAGGCGTGTGGTCGGTTCTCTTTGAGAACATTTCATCTCAGAACCCAGCACAGGCATTTCCATCCCCTTTTCCCCGGAGAGTCCCCGGCTCACAGGCCAGCACCCCCTGAGATCTAGTCCGCGTTAGTACTTCCGGGATGCGAAGCTGATTTCCTTTCCGCCCGCATCACAAGAGCAGGTTACAGTCCCCCCAGTGGGACGGGTGGGAAGCGTGGGGAGCTTCCCGAGTGGGGAGGCCCTGCGGCGGGGCCCCTCCCTCCCAAGCCCCCCATCTGAGCTGCGGGGCCCGGGCGGAAAGCCTGACAGCCCCTGAGGAAAACGTCGCGGAGGCCCGCAGCGGTCGGAAGCTGGGGTGATCCAACAGCTAGTCAAGGACACTGTCGGAAACGGAATGAAACCCCCAAGACACGAGCCGTGCCCGAGCAGCCCACACAGCACGCCAGGTTAGGCTCACGCGGGACGCGCAAGTGTTCGCCCACCGTGCCAGAATTCGTAATAAATAACGCGCTTCTAGTTTCTCACCTTGGGCTGAGAGCCCCCCGACAGGGGTGGGGGGACGCAGGGACCCCATGTGGAACATGGTGGCAGCCCGGGCCCTGTCTCTCCCGCAGAGAGCAGGTGCGGGGACCGGGGCGGCTGTGCAGCCCCGGGGCATTTGCACGAGGTAAAAGCAGGCGGGTTTCGGGGGGCTGTAGGAGGTGACCAGGTGGGGAGGCTGAGAAGCAATGCCAACACGCGTGAGAAGGGCACAAAATATTCTCCCAGAAGTAAAACAAACAGGCGTCCGCCTAACGGTATCCACTTTTTTAAATACGTAAAAGCAACATACTGAGTGGAGAGGGAAAGTCCCAGCAGTTCCCCACGCATGAAGTGTCCTAGATGCTCTTGATTTCTGAAGGAAAAAGGAGGGCAGGTGACAGGGCCAGGGCCAGGGAGACACCTGGGCGGCCTGCCGTGCGCCTGCAGAATGACCGTTGTGAGGCGCGTGTCCTTCAGATCAGGCCTGGGCCTGGAGGGCGTGGAGACACCCGTGGGCGCCTGAAGTTGGACTGAGCCACAGGGAAGTGCCCCGTTGTCACCAAATGTGAGTCGCAGGGGGAATCACCTGTCACCTCAGAACCCCTAGGGAACTTGTGTTCACAGGCCTCCCAGAGTCTCCACCATCACCATCCAGCTACCAGCGAGAAGAGGCCACCCCGGCATGTCACCAGGCATGTCACCAGGCGTGTCACCAGGCATGTCACCAGGCATGTCACCAGGCATGGCTGCCTCATGGAAAATGGGCCAGAAACCCATCAGCTGCGTCTTACCCCTCCCTTGGAGGCCGCACTGCTCAGTGCCCCTCTGCCCAGCTCCTGCCACCTCCCCTTCCTGCTCCTCCTCCTCCTCCTCTGGGGTCTGCCCTAGCGTGGTGGGAGCAGGGTGAGAGGTACAGCACAGGACCGTGAAGTTCCAGAAGGAGAGGGCAGAGGAGGGCAAAGGCTGCCGCCGAAGGGAACAGGACAACAATGTTTCCGAACTGATGAAAGACATCAATCCACAGATGCAGGTGTCCCCAGAGACCCCGTGGAGGGTCTCTCCCTACTGCCACCTGGAGTATCATAAGGAAACCACATATCCCAACGAGGAAGATGTTTTAAAATGCACTTAGAATTTCGTCGAGACACAGAGAAAAGGCCTTGAGAGAATTTACGTTGTACTTACAGCTCCCAGGGAGGAACGGGGCCCCCTGGGGCCTCACACCTCATGGGACCCCCTGGGAGCGAGGGGAAGCCGGCCAGGAGCCTGGGTCACTGCGGTCGTGGGGGGCTGTTGAGGGGAAATGTCCCCTCACACAGGGAGCGAAACGCAGATTGGCGGGGTGGGGCTAGAGGGTTTGCAATGTGCTTTTCACGCACCTTCGAAAGCACGCGGATGATATGGAGGCAGATAACTTGGGCCATGAGTCTGACCCATGATTGCAAGATGCCAATCACGGACCAGAAACGACTGTCACAGGAGAGAGCGTCCCGGAAGCAGCCAGGGAGGTGACGTGAAGCAGGGACGGCTGAGGCTCCCCGCTGACGGGGAGGCGGACGAGGGTGGAAGCCCACCCTTGGGGCGCCGGAGGAACGCGAGCGCCTGGACTTGTACATTCAACCGAAAATGTGTACATAAGCGCTTACCCTGGGGTCTTCTCCTGGGGGTGAGCCCATGAACTCATTGCTTCGTTAAAGGGAACGCGGAACTTGAGCTTCCTGAGAAATCAGCCCCTTTTCGAGACTGAGGACACCAAGCTCCGTTTACAGCAGCCGTGTATGGCCGCGTGGCTGTCATTCCATGTTCGCAAATGTGCCCGCTCCCGAAAACCCCAAACTGGTCCGAGTCTCCGAACGCAGGTTCCCAAGGAGGCCACGTGGGGCAATATCCTACCTGTTTCAGCTCACGCCGTAAACAGGGGCCCTATCCGTGGTTTATTTCTGCATTTTTTTAGCATTGCATGCGTGGCCTTGGTGTTTGAAACAGTTCCCCACGGAGACACCACATATGAAAGGAGACTGTCCAGGTGTGAGTCACAGAGCTGATGGCTGTGGGTTCCATGTTAATGAATCAAACTGTATATTAAATCAGGGGCTCTTTAAACAGAAACACACATCAAACAGGGCCTTGGATTGATCCGTTGATGGCCATGTGACCCAGGGATCGCAGGAACCTAACCCCGTATGTCCCCCATGGGCAATGGGTTCCTGTTCGCAGTGAACATAATTACCACCCAGGGGCACTTGCCAAAGGGATGAGTTAGGGAGAAAAAAAAAAAAAAAAAAGGGATGAGTTAAAGGGCACCTGAACCCTCATTTGTCCTCTCAAGGTCCCAGGACCCTGGACACAGGAGCCTACCCCCTGTCTCAGGCCAGGGAGCTTTGAGAGGATGCTGGGTTTAAAAGCCAGTCACCTCCTTCCTGAGCGAGTGACACCTTCTCTCTGGGCCTCAGAAGCCTAGAAAAGGGTGAGAGTAGTTTCCAGCTTTAAGTGAGCATCTGCTACATGCCAAACACCGTATGGATCAATAAGGGGGCATCGGAAACTCTCTGCAGACGCTTAACCCACGGAGGGGGGTAATTTTCTTCACTGACAAGGGTCGGGGTGGCATGCCATCCATGTCTAAATGCTCCTGACCCCAACACCTTGACCACGTAGTTTTAGCCTCATGGTCCAAGATGGCTGCTGCACCTCCAGCCCTTAACCCAAACTCCAGGAGGAAGAAAGAGCCCAGGGGGAGGCAGCAGTGCTTGTGCCGGGAAAGCGAAAGCTTACCTGGGAAATCCTAGCACGTTTCCACCTACTTCCCCTTTTGGCAAGAACGACATCCCATGGCCCTGGAGCCCAAAGGCGGCAGAAACTTCAAGAACCCTCCCTGGGCACGTTGAGGTGATTTTGCACTTAGGCCCACGAGGCAGGTATTTTTAACCAACTCCAGCACAAAGAAGTAAAATAACTCGAATCAAACCCCCCCGAGCTGGGGCTTGAACCCACAGGAAGGTCTCCCAGCTCTTTCTCGGAACCCCTGGCTTCTGCTCCCCTCACCACTGAAACGGGGGTCTACTGCGAACTTCTCATGTTTCCCTAAGTCACTCTTCCAAAATGCCCATCCTGCTCCTGGGTGACCTGGATGGAAGCTGACCCGCCTTCCTGGCTCCTCGACACCGGGAGCCCGAGAGCAGCTCCTTCACCTGACACAAGCCGCCGCGCCAAGGGCCCGTCCTGATGTCACCCCTCGACCCCTTTCCCAGAAGCTACCCGGCCGGCGCGGTGACGGTGCGGACGGAGATGCGCAAAGCCTTCAAGAGGCGAGAGCCGCCGTGGCCGCGTGGGACTCCGGCCGCCCCCTGCACGGACGCCTGCCAAGAGGAAGGTAGCTTTCCTGCCCGTCTCCGTCTCCGGGGAGCCCCTACCTCCCTTCCGACAGTCCCCACCCAGGTCGTCTGAAGTTACACTGGAGGCCGAGTCTAGCGTTTCTGAGTACATCGGGGCTGACGTGCTTGCCCGTGGCCGCGAGGGCGGAACACGGGGCTCCCTGGCCAGGCCCCGCTGCCCAGAGGACTTTCCGCCTATCAGGAAATGAGCCCCGGGTCCCAAAGGGAAGCCTTGTGGCCTGCGTGCTTACGGATCCTGTATCTGCCTGTAGCGAGGTTTGTTTTTAGGAGCAGGAGGGCCGGGGATTAAGATGAGCCTCCTCCAGGGCAGGCCCCTCTTCCACAGTAAATATTTCCTGGGGGGCTGACGCCCAGGTTCTGACACGGCCCCGGGCGTGGCTCCCCCTGAAAGCCCGTCAGCCGCAAGCTTGGCCCACCTGGGGTGCGGACTGAGGAGGAGGGTCAGGAGGTCACAGGGGCTGTGGAGCGGGGCACCCCTGCACCCCTGAAGCCAGGGGGAAGAGCAGGAGGCATGGACAGCAGGCAGGAGAACTCAGGGCAGAGCAGTGGCCACCTCTTCAGAGGACAGGCTGGATGGGGACAAAAGCTTGGACCCGCAGGTCCCAGCAGAAAGGCGGCAGGACCCACCGGGGCATTTCCGGTCTCACTGAGACCCAGTCCAGAGAGAGCCTGACTCAGGCTCGACATCAGTCCCTTGTCCTTCAAAGGGGCCTGTGGAGAGATACCCCGAAGCCACACGCAGGTGGGGGGCTGCTCTCACTGAGCTGCTGGGTACATGTCACCAAGCACACAAGTGTGACTGATTCTCCTTCCTTCGTGCGATGCTGGCAACCCAGCCCCTGGTGGCTGGGTCTTTCCCCTCCTGCTCTCCCTGCACACCCCCGCCACGTATTCTTCCCAAAACTCCATGCACGCTCACACTCACACACACTCACACACTCACACACACACTCTCCCCAAACCCTTCAACAATGGCCCTGCGCACCTTCCATCTCTGATCAGGACCCGTGACTAGCACTGAACTCGCTGAACTTGCATATCACTCTCAGTCTTCAGACGTCCTTGTGTAGCATCCATATCCCCATTTCACAGATGAGAAAACAAAGGCTCAGGGAGAGTAAGTAATTCCCCAAAGCCCCCACAGCTGCTCAGTGGCACCATGTCCCTAATCAGTGACACCAGGAGAGGGCACAGGTCCCTGTGACAGCCCTTAGCCTCTCAGTCCCATCCCAGGGCCCATGGGATCAAGCCCAAACCTCGTCACCTGGCCTCTGAGCACCTTCCCCCATGTGGCCATTCACTCACATAACCAGGGCTGCTCCCCACACCCCCAGACACATCCCCTTGGCCAATGCCGTTCCTGGGAACACCCTTCCTACCTGGCTGCCTGTCTCCAAGGCAACCCCATGAGCTCACCTCCTGGTGGTCCCCACAGGGGGTCCCCTTCCACTCCGAGTGGGGCTGACCTGGGAACCAGCAGGATGTTACAGAAGCAACCGTGTGTAATTCAAGTCCGGGTCTTAAAGACATCGTGGCTTCCTCCGGGGTCACCTTTGGTGGGGGACCCCATGTTGTGGGGACACTCAAGCAGCCCCGGGAGAGGTCCACAGGGGAAGAACTGGGCCTCCGGCCCGTGGCCAACACCAGCTGGCCAAACGCACAGGCGCTGCCTTGGCGGCCCCTCGGTCAGTTCCAGCGGAGGCTTCAGAGGCTGCAGCCTGAGCCTTGACGGCAGCCTTGCAGGCCCAGAGCCAGAACCATGGCCCCCTCCCGATTCCTGCCCACAGCCGCTATGAGATATGGGCACCCTTCAGGGAAACGTATGGTGCAGGGAGGGACACGGACCCACCACTGCTGCCCAAGAGAGAAGGAGGCAGATGGCAAATGGAAAGACGCTCAGCACCATCAGACCATGCTAGACCGTGAAATGGCTAAAATGTGAAACCGGGAATACCAAGTGTTGACAAACCCACGAGGCAGACAGAACGCTTCCACTTCGCCGGGGGGAACACGAAATGGCACCTCCATGTCGGAAGAGAGTTCGGCAGTTTCTTATCAATTAAACGTACATCTGACACGCAGTCCGGCGAGCCCGCCTATGGCGTGCACCTCTGAACACACCTGCGCCAGGGCCAGCGCCCAGGGGCTATGAGCGGTGGTTCTGTTCACATCTGCTGCCAGTGAAAGTGATGTGAACGCCCGTTACCCGGTAGACAGGAGAGCAACGGTGGTTTACCTGTGCCGGTGGCATCCGCGCCCCATCCGTGTAACATTCGGCAACAGGACGAACTACAGACACACGTAGCCACACGGACGAGTTGCAAACACAACTCAGAAGGCTGCATGTGCGTGGTTGCACTTCCATGGCAGTTTGCAAAAGACAGAATCTCGGGGACAAGGAACAGATCCGTAGCTGCCAGGGGCTGGGGTGGGAAGGACTCTGGGGTGACAGGGACCCTGGGGTGACAGGACAGCTCTCAACCCACACAGCCACGTGACTTCATCACAGGCTCATTACACTGTAAAATGGGCAACGTTTCCTACATGGAAACTACAGCTCAGCGACCTCCCCCCAGAAACCACCATCCTAGTCATGAGGGTAACGGAGGTGGGGGAGGGACAAGCTCACTCTAGGTAGTGGGTGCAGAGCCCCGTGACTGGTGGGCAGCATCCCCTGTGGTCAGCTGTCCCAGGGGCCCTGCGTTCCCCCCGTTAGGCAGGTGAGCAGCTGAAACCAGGAGGAGGTAAGTCACTGGGCATCACCAACATCACAGTCCAGGCTACTGCGGCTGCCCCACGGAGACCCTGGGGAGTGCGGAGCCCTCCAGGGGACAGGCCTGGCCGTGCCCACGAGGTGAGCAGCAGGCTCAGGAGAGAACCAGGTCTCGTGGCTCGGCACTTATGCCTCCTATAAGCCCCTAGGGAACGGAGGAGACCCCCAACATGAAGAGGAATGCGGACTGGGATTGGCCCCTGGGCCTGAGCCAGGCCCTGCCTCCAGGAAGCCCACGGCGGCACCTGGCCTGAGGTCACCTCCCAGCCCAGGACACGTGGCTGCCCAGGGAACCTCCACGGTTCCGCCTGAGAGCTACCCTCAGACCGCAGAGGCATGGAGGCCGGAGTCCCCCGACCCTCAGCCAGAGGCTGGAGGCTCAAGAAGGAAAGGAGGGAGGGACTCCTGACCTGGAGCGGGTGGAGGAGTCTCTGGGTGTCCGCCTGCAGCACAGCCTGCAGGCAGAGGCTGAAGTTGGGAGGGGTTGGCTCGCTGAGGGACCCTTGCAATCCCCACTTCTGGCTGAAAGTTCTGGAAGCTCTTCAGTGCGACTCCAGCACTGGTGCGTAGCTCCAGGCCCAGCCATGAAGAATGCCCCACCTAGAGGCAGGAATGGCCCCATGCCCCTCGCCATGCCCACGGCTGGCTCTCCCTGCGGCCTGGGTACCAAGAAGGGTGGGGAGGGAGCCTGGCCCTCTCCTGGTGACCTTCTGCCCAGCCTTCTGGGCCTGGCTGGGCTTCCAGCGGTGGCCACCCTGCCCCGGCACCCGCTCTGTAAGGTGAGGACTGATGTCTGTGCCGTCTCCCCACGCTGCTTCAGGGCAGCGGCCTGCACGAGGTGAGTGCACCCCTGCAGGAGCCCCGCTGCAGCCTGGCGGCTCTGGGCCATCTCCCATGGAGGCTGGGCAGCGGTGCAAGATGCCAAGATGCCAAGACACTGCAGGCCGGGAACCTTTCCGAGCCATCCCGGGTGGCTGGGACACAGCAGGGCTTCCGCCACTCATGGGCCGCCTGGCCCGGCCGGACAACCCTTTGCCCCTGGCTGGCTGAGGCTGTCATCTCTTGCAGGCTTAGGGGCTTCGTACAAGGCCTGGCCTGGACACCCAGCCACCCCAGAGGAAGGGACTTCTGGGTGAAAGGAGCAGGTGACGGGCTCCTGGGCCTCCGTGTTGGACGAGCATGGTACTGAGCCAACCAACAGGACAAGCACCGCCAGGGACAGGAGACCCACCCTGGGCAGACCGTGAAGGATGTGTGTCGGACCCTGATGGAAGGAGGGCAGCTCTTTCCAAACCTGGAAAGTCCCCAGGCAGGAACGTCCTTGCTGAACATGCCCCCCGGTCACCTCCCTCGGGTTCCGTGTGCTGAGCCAGGGTCTCGGGCAGGGGGCAGGCACAGCGACGGAGCCCTCGCCCGCTCTGGGCTGCCAGGATGTAGCTCCCACACACCCCTCCCGAGCACCCTCGGAAGCAGGCAGCTGACAGAGGAGGAAACTGAGGCTCAGCGGGGTCGCATCCCTTCTCAGCAGCCCACAGCCAGGAAGCGGACAGCCAGCGGCAGGGCCCCAGGTGCTTACTCCAGGGCTCCGTCCCTTTCCGAGCCTCACCCTGCGCCGATGCCAGGGTCCGTCTGCTCCCAGGACAAAAGCCACTCAATGTTCTCTATCATCCTGGGGCCACCATAACGAGTTCCCACAATCCAGATCGACCCTCTCAGCCTAGAGGCCAGAAGTCCACGATCAAGGGGTCTCAGGGCGGTCGTCCCCTGGGGGCTCTGCGAGGGTCCTGCCCACGGCTCCCAGCTCCCGGGTGCTCCAGGCATCCGTGGGCTGGTGGCCGCGTCCCTCCCGTCTCTGCCTCTGGCTTCCCATGAACCGCTTAGAAGGACACCAGCCACTGCTTACAACCCGCCGTCCTCCACGGTGACCTCACCTTCTCCAGCTCCACCCGCCCAGGCCTTATGTTTAGTAACATCTCCTGCGGTTCCCGGTGGACACGAAGGTTTGCAGGGATACTATTCAACCCAGGACACGCATTCAAACATTTTCCTCAACGTGGAAGTATTTTTCAAAGAAACCAGGCACCGTGCCCCCTGGAGATGTCACACTCATAGCCGCGCGCCCTTAAACCTGGCACATCGGCCAGGCGCGTAGTAGGAGCTGCGACAGGCCGGCTCTCTGCCTGGCCCTGCTCCCGGGCGCGGGCAGGTGAGGCCGTGACCTCCCGCCCCGGGCGCCGCCCAGCTGACCGCCCTGCGCAAACATCCCGTGCAGGCTGCTCCCGCCGGCTCCAGGCTCCCGATAGGAAGGCAGAGGTTGCGTGTCCCTGACACCCCTGCAATTTTTCAAATAGCGATCGAGTTACCAAGCACATGGGCGCCGGGGCCCGGCTCCACCACCACTTGGCAGGCCCTGCGAGAGCGGCTGGCAGTGATGGATGCCGGGCTCCTTGGCACATTCCCACCCACCCTGCCCTCCCCGGCCCGCCCGGCCACCGGTGCCAGCACGGGGACCGCGCACGGCCAGTCCCTGGCAGCTGCGAGGCCTGAGTGCCAAGAGGCAGAGCGGGCTTCCCCGGCATGGGGACCGGCGGGGCAGCCTCCTGGTGGGGCCTTCAAGGCCAGGCCTGCACGGGGCCTCTGCACCCACATGTGGCACAGTTTCCCCCCACCCAGCTGCGCCCTCCGTCAGCCCCTTCACCAAAGCAAAGCCACTTAGAAAATCAAAAGCAAGGAGAGCTGTAGAGACTGAGCGCCTCAGCCGGCCACGGGTGGTACGGTTGGGGAAACCAAGGCCAGACCAGGAGGCTGCAGAACCAGGATGGAACGGGGCAGCGGGGAGGGGGTTGCCTGCCAGAGGCTGGTCCTCAGCGGCCCTCAGGAGCAGGGGAGCCAGCGGGCTGGGCTCAGCCTGCCCCTCCAGGCAACTCCTCTGTGCCGTGGTCCTCCCCTGACCACGCAGTGGTCCCAGGGGCACTGCCAGGAAGATGAGGGTCGATCTGTGTGGGGGAGAAGTGAGCCCCTCACCTGGCTGAGGTCCTGTGGGATGCAGACCCCATGCCAGGGAAAAACCAGAGGCAATTCCAGACAGCTCCGCCCAGGGAGACCCGCACCGCGTGCCATCTGCATGCAAGCCACTCAGTTCCTGAGTTGAAGTCGTTGTCACTGGTACAAGAAGGAGACTCAAGCCCTCCAGACAGACCTGGAGAGAGATGGACCGGCTCCAAGACAGAGCCAGACCCCAGCTCCCAGCAGTCCAGCACCCACGGGCCCAGTCCCCTCCCTGCCTGCCTGCTCAAAGCCCAAGGACCCCGTCCTATCAGCTCTTGGGTGGCCCCAAAGCTCTGTCTTCCAAAAAGGTGAGCATCTCAGGCGAGCCGGGCCACACCGGCCACAGGCCACGCCACGGGGACAGGTGAGGGGAGGACACCGATGCATGGGGACCGAGAAGTCTGCAGGGCAGCCCCCGGCCACAGGGCCTGCGGAGCCCAGGGACGCAAGTTGTTAAAATGGACTCCACTTTGGCCTGAATGTGAAAACTGAAGCCACAGAACATGCTTTTCGGGGTGCCGACCACGTAGCCTCCAGAGGGAGGCGTGCTGCTGACGTGAAACCATGCTGGGTTTTGGAGAACTAAGTCCATACGAGAGACTATGACGTATCGTCATGATTTGGATAGTGATTTCATACAGAAGTAACATTTCGGGTTGACTGGGATAAATTGTTTTAATGTAGCTACTGAAACTGTGTATTAGGAAGAGGACAGAGGGGAGCAAAAAGGGGATGGATGTCATAGAACAATAAAATTAAATTAAAAAAAAATGTTTATTACCTCTGTCTGAGGTTCATGTCGTATTTCCGCGGCGCAGGGCTGCCCAGAGAGAAAAGGACCCACACTAGGGGGTCACCTGTGACGGTGCCGATTTCAAACAAGAGCGCAACTCGCACCCGGCACCAGGCTCAGGGCCATGTCTGAGCTTCCCCCACCATTACGCCCCATGGCTTCCCTCTCAGGGCTCAGAGAGGTTAAGTAAGTTGGCTTGGGTCACACAGCAAGCAGTTGGGACCTCTCATCCAGCCTCATGTTTCCGGTGAGATGCTTGCAGAACCCGGGGGTCATAAAGCCAGGGTTCAAAGCCCCACTGGGCCCCTGCCTTGACCACGGGCTAAATTGGGGTACAGGAGGTCTGCATGGGGGGCGTCCTTGAAGACTGCAGGGAACTTTGGAGATTTCCTCACTGGTAGCAATCCAGGGTCTATCTCTGCCCTCCACAAGTCCAGCTCCTCCTGCCTATCAGGAGGGGCACCCCTGTGGCCACCGTTCCTCTAAACCCCTGGGTCTCTCCCAGGGAGGTGACTTGATTGCCCGGGTCACGGGGCAGCAGGAGCAGGGGGGCAGGACCAGGTGTTCCGGCCCGTGTTTCCTTCCCCACGTGGTGTGGATAAGATGGAAGGGCGATTTCCAAGGAACGCCCAGTGACACACCCGGCAGCGCTCCTGTGGCCCCAGGTGCAGGGACACACTGTCTCCAGGGGGACACGCAGGGAGAGTGAGGGATGCTTCTCAGGACCCCGTGCCTCCTGCTCAGGTGCAGAGAGCTGCCCTGTCCCCCAGGAAGTCCCCCTGCAGGGCGGCGGAGGCCCGGACTGAGCAGGACCTGGAGCAGAGCGATGAGTCAGCTGATGCCGAGGGCAGGCAGGCTCCGGGGGCGGCAGGTGGGGAGCGGGCAGGAGGGCGAACCCTCCATGCAGAACGGGAAAACAGCCCTCGGGCCCTGTGAGCAGGGCACCACCGGGAGGGGAAAGCACTTGCCTAAGGTCACTTGAGGAACAGGCTCTCTGGGGGCAGCTGGGCGCCCCCCGCACGCCATCCTCACGTGCTGGGAAGCAGCGTTTACCTGGCGAGGGCGGGCTGCTCCGAGGCAGGGCTGCCTCACAGAGGACGCACACCATCCTGGGGTCAGAAAAACCTGGTTCCAGACCTGGCCGGTGGCACCCAGGGTGCTGAGAAACCCCCAGTTCCTCACATTCTAGGAGACGGGATAGACGGCTAGAATGAAATTTCCACATGTAACTCTCCTGTCCCGGCCAAGCAGCTCGGGGGTGGGCGGTCCGATGCTCCCAGGACCAGGTGGGATCCCAGGATGATGCGGGCAGCACCTGTCCCAGCGCACTGGGGCCTGTCCTTCATCATCCGGAGCTGTTGCCAGCCGGGTACCCACCAGCCTTGGGGGTGAGGAGCAAAGACGCCTCTGGCAGCCCACCGAGTCTCCATGTGAGGAGAAGGGCACCTGCACTCAGTCTCTTCCCTGGCTCAGGGGGGTCTGGCAGGAGCCTGCACTCCGGGGCCGGGCGCTGGGCATCAGGGCCCAGCAGGGAGGCTAGGACCCCTCCGCGTCCCCCCCTCCACCTTGGAGTGCCTGGCCGGGAAGTGGACAGGCTGGACCAGATCAGGGGCCCCAGGCAGGGCTGAGAGGATGGCCTAGCACCCTAGCGAGTGCCGGCCCGTCCTCGGGGCATGACCCTGCTGTCCAGCACCCCCTCGGAGCCAGAGGGGCACCGGCGGCATGGCCACCTGCTCTGACTTCTTTCAAGACAGACAGGCATCCCCACTAATTTGCGAAATTCCCAGTAGCGGGTTAAATGGCGGCCCCCAAAATACACATCCAAGTCCTAACCCCGAGCCTGGGTATGTGACCTTCACAGGAAAAGCTCTTGGCAGATGTAACTGAGTCCTGAGACAAGGTCACCCTGGAGGGCTCCAAACCCAATGACGAGTGTCCTTATGAGATGAAGAGACTTGAAAAGGCGGAGGCCTGTGAAGACGAAAGGAGGGGTTGCGGCCATGTGGTCACAGCCCCGGGACGCCCGCGGCTGCAGAGACTGGAAGGGGCAGGGAGACCCCGCCCGGAGCGTGGCCCTGGGACACCTGGATCTGCACTCTGGCCCCCACACCAGGACACACACGGCCTCAGTTGTGTGAAGCCGCCCCGGGATTTACCCTGCAGCTGCACCCCTGCACCTGGCTGGCCTGTCTCTGCTGCGGTCACTAAAGGAACCGAACATGGGCCAGGAGCCCCGTGCCCAGGAGGCTCCAGTCAGAGCCCGGACTCCTGGCCGCAGCCCTGGGGTGGAGCACAGAGAGTCACCCGAGTGATGGTGGGAATGTCACTCAGCCCAAAGCGTCTGGGGACAGCTACAAGGTGGCCAGCTATGCCCAGGCCCTGGAAACTGCCAGGTGCCTCCCCTGGTAACTGGTAGCCGCTATAAAAAGGACTTTGGGTCCTTAGCTCCCCAACGTGAGGTGCATCCTGCGCTCAGCCGCCCCTCCCGCATGCCCCGCACGCCAACTGGGAAAGGGCAGCAGGAGGCCATGTAGAGAGGCCGGCGGGCACGGGTGGCACCTGCCTGACCCGAGAGGTGTGGCCGTCACATGGTCCAAGAGCAAAGCTGGTGCAAGGCCACCCTCCCTGCCGGCACCGCTGCCCGCCGCCAATGCCCAGCCCGAGTTGGTGCCAGCAGCTCCCAGGCTGTCATGTGCCCGGCCCTCCCTCCTGCCTCGGCACACCCCTGACTCGGAGGAATGTGTGTGTGAGGAGCTATTTAGCCCTTCAAGGGGAAAAAGCTCCTTCTCAGCAGAATCCTCCCCTGTACCCCACACCCCGCTGCTGGATGGGGTCCCAGGGCTAGGGGTGCTCTGCAGGGACCCCCGTCTTCTCATGGGTTCCTTGGAACCACAGGCGCACACCCAGGCATCCCCCACTGGGGAAGGACTTGAGGACCCAGAGGACAGGGCAGCTCATCAGCCCTCCAGGCCTCGGGCCCCCTTGTGAGAATCCAAGTCCGGGGAGAGGCCCTGTCTGTCCCTCCGCCGGAGCCTCAGGCTGCCCCTCCGCACGCAGAGTGGGGACCTCCCACCGCCTGCGCAGAGGCCTGTGCGTGCGACCTGTGTCCTTGCCCACCCGCATGGGGCACGTCCACGTTTTCACCTTTCGAGGGAAGCATGAACAATGCCGCCGGGGTGACGGGCGCACACCAGGACCCAGAGGCCTTCCAAGCGCTTGTTTCACTCAGTACCCAACACCCCCCAGCACAGGAATACGCCTGGCCGGCCTCCTGGGATAAGTGCCCACAAACGCCAGTGACAGCGCAGCCCCACGACCTGGCCAGTCGCCACTGCCAACAGGGTCACTTGCAGGGGGTGTAGCCCCCACGGTCCATCCTTGCACAGCGGGAGGGACCGAGGAGGAAGAGCAGCTTCCCTTCTTCACTGTGGAGGAATCTGCACCGGGGCCTCACGACACAGGCCTTTTGTGGTTGGCATTTTGGCTCCCCCAAAGTTCAGTGCTGAGGAAAGAAATGGCGTTTCGGGTTCATCCCGGCGACCGGTGGCTTCTGGTGGAGACCGTGTTTCTTACAGGCTGTAAGAGGCCAGGAGTGGAACCCGAACACCTTCCTGTGGTCACGCTGTGGTCAAAGGATTGCCCGGCCCGAGGCCCTGCGTGGGCCCACCGCCTCGCCACGGGTCTCGCCCACGGCGCCCCTGAGAACACACGGGCAGCCGCCGTGGGGCCCCCACTACCCCACCATCCAGCGGAGACGGAGGGAAACCGGCACCGGTCGGGGACCCTCCCTGCCCCGTGTGGGGACTGAGGAGCATCTTCCCCTCAGGTCCCCTCCTGGGCACCAGGCTGGTCCTTTTACTCCAGATAACTGCCTCCGACACCCCAGCCTGGGCCCCGGCCACCCCTCAAGCCCAGGCAAGGGGCCTCGCAAACACGGTTTCCTCTTCTGTTCCCACAATGATGAAAACGCCGAGATCACACAGCCGGTGGCATCCCCTGGAGCCAGGCCTGGCTGCCCAGCCACCCCTGCCCGGGCACCTTGATCCCAGCGCCACCGCCCTGGGGAGCTGTCTTCCCCCAGGAGGGGCACGTGCCTCCTGCACCAGAGCCTGGGAACAGCTCCCTGCACCCCATGCCACCCCCACCCCCATCACCGTCCACTCCTTGCTCCTGTGACTTGAAGGCAGGACGGCTGCTCACAGGAAGGAGAACGGAGGAGACACGGAGAGTTCCAAGTTCAAGGGCAGGGATGAAGGCTGCCACTTGGAAATGTCCCCTGGGGGCCCCAGCACCCAGAGGAGAAGAGGCAGGGATTGGGGGGACTGAGGCCTTGCGGGGGCGCCCGCACGGGGCACTAAGCAGAGACCCTGGGACATGGGGCCGCCGAGTGCTGGTCTGCTGGAGGCAGGGCCAGCAGAATGGGCCCAGGGGCCAGGAGCTCGCACGCCGTAGGCACTTTGTTTTATACCTTCGGGGTCCACAAGAAGGGATATTTGGTAGAAAGTTCAGCAAATGCAAAAAATGAGCATCTGACTATGAATGTGCCCCCCAACTCCCACCTCAGCTGAGCCCCCCGACTCTGGAATTGAGAAGCTCCTTCGGGAGCCCCGACCCTGACCCAACACATCAGGGGTCAGAGGCCACTTGCGGAAACAGACTGTTAGTGACACTGGGCCACAGGAAGGCAGAGGCTGGGGGCGGAGCCACGGAGGAGACCGCGCTGTGGTCATCGGGGACACAACGCACCCACGTCAGGGTGACCTGAGTCCAATCGCACATGTCTTCTCGGGGCCGGAGGCCCACAGCAGGCGGGGTGCGTCGGGGGCAGGCCCACAGAAAGATGACGAAGCCTTCATGCCAGCTCCCAAGGGGCTGAGGGCGGCCACAGGCAGCGGGCATCCGCCACGCCCACGGCGGGAAGGTGGCCCAGCCACGGCCCAATGCTTAGGCGGAATGGCACGCGGGCCTGAGCCATCCAGGTCAGAATTTGGAACGCCAGGCGTAGCCAACAGTTAATAATCAACTGATCACCCCTATCCCACAGCCCCGGAGCAAAGAGGGCTATAAAATGTGTCAAATATCTGCCCCGGCCAGCCCAGACATGACAGCTGGGGATTGAGCTTCTCTCAGTTTCCCCTTCCAATAACCTTGCCCTCCAAGGCCGGCCGGTGGGAAAACTCCCCCAGCAGCCATGTCCCCGGAAGGTTCCCACGTCCGGTTCACTCCTCCCCTTGGGGGCCAAGACCCCCCGGCCCCTCCTGGCCCCCTCGGAGGGGACATGGATTCTTTCCCAAGTTGCATATTTGTGGAGAAAGCCTGGAGCCTTTTCAACAGAGCGTGGACGGGACACAGGAGGGGTGCTCTGTCCATCCTCATGGGCCTCGGGCCGCCCAGCCCCAACACCTGGGAAAGTGCTTCTGGCGGGAGCTGCTGACTGGGGCCAATTTATATGCTAATTCCAGACCTGATTCTTCCTACATTAATAAAGCTGAGGAATGTTCCAAAGTCTGAACAGACTGTACCACTGACAGGCGGTGCGGCCACGCAGACTGCCCGCAGCAGCTCCGGCGTGTGAACCTGTTGGCAGCACCCTCCCCCCCCCGCCCGGTTCTAGGCCCACGTGCGCCTTCAGCTGACTCGGCCGAAATAAAACTGTTCTGATGTCCAAAGCCTCCGAGTGCCCATCTTGACCTTGAGGTCCCCTTCCAAGTCACCTTTAGAGGAAGCCAAGATTTCAAAACACACTGAAGGGGCCGCACGGAGCCTGGACCCCCACAGTGACCAACCACGTCAGCACCGTCAGGGGTCCCCTGATGTGGCGCCTCAGCCCCACAACCTGCCGCCAGCCCCGACACACACACATGCACACGCACACGCGTGCACACATGCACGCCTCTCTAAGACCTTTCTGCCTCAGAGGCTTTGCACATTCTGTTCCCTGCCCAGATCACTCTTCTCCACTCTCTTGACCAGGGTGCCCCCACCCATCTCAGCCTCGAGAAGCCCACCCCAGGCTAGGTCCCTAGTGGATCAACAGAGGGAGGGAGGGAAGGAAGGATGGATGATGGATGGATGATGGAAGGATGGAGGGAAGGAAGAAAGGAGGGAGGGTGTTTAAATGAAGAGGGAGAAGGAGAGTGGGAAGTGCGGGTTTGCGTTCATGGCTGGATACCACAGGTCGTCCTCCAGAAGGGCACCGTGGTGATTGAGAAGTCTGTGCGTCCTGCCTTTTTCCTCCTCCCACCGAGCAAGGCTCGGCTGAGCAGACTCCTAACGGGCAGTGCCGCCCACTCCCAGCCTGGGAGGCGGATCGCCCCTTGTCCCTGTGCTTTCCACAGCCGGGTATGGCCCACCTACGCCCCCAGAATGCCTGCGCCTCCATTTTCCAGTCTAAACCCCACCTGCCGTTCAAAGCCCTCCTGCCCGGAAACCCTCATCTCTCCTCCCATCTGTCAACCCCTTAACCAGGTTACATCCGCTAAGACCCTTTTCTCCAAATACAGTCACTGTCACAGGGTCCAGAAGTTGGGATGTGGGCGTATTTGGGAGAGGGGTGAGGGGTGCTACAAAAGTCCTGGGCAAAGTCTGATGGGGAAGGTGGCCAGTGTGACCACCCCCGACAGCAGCAGGGCAGCCAGAGGTGCCCTGGGTCACGGACGCCCGCCAAGGGTGGACGCTGAGCTCCCCAAAGCAGCACTCCGGCAGGGGCTGCACCTGCCGCCCCCACCACAGCACCCTCACCTGGGGCCGTGCTGGGATCCTGACACCCGGACAGCAGGGCCTGGACACCTGCAGCACAGGGACAGCTGCCCTGCCTCCTGGGTCCCGCTTCCCCGGCACCAGCGGCTGGAGAGGCAGGTCTCCTCAGGCCCTTCCTGCGCTCCAGCCCAGGGCGCGAGGGGCCGCCGGCTGCAAGCACACCCACTCGAGGCCTCACCCTCTGGGCGCAAGTCCCCCTTCTGCTTCCTGTGCCCCCACCCCAGCCACACACACATTCACACACATGTGCACGTATCCATACACGGGCACACATTCACAGAGGCACACGTGCACACACGTTCACAGTCACAGAAACATGTGTGCACATACAGACACACGTGCATTCACACACATTCACAAACATGTGCACATACCCATACACATGCACACGTTCATTCACACACGTGCACACATTCAGAGACGCATGTGCACGCACATTCCATCACAGAGAAACATGTGCACACATTCAGACATGCATGTGCATTCGCACATGTTCACACACGTGTGTGCGCGCACATGCACACACCCCAGGTCCCCGTCTTCCTCTCCTTCGGACCTGCCTTTTGCAATCATCCACGCTCAGGATCCGCTCTCTCCCACCCAGAGGCTGTGGTCCCCCCAAATCCCGATGCCACCACTTGTGAGCCGGTCCGTCTCCCTGAGCGCCAGCCGGCGCGGGGCCTCTGCATGGCCCCAGGCAAGTGAACAGGGAGACATGGGGGAGGCCCTGCAGCTCAGAGAATCACCCTGAGGCACCTTCCCACGAGGCCTCGCTGGGCAGCCGGCCGGGGGGCAGGGCCCACGGCCTCGGGGGGCTGGGCAGGCGGTTGGGCCCCCGGATGCGGATCCGGATGAACTGGAAAAGCACGAGTCCGCACTGGGTGTACGGGCCAGCAAACTGGAGGTGCTTCAAAGAGCCAGGAGCGGGCCAGGCGCCCGGTTCACACGGCCGCAGCCAAGGCCTGCAGCACGCTGGCCCCTCACGCCCCTGCCACGCCGCCAGCCCCCGGCCCCCACACGCAGACGGGGCTCCGGCCACCAGCCCCCGGGCAGCAGGATGCCCCGGCCACCAGGCCAGGGCCCTGCCATGCCACACATTAATCACGCGTCCCCTGACCGTGATGGATGGAGCCGACCGGCACGCGGCCTGGCGGGCCTCCAGGCCACCTCCAGCGACAGGAAAGACTAGGACGGCAAAAGCCACCCCTGGCAAGGGACAGGGCATTGTCCCACAGCTGGGAAAGTGCTCGGAGTGCCAACACTTCCTTACAACAAGCTTACCAGGCAGTGTCCACCGAGGCCTCGTAAAACATCACCGGCCCGGCTGGTCGGGGCAAAAATAACCGCAGGCCCCTCCGCGTCCCAGCCCCCAGGCCCGGGGAGCGGTCTGTGGACGCCGCAGCACTGGGAGGGGGCTCACCACCGACACCCAGTTGGTGGGGTGCAAGCCTGTGTCCCCCTCCCCTCCACGTGCGCTGAGAGCTCCTAGGGGCCCTGGCTGGCGGAGCCGGGGAGCAGGCTGCGGGCCGAGGGGCCTCCGGGGCCACCACGCAGGAATGCGGGGGCCTGGCTCACTTTCTGGACCTGCCATATGGCTCCAAGTCCTGGGACCCAGGCTGGCAGCCAGGCAGGCCCCTGCAAGAAGCCATTTGTCAAAGGTGTTTCCCAGAGGTTTTCTCCAAGGAGCCACCCTCGGAGAAGCTGGCTTGGGCTACAGCCAGGCAGGGACGTCTGGGGGCTCTTGGCCCAAGTGCCAGCCACCTCGAGATCAAACGTCCTCCCTGGGCTGTCCCTGCTTCCCTGTGCCAGGTGAACCAGCCAAGGGGCACCAGGGGCTGGGCACGGGCGGGGCTGTCCAGCCCGGAGGCCGCCATGGGGGTGGCGGCCGACCGCCGTGTGCCACTGAGCCGTGAAACCCCTGTCACAAAGCTCCGAGGCAGGGCGCTTCAGACAGAGGCTCCCCCAGGACACTGCTGCTTGTTCAAGGGTCATTAGGTGTTTGACAAGACGCGGAGCAAGGAGACAGGACACCGGAGGGATGGGGCTGCCCTGCTGCGGCGTCCCCGCAGGGTCGATGTGGGGTGTCCCGGGAAACTGACAGGAAGTCGCTTCCTCCTGGGACCCCTTTCTGCGAGGAGGGGGACTGGGCACCCATAAGGGCTTTCTCTTCCTGGTGTGAGAAGCCATGGTGTGGCTTCATGGACCGTCACACTGCCCAGTTGCCTGGTCACAGCGGACGAGCCTGGTGGTGACTCCGGGGACGGGGACGCTGCTGAGCCCAGGGTGCAGCGCTGGCGTCTGACAGACTGACGCAGGGACGTGGCTTACGTGGATCCTAGCGTTTCCCGATGCCCCCCTGCAGCCTATCTGAGACCTATCACGTCTCCCGTTGGGCTGATAAACTCGCGCAGTCACCCAGGTCCAACCCAGCAGCACTTGCCACTCACAGGGCCCAGGAAACCTGGGCTGGAGCCCAAGTCACTGAGGGGAGGAACAACACTGGCGAGACAAGAATCTCCTGACCAAGTCCAGGGGGGGCGACCAGAACCGCTCCTGTGGCCAGCCTGGTCCGTGCGGAGAGCCGGCCCGCGGTCAGACATTGAGCTTATCTCTCATCTGTCCCCAGTGCCGGCCAGTGGGGGGTGGGGGAAGGGGACTCTTGGTGTCTCATTCGGCAGACAGGCGACCGCGTTGCAATCTGGGCAGCCCGTGGGCAGGGAACCAGGACCCACGGCCCTTCCTGAGGGTGCCGCTCCTGGACTCAGACTAACCAACCACTATTCCCGTCCCCTCTGTCTGCCACAGAGAATCAGCCCCTGGGCTGAGCTGCAGAGGGAACAGCGGACCCACTTTACAGATGCAGACACTGAGGCCCGAGTGGGTTCAACAATGCACCCGACGCCCAACAGCTACCAAATAGCAAGATCAGGAATGGACCCCAAATAGGACACCACAGTCCCCCCTGCTGGGGTCCCGACTCCTGCAACCCTGCCACTCTCTGTCCTTCTGGCCCCCAGTGTCCAGCATGCAGCCACTGGAAGCCTGCTGGGCTCAGCAGCCACCATGTAAAACAAGAAGCGCTGCTCATGAGAGAAACACCTCTTCCAGGATGAACTGTGTCCCCCCAAGTTCAGGTCCACCAGAACCGCAGAGTATGATCTTATTTGGAAAGATGGTCGTTACAGATGCAACTAAGATGGGGTCACACTGGGTTAGGGGGGCCCCAAGTATAGTGACCAGTGTCCTTATAAAATGTAAGGCAGAGGCGGTGACCACGAAGGCAGAGACCACATCTGGCACCCCAGAAGCAGGAAGCAGCAGGAGGACCCCTCTCTGGGGCCCTGGGGCACCTTGATCTCGGGCATCTGGCTCCAGGGTAGGAGAGGATAACTGTGGTTTAAGGCCTCCCAGGTCGGGGTGCTCTGTCTCAGTGGCCCTGGGCAGCTGGTATGACACCCCAGACCCCCTGTTTTGTGAGAAGGGTCCTTGCTGGTTGGCTCCTACCCTATCATGTGAACTTCCTGTTGCTGCCATGTTATCAGTCAACTGGAATGTGGATGAACTTTGTTCTGGGGGCAAAATGGAGAAAAAGAGGTTCCAGAGGGTGGCCCTGGGGTGGCTCCCTGCCCACAGCCAGGTCTGTGTGGCCCGCCCACCAGGAGGAGCCCTTCCCCAGCCTGTGCCGGTTTCACTCCCCTACCCGTCCCCCTCGAGTGTCCTGGGGCGGTCCCCTCCCCTGGCCTTTTCCCATGGGCAGGCCAGAGCGGAGATCCCGTCTGCATACCTCCCAGGCTGTGTGGCCCAGCAGGCCACTGACTTCTAGTTATGCAGCAAAACTATGTGCCCATGGGAGGCAGGGCCCTCGGCCCCAGGTCCCCCCAAACACATTCTTTGCATCTCAGAAAAATTCCAAAGGCACCCAATCGGAGTGAGGCTGGTTCCCAGGGTGGGGCTCTCTACCTGGGCCTGTGGCCCCTTCCACACACCCAACGCCCCACGTGGGTGCCGCTGTCCCCCGCCTCCTCCGGCGCAGCACGCACCCCACCTCAGACGGCTCTGACGGTGACGAGGCCTCCTGCTGAGCTACGTGGGCCCCGTCCTTCCCGGGGTGACTCCTAACCCCGGACAGCCCCCAGACCAGTGCAACTGCTTTGGTCCAGCAGAGTGTCCAATGCTTCGGCTTCCGGAAGCTGCCCGCCCAGGCCGCACAGCTGGTGGGGGTATTAATGCTGCAGGAGGGGTGGGAGGGGGCCCAGAACATTCTGAGCTTCGGCTCCTCCTGTGGAAGAACAGGAACACCTGGAAGTGAGAGGGCACAGCTGAAGCCGGGGGTCCCCCGGTGCTGACCCAGCACCCAGAGACTTGGTTGTTGTTCCAGGAATGTGGGTACAGGGATCCCCGGGGTCCGAGGAGGCCCCGCCACCACCCTGCACTCCAGGCGGCCCAGCTGGCCTGGTGGGAGGGGATCCCACCTCCCTGCACGCGGCCCCCAGCCTGCAACTCAGCCCAGGTCCCCGCGTCCATGGCCATGGAGCTGGAGGAAGTCCCCAGCACAGCCCTCGGGGCCAAAAAAGGTGTGGGGGGAGGAGACACCTTTGCCGATGGGAGAGGAAAGAAAGTTCCAGACTGGGGTCTCGTTCCCTCCCAGATTCTGCAGGGTGGGACCTCCTGGGGCACCCGCTGCCGGGGCTCTGCTGGCACCTGCTGGCCGGCCCGGGTACTGCGCCTGTGCTGGGTGCGTCTCAGGGGCCCTGCCCCTCCCGCCCAGGGCCTGTCACCGGCCCGGCCCTCACCTGTATGCAAATCACCTCTGGGGCCCTGCCCACTGACCGCAGGGGCAGCATAAAGAACCCACATTTCCTGTCACCAAAGCTGGCTCTGCGGGCGTCTGGTGAATGGACAAGGTGCCCGCTTTGGGCCCACGGAAGGCCCTGGCCAGCTGGGCAGCGCAGCATCAAGCCGCCCTGGGGGGCGCACACCTCCATGCCGGGGCGAGGGCTTCCTCAGAGGCGCCCACCTCACCCCTGACACAGGGCCCGGCACCAGTGTGCAGGCCAGGGGGAGAGAAGCTGGCCCACTCCCTGACTGCCTGCCGGCCCCACACGGGAGCTTGTGGGGAACACCAGCTCCCCACTCCTCCGGGAATGCTGGGCGCCGCACAGATGCTTTAACTTGCCTTGACCCCTGTGTGTCCCCCAAACCCCATGAGGTCACTCCCACCCCCTCTCACTCCTGGTGAAGAGAAGGGGCCCAGGCCCAGCGTCAGTTCCCAAACAGCAGGAGCCACCTACACGGAGCTCTGGGACTGAACCTTGGGACCAAAGCAGGAACACCACGAGGTCACCGCAAGTGGCAGGTGGGGCCCAGACCCCCCAAAGACACACTGGGTGCCCCGAGCCACTCTGGCTGCTGCCTGAAATGGCCAAAAGTCACCAGGAGCCCAGCCTGCCGCTGAAGCACGCCGCCCGTGCCTGTCACCCCCACCCTTCTGTGGCAGCACACGGAGCCGCGTGGACGGCAATGACCTTCCGTGTGCAGAGGGCCGCCCCAGGGTGGAGCTGACGCCGCAGCATTGGCTGGGTGGCCCTGCAGCTCCACCCGTCCGCTGCACTGCCCCCGGCTCCTCAGTAAGATTACACAAGTCAGCGTCCCACACAGCAAGCACCCCCAAACACAGCTTTTATGATGACAAATTGGCACTGCTTGTATCCTCCTGAAAGCACCTTTACGACAAATGAAACACGGACAACTTTGGCGTTCGCCACTCCCCAGACTAGAAGGTGCTTTTCCACCCTTCACTTCGTGGGGTCCCCACCTTGAGCCTTCAAAACAGGCAGAAGGCAAAGCCCAGTCTGGGGAGACTCCCACCCACTTCCCGGGACAGGTCCCAGCACGGGGCTGGGAGTCAGCCACAGCGGGGTGGCTCCGGCACCCAGGCCAGGCGTCCCAGGGGCTGGCGTGGGACCCGGCTCCCCCACAAGCAGCCCGCCGCCGTGTCCAGCAAAAATGCTCCCACCCCACCTCTGCCCAGCACGCCGCAGCGCCCCCACGCTCGTGGGGAGCAGCTCAACACACGTGTTCTAGGTTTCCACCGGCTGGGCACCGAGCACCTACTGCAGCCCGAGCCCCGCCCGGCCCGGGGCTGGAAGCCCCACCACGTGTGCAGGGAGCAGTGCCGGACGCAGAATCTCCTAGCCGGGGAGCTGGGGGACCCCTGTGCAGCTCAAGGCCCATCTCCACCCTTGTGCCCCCAGCCCGCTGGCCCAGCGCACGGCCAGAGAGCCGTCCTCCCACTGTGGTTTTGGCATCAGCCACCCCGGTCCACCCACAAGTCTGGGAGAACTAAAGGCCGGGAGGTGGCTAAGGCGGGTCGGCCTCACCTGCCGACAGGTGCTGCCAGGGCCCAAAGCAGATTAGCCAACCGCGGTGGGTCTTGAGCAGCTGCGGGCTCCCCAGTGTTGCCGGAATTGATTCCTTCCCCCGGGGTCAGCGGCCAGGGCTGCCCTGCTGCAGCGCAGCCGGCCACTTTGATGCAAGGGGGCGTGGGGCACCCCCTTCTGTAATTTCTAAGAGCAGTGCGGAGTGCCTGCTTTCCACTTTTTTTTTCCCCCAAGCAAGGAATTGTTCTAACCTTTTAATAAGAACCAGCAATTATCTCTTGAGGCAGGAAACCAAACCCTGGCTGTTTTGGTGGAAGACCCTCCCTGCTGTGCTTTGGGGAGACCACATGAAAGGCCCCCACCGGCTCACTGGGGCTCCACTCTGAGGGCCAGCTGACGGACTGGGCCTGGATGGCATGTGGGAGGGAGCCAGGCAGCGACCTCCACGGCCCAGGGAGCCAGCACAGCCCCCTGTGCAGCTGGCCTGCCCAGCCCTGCGCCCAGGGGCCTCCTGCCACGTCCACCATCTGCGGCCAAAGCCGGGGCCCCTGGGACTCCTCACTGCTGCCCCCCATCATGTCCCCCAGCTGTCCCCACAATTCTCCAGTAGTAACCCAGCTCTCCTGACTCACGGTTTTTCCCATCGTCACGCTCTGCAGGAAAATCCCCGGGAGGAGCTACGCAAACTCGTCTTCAATTCCTCTTTTCCTCCCGAGTTTCAGCATTTCACATGTGCAAAGAATACGTGTAACACGTACCATTATCAAGCTCTTACCACGATGCCCAGGAGCCTCACCCTCGGGCCCTCCTCACTGTCCCCCGAGAGGTCACCTGCCTCTGGGGTTACAGGTGCGTGTATCCTCACGCCTTAAGTAACCCTACTGCCAACGTGCACACCTAACTGTAGGCTGTTTGAGGTTTTGAATTTCATGTGAATAAACCTTTGCCGTGTGGAATCTTTATGTGAAACTTGCTTTGTTCGCTCAACATGGTGTTTCTGAGATTCCTCCTTGCAGTCCTGTGAAGCTGGGGGTCCGTCCATGTTCGGTGCTGTATAGTATTCCACGGCACAAGTTAACAGCGGGTGGAGCCCTGCGTTGCGCACCCACCATTTGCCAGTCCTCACGCTGCCCTTCACACACCTGACTGCCAGGCACAGCCGGGCAGGGTTTCCTCTTCAGTGGAGACCAGCGGAATGAATAAGGTGTGTCTGTCCTACCAACTACCCTCCGTGACGCTGAGCTATTTTCCCAAGAGGCTGCGTCCACTTACAATTCCTCTAAGGGCATCGGGAGGTTCCCGCCACTCGAGTGTTCAGGCTTGTTAGATTCCGACCACCCGGACGGGGACATGAATGGCCCCCCCACCCCACCCCGTGCAGCTAGTGGCCCCAGGGCAACCAAGGCGCCAGGTGGTCGGGGACGCAGCCCTGCGGTCACTGGTCCGAACCCTGAACCGGCAGCACTGGAACAAGGGCCCGGAGGCCGACCCCATCGACACGGGAGCCCCACTCGCGGTCCCAGGCACCCAAGCGGTGGCTCCAGCTCCAGCTGCCTGTCCCGGGGGAGGAGCCCTCCAAGCGGCACGTGTCCCTGGGCACAGGGCAGGGCGTCCAGCCTGCGACGGCAAACACCAGGGAGGCTTCTCCGCACACGGCCATGACCCATGGCACCGGCGCACGTGCATGGGAATCCCACCTGGCAAGTGCCTGCCAGGCAGACACGGAGGCAGAGGGTCACACAGGAGACATGGGTCCTCCCTGGGGTCAGAGGGTGCTGCCTGCATGAAAATACGGCAATGGAACCCTATCCGGCCACTAGATGGCACCAGGCGCTGGGGCGGAAATAGTGCTGCCGGGCGCAGCCACAGGTGGGCCCTCAGCAGGGCCCTGAGAATCGGGGGGATGAGGACGTCTTGCCCCTACAAACCGGCCTTCCGCCAAGGCAGCCTGCGGGGGGCCGGGACGAGGAGTGTCCTCACAACCCCCAAAGGTCCCCCAAGCCGGGGGAGCTCGGACGCGCTCCAGGACCAGCCAGGACAATGTGCGTGGACAGGCACCACCCGCAGGTTTACGAAAGCCGGGGCCCTGGGGTGGTGGCATCTGAGGAGTCCCTTTGTCACTGCGGCTTTCCCAGGCAGAGGAGACGGAGGCCACCCGCGGCCAGGGTGAGGTCACCCCTGCCCTCGACACCTGGCAGAGCCCACGGCGGCCCCCACAACGGCCGCTGCTAACCCGCCTCAGCTGTCCTCCCCCGGAGACCCCCCCTCAGCAGAGGCCTCCCGGACACGGCCCCTCACGCGAGAAAACCGCGGGCAGAGCGCCACGTGGCCGCCACACAGCTCGCCCCACCCCGGCCCCCGCCACACAGCCGAGGACACGGCGGCGCCACCGCTGGCGCCTCGCGAGGCCACAACCCCCCCCCGCCGTCCGGCTGCAGCCGAGGCAGTGAGGCGACCAGCCCCTGCGTTGACGCTCAGACGCTGCGTTCCGCCCCGAAAGGAAACACGCCGACTGCGTTCACACAAGTGTTCAATCACAGCTGGGTTCACTTCACACGAAACCATCAGGACCCCCAGCTCGATGGCCGGGAGAGGCTGCCGGTGGCCCGTCTGGGGCCCCGTGGGGCCCCGGTCCCTGATGGCCACCAGCAGCGAAGGCACCACGGGAACACAGGCACGAGGGGCGGCCGCTGCTCCTGTCCCGGGGCCCTGCAGAGTCTCCCTCTCCGTCCAGACGAGTGGAGCAGCTCACGAGGCGTGTGGTGGGGGCGCAGCCGCGAGGGCCTGCCGTCCTGGGAGCTGCAGACGGGAGCGGCCGCGGCTCCGCTGGGCAGCCCGCAGGGGCTCAGTTCCGTCGCAGCCTCAGGTAGGCGGAGGGGCTGGCCCAGGGCAGGCTTCTCCTTCGGGCTACAGCCCGCCCCTCCCTACCACTGGCGTCGGTCCCCAGGCCGCACCGTCATCCACTGTCCGAGCCGGGAAGGCACCCTGGCCGGCACACCTGGGCGTCACCTGCACAGCCGCAGGTGGGTATGACGCTTGAGCTTCTCCATCAGCTCCTCCTCCGTCGGCTCCTCCAGGACCTCCCTGCAGACGGGAGAGGGCGCACAGGTCTGAGCGTGCGGAAGGGCCCGGGACCCAGGGGGGCCCTGCGTGGTGCTGGGACAAGCCTGCCAGGGTCGGGAGGGTGGCAGGTAGGGGATCCAGTCAGGACGGTGGTGCAGGCTGACGTGGCGCGCCTCTTCGCACAACCACGTCAAAGTTACAGCTAAAATAGAGTAACCATCAGCCAGAACCATCAGAAAGCGAGTCGACCGGCAGTCTGACGACTACGGAATGAAAGAAACCACATCGTCCAGACGGGCAGGAGGGGCGCAGACAAGGAGCAGGGTGGGTCCTCACCTGCGGTGGTGGGTACAATTCGGAAGGGGCATCTCGGGAGTGAGGAGCCCCAGCCCCACACCCGCCCCCAGCCCGGGGCTCCAGGGCCAGGAAGACGGGTGAGTCCCCACAGCTCCGGCTGCGGAACCAGTGGGTCGGAGGAAGAACCTGCTGGAGCCCCAGGCAGTTGCTCTCCCAGAACCACACCCGGGCCCGCTGCCTCTGGGCTCTGGGCACGAAAGGGAGGAACCGGCGCCAGCAGAGGCCACATCCCAGCCCTGCCCCACACTGCCGGCCGGGACAGCTGGCGCTGCAGCTGAGACGCCATCACCCTGGCTGACACCTCGGAGACCCCAGACACTCCGCCCCACCCACCTTACCGGCCCACCCGACCTGCTTCTCCCCGTGAAGGGCTGGTCTTGGCTCCAGCTGCCCAGCGTCCTGAATCCTCTCACACAGGCCACAGCTGCCTCAGGGGCCCCTGGCCTGGCACCAGCAGCCGCCGGCCTAGGTTCGCAGCCCGGCCTCCCCTGCCCAGCACACGGAGCAGCACCTCAGGCTGCTTTGCAGCCCAGGCAGGGTGGCCCCGGGCAGAGCCCAGGTGGGGCCCACCTTGGCCTGCACCTCCCGGGAAACCCCAGGGCCAGCGCACCCACTGGACAGCTACAGGCCACGTGGGAGCCCCGCCACCTGCCCTGCACAGCGGACCCTCCACGCAGGGCGGAGGGTGGTGGCCAGTGGTCACAGCCAGTCCTTGCAGCTGACTGGCCTGGACGGATCCCTCCCATTGACCTGCCAACAGCAACCAAGGCTCAACTATGAGAGGAGGGTGTGCTTAGCCACACGAAGGGTGCACCTCGAGTACCCAACTTGGGTGACAGGGGAGGCTGTGCCACTGGACCCTACAGGACACCTACTACTTCAGGCCACACGACCAACACGGGGAGTCAGAGCAGCTCTACTAATACCCAGAAGCTAACACAGGGAGGCTGTCAGATTGAGGAGATAAAGGAATATGACCTAAACGAAAGAACAGAACAAAACTCCAGAAAATGAACTAAATGGAACTGAACTATCCAACTTATCAGATGCAGAGTTCAAATCACTGGGGATCAAGACGCCCATAGAAAAATGATTGAGTATGACCACAAAATAAAGGGGGAAGTGAAGGGTACACAGAGTGAAACAGAAAAATATACAGGGAACCAACAGTGATGGGAAAGAAACAGGGATTCGAATCAACAACTCGGAACAAAAGGAAGAAATAAACATTCAACCTGCACAGAAAGAGAAAGGAGAAACAAAGAATTGAAAAAAAAAAAAAAAAACGAGGAAAGGCTTAGGAATCTCTGGGACAACTTTAAATGTACCAACATCCGGATCACAGGGGTGCCAGAAAGAGAAAAGGAAGAGCAAGAAATTGAAAACTTACATGAAAAAATAATGGAAGAAAACTTCCCTAATTTGGTGAACTAACTAGACATACAAGTCCAGGAAGCACAGAGTCCCAAACGAGCTAGACCCAAAGAGGACCACACCAAGACACATCAGAATTAAAATGCCAAAGATTAAAGATTGAAAATCTTAAAAGTAGTAAGAGAGCCCTGGCTGGTAGCACAGTGGATAAGGCGCCGGCCTGCAAACCCAAGGGTTGCTGGTTTGATTCCCAGCCAGGGCACATAACCAGGTTGCAAGCCAGGTCTCCAGCCAGGTCTGTAGCTGGAGGCAGGTGAAAGGCAACCATACATGGATGTTTCTCTCCCTCTCTGCCTGTCTCCTTTCCCCTCTCTGAAAAATAAATAAAACCTTTAAAGAAACAAAACAAAAAAAGCAGTAAGAGAAAAGAAGAGAGTTATCTACAAAGAGGTTCCGACAAGACTGTCAGCTGATTTCTCAAAAGAAACTCACAGGCAAGAAGGAACTGGCAAGCAGTATTCAAAGTGATGGAAAGCAAGGACCTCCAACCAAGATGACTCTGTCCAGCAAAGCTGTCATCAGAATGGAAGGGCAGATAAAGTGCTTCCCAGACAAAGTAAAGTTGAAGGAGTTCATCATCACTAAAGCCATTATTATAGTAAACGTTAAAGGGACTTACTTAAGAAAAAGAGGATCAAAATTACGAACGTTAAAATGACAGCAACAAACACAACTATCATGCAATTGAATCTAAAAAAAAAAAACAAAACAAAAACCTAAGCAAACAATGAGAAGAGGACCAGAACCATAGGTATGGGGGTCGTTGGGAGGGTTATCAGCTGGGAGGGGGAAAGGGAGAAAGGGGAAATGGTACAGGGATCAAGAAGCATAATTGCGGGGCACAAAATAAACAGGGGGCGTTAAGAACAGTAGAGGAAATGGAGAAGCCTAAGAACTTCCATGCACGACCCATGGACATGAACTAGGGGTGGGACTGCTGGAGGGAAGGAGGGTACTGGGCAGAGGGGAGCAAAGGGAAAACAACTGGGACAACTGTAACAGCATAATCAGTAAAACACACTTTTTTAAGTAAGCCCGTGGGGACTGCGGCTGCTGGACGGAGAAGGGCTGTGACCAGGCAGCCAACGTCTAGGAGACGCCGGTTCTCCCTGGGACAACTGTCACCTTCCCGCACCCGGGGAGGAACAAAGCTCCACAGGGAGAAACTGGGTTTCCTCAGGCCGCCCGTTCCGCCCGCCAGCAGCCCCGGGAGACTAACACCCTGGAGGACGCCTCCTCACGTCTGCACAACCGGAGACCAGCACAGTTCGCGACCTGGACGGCGGGAGCAGAGGACGCGACCACCCTGGCCCCGACCTGACCCCAGCTCCGTGCTGCGCTGCCGAGGCCGTGCCCAGGGCTGGCGGGGAGCATGGCTGTCACTGAAGCCACCTGCCCGCACCCCCGCACCTGTCCTCCCTCCCCGCCGCACGCGCACACCTGAACAAGAGGTCCATGGTGCTGATCTCGTAGGTGGAGTCCAGGTTCCCGGAGAGCGACTGCAGGTGACCCCGGCGGTCCCACTTGTGAAGGAAGTTCTGGTGAGTGGGAGGGAGGAGCGGTGGGTGTGGGCCCCGCACTGCCCACTGTCCACTGCAGACGGGAAGCTCACCCCAGGCGCCCGGTGCCAGCACGGCCCCCACACACAAGATACTCTCCAGCAGCCCACCCCACCCTCCATCCCAGCCCTGGGGCCTGGGATACCGCAGGCCCCCAGTTAGGGGCACTGCAAGACCCAAGGAAAGGACAGAGCCTGAGCTCAGGGCCACCAGACACGGCGCAGACTCGCCCACCCAGGCCTGTGGGTGGCGGGGTGCTACCTCCAGAATCAGGGCCAGGAACAGGTTCACCCAGATGACAGACGACACCAACCACCACAGCACGAAATAGACCTTCGACCACCTGGGGGGGATGAGAGGAAGCCCACCAGGCCCACTGTGAGCCAAGGAGACCCTTCTAGGAACACCGACGCCACAGCGTGCTGGGGACAGGTCCCACTGCACCCCACCTCGTAACCCTGCACGCTAGTCCTATTTCAGGGGCGACGCACGGAAGCCTGCAGTCGGTGGGGCGCCCAGGGACAGCAGGGCAGAGCGGGACTGGAACCCCCCCACCCCCAACCCATGCTGGTCCGAGCTCCTCCCTGCAGTCAGTCCCCCTCACCAACCCACAGGGTGGGGTCCCCAGGGCCTCTGCTCCCCCCGCACGCCCAGCAACGCCAGTGTAACCGGAGCTACGGGCAGGGGCAAAGCCGCACTCCTCGAGGTGAGCCAGGGGCCACTCACGGGCCAGAGTAGCGGTGATAGGCGTCCAGGAAGACCTGCCAGTTGTTCACGACCATCACGTTCCACAGCGTGATCAGCGAGGCCTGTGGGCAGAAGACACGGTCCCGAGGGTGCGGAGGGGGGTGCGGGGGGCACACGGTCCCGAGGGTGCGGAGGGGGGCGCGGGGGGCCGGAGCAGGGCCAGGGGCTCACCGCAAAGTCATCGAAGTTGTTGGGCCAGTACTCCAGCTGCTCGTAGCTCCCGCACGCCGCTGAGCCGTTGTCAGGGGCCAGGCTGGGGACACGCCAGCACGTCAGGAGGGGCCGGGACACGCACACCCGGCACGCCAGGCGCGCCCCCGGTGAAAGAGCAAGGGCCCCAGTTCCGGCGGGGCTGCGAGGGCAGCAGGCAGGAGGGAGGCCTGGGCACAGGGCTGCCGGCGGGGCCCCCGGAGCTGCTGCCGGCCCCCACGGCACACGGCTCTGCCCGGCCGGGCCGGGCCTGGCCCCCAGCCGACCTCGGGAACACTCGGACTCCGGACCGGGTGTGGGGTGGGGAGGAAGGGGCAGGGGAAGCAAGGAAGACAGGGAAGGAGCAGGACGCCCTCCTAGGGGGCCACCCCAGCGCCATCAGCACCGCAGACCCCTCCTCACCTGCCGTTCCCAGGCGGGGCCACGATGACCCCCTGGAACAGGTTGAGGCCGATGATGGCGAAGACGTAGTACACGACCTGCGGGTTAGAGCCGAGGTCAGCCCTGGCCCCAGCCTGTCCCTCATGTGTGCCGGAAGCAGGGGTCACATGACCTGGGCCAACCCAGCCCCCTTCTAGGCCTGTTTAGCCCAACATGCAAACAGGGGTCTGTCTGGGGAAGGGGGCCATGCCTGATGCAAAATCCTATTTCTAGCCTCCTATACAAGCCCCGCGCACCTGGGACGCCCCTCCCAGGTGGCTCCCCACCCCCCATGGTGTTGTTCAAAGTAAAGGGCAAGAGACCACCAGTAGCATCATCCACCCAGCGGGGCTCTCTAGCTGTCACTTCATCCCTGTGTCACTTCGTCACTGTGTCTCCTGTCCACGGGCCCTGGGTCTGGAGCCACCCTAGGGTCCTGCCCACTCATAGCCCTGACCTGGCCGGGCCATGGAGAGCCACCAGCTCCTTAGGGGAAGGGTGGCCCTGAGGTGGGGGTGAGGGCATCACCTTTCCATGAGATGCTCACATCCAAGAAGGGGGAGCTGACCAAAACCTCGCCTGGGGTCCCTGGTGCCTTATACACTTCTTTTCAAAGGGACCCATGACCCAGAACCAGGAGGGATTTGAAAATGACAGAAAAGGCTCTCAGGCGCACTAGGGACGCTGTGGCACCTGCCCTGACCCTGCACTCCTGTCCCTGCACATGGAGGCCACCCTCACAGGGACACTCCTCCCTGCAGAGCAACCAGCCCAGTGCTGGCCACTCAGCCTCCGCAGAGCCCAGTTCCCACGGGTGCCTCGCCGAGGCTCACGCCAGCGCCAGACTCACCACCAGGATCCCGCCAAAAGCCCGCATGTTTCTGATCAGGTCCAGGATGGTGCTGGCCACCAAAGCCATCAGCTGAGGACAAGAGCAGAGCCCATTCCTCCTGGTCCCCATTGCAGCGGCACCAAGCCTGCCCGCCAACCGTTCCCAGAAAGGCAGGTGAGTTACCACCAACCCACACACCTACACACACACCTGTACACACAGTGGCACACGTGCACAGCTGTACACACCTCGCAGCCACCCCTACATACATATACATACACACCTGTACACAGTGGCACACATGCACAGCTGTGCACACCTGTACACACAGCAGTACACACCCTGCAGGCACCCCTACATACACACATGTACACACCTGTACACACAATGGCATATGTGCACAGCTGTACACACACCTGTACACACCCGGCAGCCACCCCTACATACACACATGTACACACCTGTACACAGTGGCACACATGCAAGTTGTGCACACCTGTACCCACTCACAGCTGTACACACACCTGTACACACCCCGCAGCCACCCACACATGCCGACACCTCCTGCACCAGCCTCAGGTGGGCCGGGCTGAGTCCCCATGGCACCGCCTGCTGACGCCAGGCTACGCCAGCACCGCGGCCCGGAAGCTGCAGGTCGGCCCCAGGGACCGGGCCTGACAGGGGCCTCGGGGCGCAGGCAGCCCGGCCTGAGCGCTGCTGACACAGCCTCACAGGGCCCTACGGGGCTGGCAGGTGGAAATGACTGCATGTACGTATTATGTGCAATGGGGGGGTACACGTGTATGTGAACTGCGTACATGTGTGTAATTGGTGTGCATGTGTGCAGTGATACATGTGTGACTGCTTGTTTGACGATTGTTACAGGTATGTGTACACGCGTTGCTACGAATGTGCGTATATGTAATTATACCTGCAACGGCATGCGATCATGTGTTATTACCTGTGTACGTTGGTTCGCTTGCATGTGTGTTGTTTGCACCTGTATTATTGCATGTGTGGTTACATGTGTGATTATGTGAATTGTGGTCATGCCATGACTTGCATGTGCTTGAATGTTCACATGCACATGTATGATCACATGTGTAGGCCATGCACAGGCTTCAGTGCAGCAGCACCCACCTGCCCCCAGGACCCTGAGCTGTCCTCGGACTGAAACCCCTGGGCTGCAGGTGACCCAGGTGAGACAGAGGACAGCTCGGAACAAGCACAGCTGTGCACAGAGGACCTGATGTCCTGATGTCCTTCTCCTCAAAAGCTCTTTGGAAACAGGGAGCAGGAGGCCCCGCCTGCATGGCCTCAGGGACATCAGTCGCAACGGGTGCGTGGAGAGACGTGAGGCCAGAGACGGGCACCAGCCGGCCCCTCTTGCACGAGGGGTCCCGCAATGAGCCCCACGGCCAGTCCTACCTTTGCCCCTTGCTACCAGGCGCCACCCAGGAGCCCATGCCAAAGGCCCGACTCCCCACCCAGGCCTATGCGGGCCCCAGATGCAGGAGCGGCTGGAGCAGGGTGGGCGGCGGGGCCCGGCCAGACCACAGACCTTCATGCTGGGGATGATGCGCAGGAACCGGAACACGATGAGCATGTTGACCAGGCGGACCATGTCCCACAGCGACAGCAGGCCCTTCATCTCCGGCTTCCTGGGGACGCAGCCGACGAGGCGGGAGGGCCCGGGTGCCACCAAGACATAGGACGCACGTGGTCGGCAAAGAAGACAGAGGGACGGTGAGAGTGAGCAGGGTGCCACCAGCCGGAAACCCCCTCGTGGCAAAGGACAGAGGCTAAAGGCCATGCAGGCCGCGCGGGGCAGCAATGGTCAGGGCACCTTCCGTGGCACAGCCCCTCGCGGTGGGGCAGGACTCACCAGCCCTCCATCGTACACGGGGCGCTGAGGATCCAGGCCTGGACACCCCCACTCAGGCCCCAGCAGAAGTGGAAGACTCGGCCCCTGACCCTTCCTTTGACCCCATCTCCTGCCCTCTGACCTCAGCCTCTCACCTGACCCCTGACCAAACCCAACCCCTAACCACGTATCCTGTCCCCTGACCCACCTCCTATCTCGGCTCAGGGTCCCTCAGGGCCTCCCCGTGCTGTCTCTCCTGGTCAGGGTGAGCGCCGTCCCGCCCACAATGGCAGCCCCAGAGCTCGCAGGCGGGCGCTCATCACGCCCAGGAGGGCCGGCTGCACTGGCGCGGCCCATCTTCCAATAACCCCTCCCGGCGCTCACACGGAGGGGCTCAGGCCCGCTCCATCCCCCTCGACCCCCCACTGCTCAGCTCAACAGGGACCCCCTGACCGGGCGCCCGAGGGCCAGGGCCGGTGTGTGCTCACCCAGGGTGGCTGTGTTCCAGGCAGCACGGCCCGATGGCTGCCACAGGCTACATAGCAAGGTGCCCTGGGACCCTGCCCGACATCCACCCCCGTGTGTGGCCAGACCCAGGGGCACAGGGGCTCCAAGAGCAGCAGGAGAGCCCCGGGCCCGCCCGTGCTGGCTCCCGGGGAGGTAAACTGACGCCAGGCCCAGAGGCGCAGCACTTGCAAGGCAGAGGGGCTCGGCCCGAGCCGGGGCCTCTGCTCCTCCTGCAGGGTGCCGGGGGCAGGGGCACCTGGCAGCTCCTGCCACCACTCTGGGGACTGCGTTCCGAAGGCCAGTGGGGAACAGTTAGAGGAGCCCCCTGGGGGGGCAGGGGCGGCCCACTTTCCTAACAACAGGGCGCTGCACCCTGGAGCCCCAGCTGCCTGAGCGAGCAGGTGGGCCGGGCCGGCGGGACCCCCTTCCCTGGGGCGCCAGCCCCCCCTCCACCGGTCCTTCGCCACATACCAGCCTTGGTGTGGGAACCCGTACACAGCCAGAGTTGAGATCTCCAAAACCTTCAATCACAAAAAAAATAAGGCATCGCTACAGCAGCGCCAGTGTGGGCGGCTTTCAAGGGAATTACAAAGCTCTAACGTGTCTCCCCAAAAACGGCCACAGGCAGCTATCGGAGATCAGTCCTCCTGCCTACGGGCTGGTGCCAAGTGCTGGGGTTCCCGAAGCTGACAGACTGGCCCCAGGTGGCGTCAGGGCCACCCCAGCCCGGGGTGTGGCCGCAGCCACTCGGTCAAAGACGGGCTGAAAGGCCTTTCTCAGGCGGACTTGGCTCCTGTCCCGGGGCCCCGGCCCTCCTCAGTCAACCAGGAATACATGCTGCCCACACGCTGCTGACACACAGGGCGTGACGCCTCCCTCCCACCCACTGGCACTGGAGAAAGGTGACAGGACCTACACCTGGGACACAAGGTGCCTGAGAACTCCCCGCCTCCACCCTGTCAAGGTCCCACTGTCCTTGATGTCAGGGCTGTGGCCCGTGACAGCGGCAGGTCCCTGAGGCCTCCTTCATGGGCCGACACCCAGATGCCACAGAAACTCCTGCAGCCCCATCAGGCTCCACCAACCAGCCCTTTCATCACTGGAGGCAGGAGCCCAGTGTGGCCCTCTGGTCCCTGGGCAGCCTGACGTGGACCTGGCACCGCACCGGCACAAGTGTGTCCCCACCCGGCCTTACCAGCAGGATGACGGTCAGGAGGCCATCAAACAGGTTGCTGGGGTAGGACAGGTAGCCCAGCAGGCCCAGCGCAAACACCTTGAGCAGCACCTCCACCAGGTAGTACAGGATGAAGACGAGGTTGAGGATCTGGCCGGGACCCACAGGCTCTCAGGTTCAGCCCAGGGCACCGGCCTCCCCGCCCTCCCTGCCAGCCATTCGCCTCCTGAACCCCCGCTGGCCCCGGGCCCTTTCTCCACGGCCCCTCCTGCCGCCATCCGCCCTGCTAAGTGGGCTCCGCGCTCACCGGGGCTGCCACCCCGCTCCACAGCCTCCCTCCCCCAGCTCTGGAGACCCCAGGGCGGGAGCCCCTGGGCACCGATGCCCTGCCTCCCAGCAGCCCGGAGTCCCTCCTCTGCTCCCTGGCACCCAGCCGCGGCCGGAGAGCGGGGCAGCCTCCACGCTCACCCCCAGGACAAAGTCGTCACGGTTCTGGGGCAGGACATCAGCATCCAACACCAGGAACACCTGCAGAGCCAGAGAGGGACGCTCGCCAGCTGGCCTGCGCCAGGCCAACGCCACCCACGGCGCCGGCGGGAAGGGCAGGACGTGAGGCACCTCTCAGCCACTCGGGCACTCACGCAAATGGACAGGAGGTTCCCCAGGACAATGAGGTTCCCCAGGTAGTCAAAGTAGTGGTGGCCGAAGAGGAACTGCGCGGTCTGCAGAAACGGGGACCGGTACTCGGGCCGCGGCGGGTGCTGGAAGGGAAGACGCGCTCACAGCAGGGACAGCCGCCCGCCCCGCACACAGCGGGGACAGCCCCCGTCCCGCACACAGCGGGGACAGCCGCCGCCCCGCACACAGCGGGGACAGCCCCCGCCCCGGGCATGGAAGCGGTCCACCCCGTCACTCTGATGCCAGCGTGTCCTCACATTCACACGCACAAACGCCTGGGACAGCAGGGGACACTGACACTCGTCCCTGACTGAAGGGCTCTTCTGAGAGGCCAAAGGCTGGGCTCCCCCCGACCCTCCTGGCTGCCTCCTGGCTCCCATCCTCCGAGGCGCAGCCAGGCCCACAGTGAGCACAGGTCGGGCTTCCTCAGCAGGGACCCCGGGAGGTGGCGAGGGGATGGGAGGGAGCACGGCGGCCGGCGGCCCCGCCACACACCAGGCAAAGGCCTGGCCCCTGCCACCAGCACAGCCCTGCGAACCTCCGGACCCAAACTCCCACCGCCGGTCATGGGTCTGACCCCCTCGTCAGGCCCACGAAAGAATACCGCTGAGAGGGACACCCCAAATGACAGCCGGAGGGGGCCCAACTCCCGTGGCCTGGAAAGACTTGAGGGGACCTAACGAAACCCCCTCTGGCGACAGTGAGGCCGCTGCATGCCGAGGATGTGATGGGCTGAGTTGTGCCCCCAAACCTGCTGTGTCGGAGCCCTCACCCCAGGACCTCAGAATGTGTCTGTGTCCAGAAAAGGGCCTTTAAGGGGGTATGAAGGCCAAGGTCCCCAGGGTGGCCCTCACCCACGTGACCGGGGTTCTCGTAAGAAGGATCAGGACAGACACGCAGAGGGAGGGCGACCACGCGGGGACACGGGAAGGAGACGAGTCTGCATGCCCAGGACGGAGGTTCTGAGACCTCAGCCTCCAGGACCAGGTGACAGTGACCTGTGGGTGAGGCCCAGGCTGTGCAGTGGCCCTGGCTGCAGAGCTGGCTCAGTGACAGGGACACAGCCGTGAGTCACCAGTGCACGTCAGATTCCATGTCCGCTGAGCAGCTGGGCAGCAGCCCCCAAACTGTACAGCACCTCCCAGAGACCCACGACCCAAATGAGGGCAGCAGGGTGCCCGGACCCGGTGCTGGACAGAGTCAGGACAAAAGACCCGGGCTTCCGACAAACTGAGGGACCCCCGGGGAACGACCTGGGGGAACAGGATGAGTTTTGCCATGGGGACAAGAAAGCCACTTGGAAGCCTCCCTGGACTTCGTGAGGGTGACCGTGCCCCCATTTTCCCACAGCCAGGCGCCTGTTCCCAGCTACCACCCTGGGGCCAGAACCCCCGCGCCAGTGCTGGGCAGGCCACTCTGTCGCCAGGGGGTCAGCACCCCCACTAACCCTGGGTGGCCCTGGCCCTGGCAGGAGACTCTCGCTTGGCCCGGTTACCTCTTTAATCACCCTCTTGTCAAACTCGTTGAAGAGTTTCTGAAACTTGTCGGTGGGTAGCAGGCCATCGCCATAGGAACGCACCTTCTGCGGAGCAGGTGCACAGGTCAGCTGGGCCAGCGGGGCCGGGACACCAGCTGCCCCCAGCCCCAGCTCCTCTGAAAGGACCCCTCTGTCCTGAACGGGGACTGCTAGCCCCGCTGACCACAGGGAGGACCGGGAAGCACAAGCCCGGGACACTGGGCAGGTTGGGGTGCGCACCTCCATGATGGCTTGCTTGCGCGTGCCGTCCACCTGGACTTTCTGAAGCACCTGCAGAAGGTCCTGGGCCTTCACCCCAACCCTGTGGGAAAGACACCCGGGCCCCTGTGAGCCCATGAGCACAGTGCCTGGGGTACCCTGATTTCCGGCCTGAACTGCACGGCCCTGGGTGACACGCACATCACAGCCATCTGTCATCTAAGCCAAGACTATCCGCTGTCCCACAGAGGAGTGGGGAGCGGGGCACAGGCGAACAGCCAGGACCGGGGCCTCCCACACCCACACCGCCTCCAGGCCAGGGGAGGCCTGGGGACACGGCCCAGGTCCCTCTGTGCCCCACACCCCCGTAGGGCACAGGGTGCTGGCAGGTGGGCAAACATGCAGGGCCTCCTGACCCCCGGCAGCCCAGAATACCAGGGGTCACGAGAACACCAGGTGACCCAGACACAGGAACTACGGGGACCCTGGGCGCTGCGACTGGGTGGAGCAGTGCAGCCCACAGGGAGCTCAGCGATGGTGCCGAGAAGCACCTGTGAACGCAGCTGCCCCACAGGGTAGCCCCCACTTCCCCAGGGAAAGGGGTCCCCGGGGCCCCGCACTCACCCCTCTGCTGTGGAGAGGACCTCGTAGGCAGCCCGGATCCCCAGCCGCTTCCGGAACAGTGAAGCCTGGACAGATTTCTGCAAGGAGGGAGCCTCTGAGGCGCCGGCCCAGCCCACCCAGGACAGCAAAGCCCTCGGCCCCGGCAGCCTCTGAGGGCTCCCTGCCCACGGCCCCCGCCGGGCACCAGAGGAACAGCTGTGGAGAAAGGGGCGCGACAGCCGGCCGCTGTGCCGTTACTAAGGCAGGGGTTTCTCTTCAGCGCCCTTGGGGGCCCCAGCTCTCCCACAGGGGGCTGCCAGCTTCTGGCAGCTTCCCTTGGAGGAAGGGAGGTCAGGCAGGAACCCTGAGAGGGGGACAGCTGGGGATCGGGAGGGAGCAGGTGTGACAGCTCCAGCTCATCCACCGGAGGGAGCCAGAGGGCAGAGCAGAAACCACGGGGACCCTCCTGCCCCCCCACCCCCCCCACCCCCCCCCACCCCGCCACCTGCACGAGGGGTGGGCCAGGCCCTGTCACCGGCTGCCCCCTCGGCTCACCAGCAGGTAGCCCCGAAACTGGTTGTAGATTATGGCCGTCAGCAGGTTCATCAGGAACAAGCTCCCTTCGGGGGGAAACGCCAGTCAGTGGGGAGCAGAGCCCTGGGCTCGGCGGTGGGGCAGCACCCACAGTGCTCGGGGTCACACAGCAGGGCCTGCGGTGCCAGCAAAAAGGACCCCAACCATCACGGAGCCAGGGTGCAGCCTGGGCGCCCCCTGTCCTGACTACACAAGACCAGGGCCCCTGGCCTGCCCGGCTGCGGGCGCGGAGGACAGAGGTCATCGCAGTCACAGGCTGCATGCCAGGGAGCGGGCCACCCTGAGGTGAAGCCACCGGGCCGCGGTCCCGTCTCAGGAGACAGGGTCCTACCCCAGGAAGACTCACCTATCAGGGTGAAGACTATGAAGAAGATGGAGTAGGCCCGGTTCTTGGAATACGCAGGGACCATCACTGAGAAAGAAGCAGCCAGGTGGAACGCACTCACCACCTCTGCCCGGCCCCGCTCCTGCCCCGACCCACCTCGGCCTCCCCAGAGGGCCCTGCATGGGGGAGCGGGCGGCCTCCTCTCGCCCCTGCTCGCACACCCCTGCTAACGGGGAGCTCACTGCCTTTCACGGACTCTCACGCCTTATGCTGGGCTGGGGTCTGCCTCCCTGTACCACTGAAAGTTCAGCTCTCCCTTGGGTGACATGCTAGGACCCACAAGACACGTGGGGATAGTGGCCAGGGTCCCGCTGCACTCCTCTGGGTACGGACGCCAGGGGCTGCCCTCCTGGGAAGGTCTCCATGGTCGGTGGCCATCCCTGAGCCCAGTTAAAAAGCCCAGCCTTGGTGGCCAGGCCACCGAGCCTTCGAGGGCTACTGCGCCCCATCTTGGCCACACCCCTGGCGCGAGCAGACGGAGGCCCGTCAACAGCCCAGAGGGGGCGCCATGAGCAGCAGCCCCCCCACTGCTGGGAAGGGCTCAGAGGCCGCCCACCGGGCAGCAAGTACAGAACACGGTTCAGACCCTGGCTGGTGGCACAGTGGATAAGGTGCCAGCCTGTAAACACAAAGGTCACAGGTTCGATTCCCAGCCAGGGCACGTAACCAGGTTGCAAGCCAGGTCTCCAGTCAGGTCTGTGGCTGGAGGCAGGTGAAACGCAACCATACATGGATGTCTCTCTCCCTCTCTGCCTCTCTCCCTTTCCCTCTGTCTAAAAATAATGAAATAAAATATTAAAAAAAAAAAAAAAAACAGAACACCGTTCATTTTGGCTTCTCAGGGATCAGGAGAGAAGGGAAAAGAGGAGACAGAGGAACAGAGGAAAATGGAGGGGTGAGAATGAAAGATGAAAAGGGAAAGAAGTACAGAAGGGAAAAGAACAAGAAAGGAAAGGGCTGGAAGGAGGGAGGGAGTCCAAGGTCGCCCACCACGGAGCAGGGGGCCTCGGGCACCCCCACTGGGCAGTAACCAAACCCCCCAGACCCCCCCAGGCCTGGCCCCGCTGCGCACCCACCATCGGGGTTGTTCGCGGTGGTCAGCAGCACCAGGAGCGACGTCAGGGCCTCCGGCAGGTTGCGGAAGTAAGTCAGCCTCTCCCTGTCCTGCCTGTCATCCTGCTGACAGCAGATGGGGCAGCTCTGAGGAGCCAAGCGGGCCTCCTCCCCGCCAGGCAGGACCACCCGCCTGCGCCCAGCCTCCCAGCCGCCCAGCCGCGTCTCCCCTCACGTCCCAGCAGGCCCTGAGCTCAAGGCCGCACAGGACCGAACTCCGAACTCCGGAGCCAACATCCAGGGACACTGCCCACCCTCACGGACACCAGCCCCTGAAGCAAGCCTGCTTGGGACAGGAAGGTGGGGGGCCTCTGGGTGGGCCCGGCTGGCAGGCCAGGGCCTGGGGACCGAGACTACCACCGGCACGTGCCCACAGCCCGATGCCACGCGCAGCACGGTGCACACGCAAACCGAGCCCAGGGCCCGAAGGAGCAGCAGGACCCGGCTTCCAGGGGCCCCTCCGTAGACCGCCCCGTGGGCGCAGGAGGCCTGGCCTGGGAGCAGCCTCACCAGGAGCCCCCTTTCTTCTATCTGGGGCCGTGTCTGCCCCAGAGTCTGGGGACCCCCTGGGACTCGTGGGAGCTCAGACTCGGGCGGGGCACTCGGCCTGGTTTCTCTCAGCCATGGGCAGAAGGGGTTCATGCCCAGACTCCCCGCCCTTCCTCCCAGGCTCTCCGATCTCTTCTTGGGGGGAGCGGCGGGGGGGGGACCTGTTCCTGACCTGCTCTCTGGGCCAGGCTGCCCTGGGCCTGGAGGGGGTGTGATGAGCACAGGGGGCCACTGCCACCTGTCCTGGAATCCGACAGAGGGAGGGGAACGGGGCCTCACCACACAGCACCCCGTCCCCCGCACAGCCACTCCCCTCCATCTAGGCCCCTCCATGGGCAGAAAACAAGACGCGCAAAGGAGCCAACCTCTCCAGGCACCTCGGGACCCTCCGCGTTCCCAGGCCAGAGGCCACCCCACACACACGGGACCTCACATGTGCAGGGTCAGGGCCAAGACCGGACTGACAAGGGGCTGGGAAGCAGTGAGGGGCCGGAAGGGAGGGCGCCCCGGAGGTGAGGTGTGGGAAAGGCACCCATGAGACAGACGGACGGGTGCCGTGAGGGGACAGGTGCCAATCGGAGGAGCCTGTCCAGGAGGGGAGCAGAGAAGGCCCAGTTGGTGACGGGGAAGGGGGGCAGCAGAGAGAGGCCCAGGCAGATGGATGCCCTGGCAGGGGGCAGGGGGCGCTGCGGCCATGTAAAGACACCCAGGGAGCAGGTGGCTGCCGCCCTGGCCGTGAGGGGACAGGCGGCCCTCGTCTCTGCTGGCCCAACAAGCGCCCAGCAGGGTTCCCAGGAGGAGGGTGAGCCAAAGGCCTGCGGGCGAGGTGGGTACCTTCTCACCCGTGAAGAGCAGCATCCCGAACATGGTGAAGACGCACAGGTGCAGCACCAGCAGCAGCACGACGCTGGGAGGGAGCACAGCCTCAGCGGGGAGGCGCCCACAAGCCGAGTGGCCCGCGGCCCCGGAGCCTCGCCACCCAGAGCCCCCTGGCACGGGTCCCCCCTCCGCCCCACAGCCTGCTCCATGCTCAGGGTGGGGTCCTGCCCTAACAGAACCTCTGTTTTTGGCAGACAATCCGCAAGCCAGGGGCGTGTCCAGGGGGTCCAAGGACCCCGGAGACTGAGGGGAAAGCCCACTTCCACCCACCTCGGCTGGACAGCTAGGGGTCAGCCCTGTGAGCCACTGGGAGAGGGGACCAGGGCAGGGGGACAACTGGGGGGATGGAGGGCAAGACAGAGGGAAGGGAGCAGCCACAGTGGGGACCCGGGAACACCCGGACAGGAAGCTAGCTGAGCTGTGCGGGGTCACTGAGGTCCCCTGGGACCCAGGGCAAGCGCGTGACAGCCTGCAGACGGCCAGGGAAGGAGCCACGGGACACGGGGCCAGCGGGGAGCCCAGGCAAGCGGACTGAGTGGCGGAGGCAGCAGCCCTGCAGAGCCCACCTGGCCATTTCTGGCAACGACCACCTGATGCACTTGAGCATCTTCTTCATCATGGAGGAATTCTGCAGCAGGAAGAAGGGGCGCAGGAGCCGGCGGAGCCGCAGGGGCTGCAAGAGATCAGGATCCTGAACGCCAGGGCCAGGGCCCGGCTCCCACGTCCCACCCACACCTGCCGTGGAAGGTGAGCCAACAGCAGAGGACCAGCTGCGCCCCAGCCCCTGGGCACAGCCCTGGCTTCCGGCTCCGGCGGCCCAGGCGTGCGAGCGAGCCCGCCCTGCAGAAGCTGAACGCCCCTCCCACAGACAGGGCGGCCTGCCCACCTTCAGGAGCAGCTTCCACCCGGCTCCTGCCAAGAGAGGCTATCCCACCCTCCGGGGGCACCTTCCCACCTGCAAGTGCGAGCCACTCCAGCATCGCGGTCCTGGGTCCCTTCCCTGGCCACTCCGAGCCCCTGACAGGCCCGTGTTTCCTGGCAGTGTGGGTCTCCCCACAGCGCTGGCCAACGGGACACCCGGAATGCCCGCAGAAAAAGCCACAGAAGGGTCCCCGCACCCAGCACAGCACACGAGGCCCAAAGGACACGGCAGTGCCACACCCACGATCTGCCTTGCTGCCCACGTCACAGGGGGCCGGGGGTCTTCAGCTTCCCTCCAGGCCAAGCAGGAGCTGAGTGTCCTGCCGGTGCCCCAGGGTCCCGGGCCACTGGCTGTGGTCAGACACAGACCAGAGCGCAGCTTCTCCCTGACATAGGAACCCAGCTCCAGAGGGTTTCCCGACCCTGGGGCCACGTCGGCGTTCAGCCGCAGGGACACTTGGCGCTTATGGAAGAGGGAGGTGCACCCACGTGACCATCGCCTGGAGAGCCCAGGTGCCAGCCGAGGCCCTGGCGCTCAAGTCCGGAGGCTCTAGGGAAAACCACCAGCTCATCTGCAGGCAGCCGGTCTCCCTCGAGGAGCAGCATCGCACAGCCATGACCACGGCGCCGTGGGGACCAGCAGCCCCGTGACCAGGCCCACTCGGCCACAGCTTGGGGAGAAACAGGGACCACCAGGTAGATGCGGACCGGACCTGAGACGGAGCTCAAACAGGCCGGGGGCCCGCAGACTTCCCCGAGGGCCCCGATGCCCGCGGGAGCTGCTACTGACTGGGGAGCTGGCCACCTCGACAAGCCGCGGGCCTGTGTGCAGGCGGGTGGGGGTGTCGGGCGTCCCAACCAGAAGCCAGCCCGAGAGACGGTGCCACAGAAAAGTTCTGCAGGGACAGGGCCCACCCTGCCCGTCCTGAGAAGGTTCCATCTCCCACGCGTGGTCAGGGGCCTGGAAGAAGAGGCTAGGTAGGCAGCAAGTGCCACCAAGGGGCACCCCCAAGAGAGGTGCTACTGCCCAGAGGGGCGGGGGGTCTGTGTCAGGGGTCCTCCCAGGCACGTCCAACAAGAGAAACTATAGGAAAAAACCAGTAATAGTGAGGCAGGGCCACAGAGGACTCTGGACCCCCAGCAATGACTGTGGGACCCCCAGCAGGCCAAGAACCCAGACAAGCGGGGAGCACGCAGGCAGAGAGCAGAAGGAAGTTACACAGGTCAGTCAGGACCCACGACCAGCAGCAACGCGGACATGCATTTGTGCACATGGACTACGGCAGTCAGTGGCCCGTGAGTTGCACACAATGACTCAGGGAGGCTGGTCTCTGTTCCCACAGGGGAGGGTTCTTCCTTTGGGGGAAGGGATAGGAGCGTGGGGGCCCCCACGGACATTTCTCCTTCAGCAGCTGCTCCAGGCTCCGTCTGCCCATGGGGACACGGAGGGACATGGGGCCTTTCTGTTCACCTGTTGTTCCCGAGAGCCGGGGACCGCAGCTTCCCTGGGCTCTCAGGGACCCCAGAACCAACCCCATCAGGCCTCTGGGTGGCACCAGCACCCGCCCGTAAAGCACCCAGGGGGGCATCTGGGCTTCTGTATCCCCAGCCAGCCCTGATGGACACAGATGTCCCCACATCAACTATGTCTGTGCTCTGAGGGGCAACGAAGAGGCTGCTGTCAGAGGCTGCGCTGCCTGCTCGCCAGGGGTTCCCCTGGGGGGTCACGGCACTGGGCGTGTGGCTGGGACGAGGCCCTGTGGCGGTGCTTTCACGGGGGACCCAGCCAGTGGAGGAATCAGCTGAAAAGCAGCAAGGCAAGAAGCCTGCGCCCAGACCCACATGCCTTCTCCAGGCCTCAGTGTCACCTGCCGGGGGAGCAGCTCCCCGGGCAATGGGTGCTGACTGCTGTGAGGTGCAGGTGGCACCAGGCTGGTGCGTGACCACGGGACCCGCCCCCACGCGCCTGGGCAGCTCTGCTCCGCTCGTACCCGGGTACCCCTCCCACCTCGGAGCCACCACACCACCTACCTCCTGGCAGACGAGGCTCAGCGACACCACCCAGTCCACGAGAGATGCGATCAACACCACAAGGTAGGCCAGCAGCCAGAGGCTCTTCCGGAACTGCGCCCACCCCACCAGGTAGCCCTGCAAGGGGGGCAGTGGGTGAGCGGGTGGCCCGCGAGGCCGGCCCTGCAGCCAGTCAAGGCCATCAGCACCCGCAGCAAGGCTGGTGGTCAGGCACAGAGCCCCGCAGCACCCCGAGACGTCTCCGTGCAACTTGGGGAGCAGGAAGCCGAGCACCCTCCCAGCCCCCATAGTGACTCAGACAACTAGTGACCTTGAGCTTGGCCCGTGCCGCCCAAGCGCTGGTTTCCTCCCGCACAGCACGGCCCCTGCCAGACATCAATTAGCTTGTACAGCAAACACGCTTCGGCCCAGGGCTCTCTGCGGCCCACATCCTGGGAGGGCGGGATTCTGTCCCTGGTTCTGCCCTCACCTAACTGCTATTTCCCACTGTCACTAGCGCCTTCAGAGCTCACAGCCTGACGATAAAAATAGCCCTGGCTGGTGGCACAGTGGATGAAGGCACCGGCCTGCGAGCCCACGGGTCGCTGGTTCAATCCCCAGCCAGGGCACATGCATGGCCAGGTTGCGGGCCAGGTCTCCAGCCGGGTCCGTGGCTGGGGGCAGGTGAGAGGCAGCCATGCACTGATGTCTCTCTCCCTTCCCCTCTCTCTGAAAACAATGGGTAAAATCTTTAAAAATATTTTTTTTTTAAATGTGCACTGTCACCTTTTGAGATTTCCCAAACACGCCACCATTTGAAAAATGCTAATCACTTCTCACTGGTTTCAGTTCCAGTTTAAAACCCCCAAGTCCTCCCAACCACACAATAAGCTGGAAAGAAGAAAGAAGAAACTGCCTGGGGCCCTCGGTCACACAGGCGCCCACACCCCTCTTGGTCAGCACCCAGCAGCTGACCCACGCGTCCCAGCAGGACCCGTGACCGGAGCCTGCAGGCAGGAGCGCTGGCTCCATGTTCGAGGGGAGTAACGGAGCCCCCACCCTGCGTCCCGCCGCCCTGAAGCTCTGACTCAGACCAGAAGCGCCTCCCGGCCCCGGAAGGCCTGGGCCACAGGCCGAATCCCAAGTGGGGCCCACAGCAGCGGCTGCTTGAGGAACAGGCCTCTGCCCACCGTGGCCTCTGCTTCTCCACCCTCGAGGAGGAGGGTGGCCTGGCAGGGACCAGCTGTCCTCTCTGTGGTCCTCTCCGCCAGGCAGGGATCTCTCCTCACGTCAGGCCAGGGTCCCGTCCACTCCCAGAGCCCGTGCTAGGCTGTGCTCCCTGACGGCTCCACCCTGACTCAGTTTACACGCAGAACCCTCTAAAACTCCAGGCTTCCGTTAGCGGGTCACCGCGCACAGGCAGGGAAAAGCGTCCGCTCGGGGCGCCCGTGGGCTCCGCCTCACCTTCACGGACAGGTCGGCCACGAAGACCAGCAGGCACAGGCCCTCGATGCTCTCGGTGAGGCCGCAGGGCGGGTTCCAGGGCTCCGCGCGGTAGCGGATGTCCGAGGTAGTGGTGAGCGAGGAGGGCGTCTCGATAAAAGCCAACGCCAGGACCAAGAAAATGACGAAGCCCAGAGTCCTGGAAAGGGGTGGACACAAGGTCAAAAGGTGAGAAGCAGCCACACTCCGGGCAGAGGAGCCGCAGAGCAGCAGGGCTGGGTGGAGCCCCGCTTCCCGGTCTGCGGCCACACGTGCGGTCAGATGACGGTCATCAGGCAGAAACGGAACTGCCACAGCCTACCAGAGGTTCTGAAACGGCGCCCTCGCGGGGGAAGCCCTTCTGTCTACTGGCAGGCGTCTTCCTGTAAGGGCAGGGAGCCCACGGGCCACCCCGCCAGGCTTGGGGAGCCCGCACCCCGCACGGCACTCACCACTGGCACATGCTGGAGTAGTAGCACCGGTAGAGCCACATCGACCCGGCATCCATGCGGTGGTTAATGGAGCGATACTGCAAGTCAGAGGGGCGCGTCAGCGGTGTCCCCTTGGTGCCACAGAACACAGCCAGCCCCAGGCAGGCCCAAGGTGGGGAGAGGTTGTGGGCCCAGCGTGTGCCTCCACTCAGGAGGGTGACCTGGCAAAGTCACACTGCGCCACGCTGCAAGGTTTGCACGACAGACCCTGGGGCAGGGGTTCCCACCAAGGGGGCCACACGTGCTGAGCCTCCATGTGCCTGCGAGGCTGTCTCCTCTGTGCAAGGCCTCAACCCTACCCCCACGTCAACCGTGTCACACCCGAGACATCCCCGCCCAATTCACACATGGGACGCTGCACACTCCCCCTCCCTAGGTCCCTACTGGAGCCTGCGTGTCACCTGCAGGCAAGGGGCGATCCTGTCATCCTTGGGCATCTTCCCTGGGACCTGGGACAGGCTGCGGTAGGTGGTGGGTCTATAAGCAAATGACTGGGGTCTCAGAAGATGAGAGCCCAGGGCCCACCTTTAGGGAGGGCTTGAGGAGACGGTGCCCAGAGGATCACGGTTACACTGACCACCCGGTCTGCCAACCTTGGCTTCAGCCCCGGGGCAACGAGGAGTGAAAGGGCCACCAGGGCAGCTACCAGCCAGTACCCAGGGCCCGGGACGCGCCCAGGCCCAGCCAGCGGGAGCGGACGCTGCCCACCTGGATCGCGTCTTCGATAAAGACTACAGCCTGGTCAAGGCACAGATCCCGTGCGGCTTCGGGCCCTGCGGGCGGAGAGAACAGGCCGAGTGAGGAGGGGTCACATGGCGCTCACTGAGATCAAGGAGAGGGCCTGGCTTCTCTCCCAAGGCTCCGAAGGAGGCTGCTGGGCACCCCGGGCACATCGCTCATCCAACCAACACTTTTGGCTTTTGGTTGCTGGTTCATAAAATTCTGCGTGCGGCCACCTGAGCTCACCCCGCCCTCGGCCCTCGGCACCAGCCTCAGGAAGGCCCCGCCCACCCTGCTTGCAGCCCTGCCCAATCTCCCTTCCCCGGGCGACAGCAGCCAGACGGGTCTTGTCACAAGCCCTCATGTGCACATCCCAGCTTCCTAGGGGTGCCCACGGCTGCAGGAGAAAGGCTCCCCCCCGCCCAGCACACAGGGTGCCCACCAGCCTCCTCTCCTACTGCCTCCTCCCCCTGGGCCCTCCCTGCCACTCACCCTGAACTTGGTCCCACCAAGACCAAGCTCTCCAGGGCTCTGAGCCCTACCAGGAGCGCTGTCTTCCACCTTGGTGGCCCCGTGACTCATCACCCTTGGGTGGCAATCACCTGTCAGCACCCCCGGCACCCCAGTGGCCAGAGCAGGTGGGAGTGACAGGGTGAAACAGCACAGAGGGACAAGAGGGGCCCCAACACTGCTCCCCACATCAGCCCCGGACCAGTGTCCCTGCCCGAGCCTCCCCTCCCCAACATCCAGTCTAAAGCTCCCCGTCCCTCTTGCCCCGGCTCCAGGCTGCACAACCTGACCAGCTCCCGGTGGGACCCTTGGCCTCTCCGGGCCGCAGTTCCTGGAGGACCTGCTGCCACAGGACTGCTACGCAGACTGAAGGTTACTGTCACTCAGGTGCTGTGCATAGTAACCTGGCAACACTGGCTACTATTATTATTAAAGTTTTATAGCACAGCAATCCCTTGTCCTCCCCCAACTTTTTCGTAACCAGTAAGAGCAAGGAGACAAGAAAACCACTGTCCTCGCCCTGTGGCCGTGGCCTGTGAGGTGGGGCTGAGTGGGAAGGACCAGACACAGGACTCAGGGGGCCATGGCGGCAGGACACCCAGCAGCGGCAGCACCCCACCCTCACTGGTAGGGGCTCTGCTGCAGGACACGTGGCCCCGAGCACAGGGCCCCATCCAGGAGCCACGCGAGGGGAGCTGGGCAGAGACTACATGAGGCCTCCGCGGTGCCGACTGGCTGAGGGGAGATCCTGTGCACACCCTCGGAAGTCCTCCTGGAGCCACAGCATCTGGACAAAGTGCCCTCCCACACCTGCCCTGGCTCCTGTCTCCATAGTGTGGTCTCATCCCCCATGACCTGCATGGGTCACAGGGCTCCTCCCAGAACGGCCACTGGCACCAGGTCCCCAGGCTGGCCCAGGGCCTGCCCTGCAGGGAAGCCACAGATCCCCTCTGAATCCACAAAGCCCCTCAGGGCAGCCCCTGTAACTGAGCCCTTTGATGGAGACTCCGAAGTGTCAGGAAAGCTGCCAAGGTCACACTGCCAGGAAGTAGCAGCCCAGAAAGGTATCTGGATCCCCGGACACAAAGCCTGTGGCCCCTGAATGCCACCATGTGCCCCTGCCCAGGGCCCTTCCAGGGAGGCCTGGCACGGGCTGGAGGGAGCAGTTGCAGGAGGGACAGTCTCCAGACCTGCAGGAAAGCGGCCACCTCAGCCTCTACTTTTCTCCTCCCTCCTGTCAAGACCTGCCACAGACACACTGCGGATGGGTACACTCCACAGACCACCGGGGACAGAAGGCAGTGGGCCAGGATCAGGAAAGGGGCCTGGAAGGAGCACCCAGCCTGGTGCCACCAGCAGCAGCAGCAGCAGCAGCAGCAGCAGCAGCAGCAGCGCCACTCCAGGGCTGTGAGGTCCTGGAAAGTCTCTGGGGCTCAGTTTCCTCCTCTGTAAAAAGGAGGGGCTGGGGCCCTTCAGGAAAGGGTGGGCTGGCTCCACCCTCTGAGCCCTGCCTGCTCCCCAAATTCAACGAACTCCGCGGGTAAACAGGAAGGCCAGCGGGGAACTGCCGACTGCGGGGCCAAGCGAGGAACCGCGGGCTCTGGAGGCCGGGCCCCAGCGCCCACCCAGCCTCCACTTTAGAGCACCAGCCGCTCGGGAACCTCCAGGGCCGAAAAAGAAGGGAGAGGGAAAAGCACGCCGAGTTACTCCAGGCTGGGTGTGGATCCCACCTGGGCCACTTCTTAACTGTGCCCTTGGGCAGGGGAGCAGCGCTCTCTGAGCCTCAGTTTCCCAGCCTACGAACCGGGAAAAAGGGAACTGCTGCCTCGTAGGAGTCAGCAATGCGACCCACAGACAGAACGTAGGCTGGGTGCCCCCAGGCACTCCGAGGGGGCTGTAGAGGGCCGGCTGGCTACTCCCAACCGCGTGACCCGGGCTGGGTGAGACCCCTCCGCCCGGCTGGTCCAGGGCCCGCAAGACCCCGCAGCGCCCGACCGCCGCCGCTGCCGCCGCCGCCGCGTCCGCAACTCCTGGCCGGGGTGGCAGAGTCAGCGCCCCGCCCTCCGGAAGGCGGCTGGCCCCGCGCCCCGCGACCCGTGCTGCCGGGCCCGCGCGGACCTCGGCCGGCCGTGGGGGGCGCGCCCGCAGTGGCCGCAGCGACGCGGTGTGGCCGGGACCCCCGTGCCCACCCCCGCGCCGCGTGGCCTCCCCCCGGGCCGCCGCTCACCAGGACCGACTTGGACGCTGCGGCAGGCGGGTGAGCCCGCCGGGCAGTCGCGCCCTCCGCCGCCGCGGACCCTGCTCAGAAGCGGCTCCGACTCTGCCATGGGTCGCGATCGCCTCGGGAACCTCGCAGAAGAGCCGAACTGGAGCGCCGAGCTCCACTGCGCAGGCGCAGTGTCTCCGCCCCTGGCGTTCGGGAGGCGGAGCGAACAGCACTGTGACGTAGGGGGATGCCCTTCGCTGCCAGCCAATGAGGACGGGCTCTACAGTGTGGAGGCGGGGCTTACACCGCCCCGCCCCTCCGAGGGTGGGGCTCAGGTTTCTCTCTCCTGGGAGGGGCCTGAAGGAGAACTGCGAACTCCAGAGAAGGGACCCCACCCACTCACCCCTATCTCCCACCCCTCCCACCCCTCCCGGCCCTGCAGCTTCAGCAGCACCTGGGCGCCAGTTAGAATTGCAAATAGGATTAAATATAATTAAATATAATTGAGTGAAGTTTAAAAGACAAGGGACACACTTGAAAAACTATTTACAGCATGCATAAAAAGCATTTGCACATTTAATGTAGAAAGAGCTTGTTTTCTATTGTGCTAAGAGCTTCGGAAATTCGCTGAGATGACCCTGTCCCTCTGGCTGGCGGTCGGCCACATCGATTGGCTTTTAAAGGCTCGTGTGATTAAACTGGGCACCTTGGGTGATCCAGGGTCATCTCCTTGTAGTATTTAAGATCAGCCGATTCATGACTTTTATTACATCTGCAAACCTCTCTTGCCTCAAACCTACCATAACCACAGGCCTGATGCCAGCAGGTTGAAGGTCAGGGGAGCTGAAATCAATTTTTTTTTTAAAGATTAAATTCTCATCCCTGGCTGGTGGCACAGTGGATAAGGCCCTGGCCTGCGAACCCAAAGGTCGCTGGTTCGATTCCCCAGTCAGGGCACAAAATCAGGTTGCAAGCCAGGTCTCCAGCCAGGTCCATAGCTGGAGGCAGGTGAAAGGCAATCATACATCGATGTCTCTCTCCCTCTCTGCCTCTCTCCCTTCCCCTCGCTCTGGAAATAATAAATAAATAAATAAATAAAACGATTAAATTCTCCACAGATAGGAAAGGGGCAAAGAACATGAACCAGGAGTTCATTAACAAAAAAAAAAAAAAAAAAAAAAAAAAAAAAAAAAAAAAAAAAAAAAAAAAAAAAAAAAAGGAAAATAAATAAATAAATAAAAATGAAAAAAGGAGAAGAAAAGAAAAATATCAACGATAATTGCTTCATTAAAAAGCCCCACCTCATCAGAAGATTTGCCAATTAAAATAACAGTGAAATCAGTGGTGAGCACATCAACTGTCAAATATTTGGAAGACATTACAAGGGGGGCAAAGGGAAAAGAAACTGGGACAACTGTAACAGCACAAAAGATAAAATATACTTTTTTAAAAAGATGTTACAGCCCTGGCTGGTGTGGCACAGTGGATAAGGCGCTGGCCTGCAAACCCGAAGGTTGCTGGTTCAATTCCTAGGCATTGCGAATAACCAGGTTGCAAGCCAGGTCTCCAGCTAGGCCCGTAGCTGGAGGCAGGTGAAAGGCAACCATACATTGATGTGTCTCCCTTTCTTCCTCCCTCCCTGTCCTTCTCTCTGAAGAAAATAATGAATGAAATATTTTTTTAAAAGAAAGGATGTTACAGCTTAAAGGGCAAGAATGTGGTTATCCCAGCCAGGAGGGTAGAAAAAGAAATCACAGGATGTGTTCATGGATTTGACATTTTAAAACATTTTTAAATGACAAAAATAAGATGTTTTCATTCTGAAAAATGGAAACCAATAGGTTCTTGGTAAAAATGGCCCATCCCCGAGGACTTCTCTTGCTGCAATTAAAGACTTCCCCAGCTGCCCGGGGACAAACTCACAGAGGCCCGTGGGATGCGGCGCCATGTAGCCAGGTACACCAAGTCCGCATGCTGGCGGCAAGGAGGGGGCGCAGGGGGCTGACGGAAGGCGCTCTCACAGACGGGAGATGAACGTCAACTCGAGGGGAGGAGCCCAGCTCGCCCCTCTGATGCCAGCGTGCTGTCCTTGCTACAGCCAGACAGCCCCTGGGATGCAGACAGGTGACCTCGGTGCTGTGCCTGTCACTAGCTTTCAGTAACTCAGCCGAGAACAGAGAAAAGAGCACAAGAGAAAAGGGCCGTCTGGGTAGCCGGGTGCCACAGCAGTGCTGGGTGTGGGTCCCCTGGTCCCCTGGGACACTGGCTGAACAGGCAGTGTCAGGGGAGCTGGGCTGGCCTGGGAGCAAACCGGAAAGGGACCAACCTGGCCCCTACGGGACCATCACGAATAGCCCCCAAGCTTCACGGTTTAAGACAACACTGTTATCTCCCGGGTTTCCTGAGTCTGGAATCGGAACTTGGCTCAGCCGGGTGCCTGTGGCACTGGATGTCTCACTGGTCCTGGTCAGGGGGGGCCTGGGCGGCGGCCGCCTCAGGCTCAGTGTGGTCCCCGTGGGCCATGGGACGGAGGGCCTTCGCCGCTGGAAGGCTGGTGCCCAGGGGCAGCGCTGGGTTCCCAGCCACGTGGGCCTCTCCACAGGGCACCTCGGGACTTGGCAGGGCTCCATCAGAGGGAACAAGCTGGAAAGCCACAGGGAGAAACCCCATCATTCCTGCCGTGTTCTATGGTGAGAGGGAAGTCAGCAGGTCCAGCCGCTGACGGGAGAGGGAAATCACCTGTGGCAGCAATACCAGGAGGTGGGGACCCTGGGGGACGGGGGCCCTCCTAGAAAACGACCAACCACCACAGGTGACAAGAAAGGCTTTGCTTTTTGCTGTTGCGTTAATGCCAGCGCCTCTAAGACCGCCTCCCACACGCGGTTCTCACCTGGCCCTCACATCCACCCTGCCAGCTAAGACGGCTGGCCCTCTCCCCGGGGGAGGGGAGCAAGGAGGAAGCTGAGGCTGGAGGGGCTCCATGGTGTTCGGCTCTGAAAAGGGCCCTGGCTCCTGGGGGCTGCAGCCCAGCGGGCTGGGGAAGGACCCTGGCTTGGGCTTGCCTTGCAGTCACAAGCAAAGGAGGCCTAGCCAAGGCGGGCGGTTTGCAACTTGGATGAGAAAGGGGGTCTTTGACCGGCAGTCCAGTCCCTGCCCTGCCCCCAGGCGAGGAAACAGACTTGAGATTCACGAGGGCCAGCATCCCCCTCTCTCCCGCCCAGCCCCCCTGCAGCTGCCTTCCCAATGTAGCCTTTGTTGCCCGAGATGTCCCTGGGCGGAGAAAGGCACCCCGTTGGTGGGGACAGACGCTGAGTGGCTCAGGCTGCGTGAGGACCAGTCTGGGCCACAGCAGGGCAGCATCAGAGGCTTGTGCCACCGGCAGAGAGCTTTTCCTCCCGGGATATGCACCCGGAGGTTGCACCAAACTTGGTTTGAGTGTCAGAAATTCCCCTCCTTCGGCTCCCAAAAGTGTTCTAGCTGTGGGCGAAGTGCCAACCATCTCCACCCTGGGTGCATGCTTTGCTTAACAGGGGAAATACGAGAAACTTCCTGGTGCCAACCGTCTTCGCGCCCGGAGCCCCTGGCCACCGTGGGTCCCACGGGCCTGCGCCAGGCTCCCTACCCTGCTGATCGTCACTTCCTTCCTGGGTGCGTCAGGCCCGCACACAGGGCTGGGCTTCCTCTGCACGAGCAGTGGTCTTTCTGGAGGTGGCTTCATGGTTTTCACTCGTCACTCGCTCAGTCATCCACGCCTCTACTGAGTGCCTACCCCGTGCCAGGAGCCGGCCTGGGCACAGCTGACTGATACGAAAGGTGCTCAGATGATTTCTAAAAGCACACGGAGAAAAGTAAGAGTCACCCAGCTGCATGGTAACCTGGAAAAGGCATGGGCCCCAAATCATTCAGACCAGGACTCCCACCCATCCGCACCCCATCCTCCTGCGGCAACCGGACACCCCGTGGGGCCTCAGCTTCCACCCCCGTGAAATGGGGTTTGCAGTGAGGCAGGGTGCACAGTAGGGCCTCAGGCCCTGCTCCTGCTCACTCACTCACTTTCTCCTACATCACCTCTGGAAGAAAAATGACCCGGTGTTTTAAGATGACAAAGGATTCTCAAATCCCCGCCGCACTGCGGCCCTGAAGGTGCAGAGCAGCACTGCATTTCTCCTCCACTGCCCTTGAAACTGAGACTCAGAGGCCGTGCGCTTTGCCCGGGCTCACCGAGCACGTGAGGGGTACAGTGGATAAGAAGGCTGGCCCAAGACTGGAAGGACGACAGGTCGCTGAGCCTGGGCCGTGAGCCAGGGCCTGGCTGAGCAAGCCCCTTGCCCGTGTCCTGGAGACGAATGTGTGGGACACCCAGAGCAGCACAGGCTGCACTTGGAGCTGAAGGTCAAGCCCAGGGGCCTGTGCGGTTGGGGTACAGGCTCTGGGCAGAGCCTGGGGCAAGGGCCTGGGAGAGGCCAGTGGGCTAACGTGGCATCTGGGGCCTTGCCAGGTCAGACAAGGTCCAAACATCTTCCTGGACTGGGAGCCCTGAGACAGGGCCCGAGGGGTTGTGGGTGCCGATCCGGAGACATAGGTCAGGCTGGGCAGGAAACCACGGAAGGTTCCATCCCATGGGGTCCTCAGGGCAAAGAATGTGCCTGTCCTCCCCACATCCCTGCAGGACCAGCCATTGTCAGAGGCCACTCCTAGGGCGTGGAGATCCCCTGGGAGAGAGGCAGGCACTGGCAGGAGGGCCACCAGCCTGGTCCAGATGGTGAGCCCCACAGCACAGCCTGCGGGCACCTTGAACACCTGAGGCAGAGCCCACCCCGGACCTGTCCATCCTCCCGGCACCCCCGGCCAGGCCCTGCGCTGCCAGGAGCACAGTCAGGCCTTCCCTGCAGAGGAGGCCTCTCTTTGAGGAGCTGGAAAACGGGAACAGCACACAGAGAAAGGACAGCACAGGCTGGGCAGCTGCTGGAGGGGACTGAAGGAGCGGTAGGTAAACCTGAGGGACAGAGCCACATGACAGCAAGTTATTCAGCCATAAAAAAGGAAAAAAGTGCCGAGTCTTAAAAATAACTGCTGCTCAGTGGAAGAAACCAGATGCAAAGGAGCACATGCAGGAGTCCATTGACGTGAACATCCAGACTAGGTAACTCAGAGACGAACCCAGGTTCGTGGTTGCCGAGGCCTGGGGGCGGGGAGGGGGGAGTGATGCCCCACAGGTGCAGGGTATGTTTTGGGGGTGACTATAGGGTTCTGAAGTTGGAGTGGTGATGGTTGCACAACCTTGCGACTATAACCGAAAGTGCTGATTTGGGTACTTTAAAAAGGTCATTTTCATGGTAAGTGGGTTACATCTGGATTCTAAACAGCACACAGGGGGCTGGCTATCTTTAGAGGAGGTGATCAGGGAGGGCTTCCGGGAGAAGGTGACATTTGAGCTGAGGTCTGCAGGATGAGGAGGAGTTGGCAATGGGGTGGGGCAGGGACAGCAGAGGCACCTTAGGGCCAGCCATCTGGGCTGAGGGGTGCATCTCATGCTGAGAACAATGGGAAGGCCACTGGAGGGTCCCGGGCAGAAGAGAGACACAACAGGATTTATGCTTTTACAGGTTGTCCTCACCAGGCCTTAGAGGGGCTGTGGGCGGGGACACACGTGTGCCTTAAGGCACCCCTGCCCGCAGCTCAGGCACGGAGCAGAAAGCCTGGCGGGTAGGGCACAGTGCAGAGAGGGGCTGGGCAGGAAGCCCACATCAGGGCTGCAGGGAAGATAAACTGTGGATCAGCAAGAGGCAGCAGGACAGGGACGGAAGTGGACCCCGTGACAGCCTGGAAAGCAGCCCAGACGCTGAGCTCGCTGCCAGGCCAGCTGCCCCGAGCTCCTCCGCAGGGCACGGGTCCAAGGGGCAGACCCGGCCGGGACCATGAAGCCTGCGAGGGGAGGTCCTGGGACGCTGGGCCAAAGAGGGAGGGGTGGTCATCCAGGCTGGGTAGGCTGGTCCTGCCTCGGCCTGAGGGGTTCTACACCAGGGTAGGGGACCTGGGGGTTCATGGTCAAGGTCTGTTCTGCAAGATGGAGGAGAAGCTCCCACCCAGCTCAGGGGCAGATGGACCATTCACACCCCTCAGAAACAGCACACCCCTGAGACCAGGAAGCCGCTTGGGGAATGATGGCCAGGGGCCCTTTGCTGTCCTGCAGGGCCGGCTCAGGGTGCCATCCCGGGGGTGCTGGCCCCACAGCAAGGGCTCCTGCGTGCCAGGTCCTCACATCAGGTGAGCAGGGATCGGCCCAGGGCAGGGAAGGGGGGCAGTGGGGAGTCTAATGGAGACTTGATCCGGAGTTTAGCCGGATCAAGAGTTCTGGCAGTGGGTGGGGTGGCCACAGAGTGAGGTCACTTAGAAATGGTTCAAATGGCAAGTTCTACATATGTTAGGTGGATTTTCCCATAATGGTGGTTGAAGACCCTTGTTTGGGGTTTTTTTGGTATTTTTTATGACTTGAGATACACACACACACACACACACACACACACACACCCAATCAGGACAATCTGTTCAGTTGGCAGACGGAACAAGACGTCAGGGGAAATTCCAAATCCAACCGCGGTACCAGGAGCGAACCAGGGCGCGTTTCATCTGGAAAACAGCGGTTTCTGCCGGAAAGCTCAGGAAACCTGGCCCTCCACCAGCAGGGGACAGTGGATCCCTGGGACGTGCCATCTTGGGCCAGTCCAGGGAAAACCGACTGGGGACGCGCGGGTCAAGGATGGTTTTCCAGGTGTTGGCACTTACGCGCCAATGGCCGGCCGGGCCGGGACTCCAGATCGCAGTCTTGGATTTAGGACCGTGTCACCTCTGGCCTCCCTCCCTCCTGCTTCCCCCAAATTTGGAGTTACTGACCCCAGCCCCCAGGGGGTCCAACAGCCACCCTGACTGCTGGTGGCAGCTTGTCACCCCTCCTTCTGCGGGGACACCTGCTAGGCTGCTGAAGGGGGCTGGGGAGATGGGGAGCTGAAGGCGTGTCCCCTCAAGGTAAGGCAGGAGTGAACTGTCGTCATCACTTTTTTTTTCCCTGTCCTATTCACCCCCTTGCAGTGCTTCCTGGGACCTCCGCTCAAATAAACTACCTGCTCCCACCCCTCCCCACAAATAAATTAAGTTGGGTTGAAGGGGGGTAGTGTGCCCGTGGCACAGCCACGAAGAGGCGGACTGGGCTGGGCTGCCCGCCCCCCATCAAGGCCCCTGAAGGCTGGAGATGATTTCCCTGAGCCTCCTCCCTGGGCGACACTGGGTTACAGCCTGCACGTGAAGTGGGCCCAAGGGAGGTCCGGGGAGGTGGAGCAGATTGGGGGCTGTGGCGCTGCCGACCTCTCCCCTCTGGGCTGGGGGGACCCGGGGAGCAGCCTCCTGGCTGCTCCAGCTCACATGCCAACACCGGGCTCTGGGCCGTTCGGTGACCAGCTCTCCCGTCATCGGGAGATCCTCCATTAAACCCTTCTTTCCCTGCGAGTGTCATGTGTCTGTTTTCTGGCTGGGGAAGGAAGGGGGGCTGCAGGGAAAGCCATAGATTAAAATAGGGGGGAAAAGAAGCATATCTACCAATAAGCCTGGTTGGGACCCTAATTCACAGGCACAATTCTCTCATAAACGTGGACAGACGTTTCCCACCTCCGACCCTTGGCTCCTGCGGTTGTCTGTCCTGGGACGTTCTCCTGCGGGCTGAGTACCTGGCTCCTCCCCCGCCCCCCTCTTAGGTCTCAGCTCAAGCAGAAGGCGCTGAGCTGAGCAGAGGGGCCCTCCGTCCGCAGGCCCATCCTGCATCGGTGTGAGTTTCCTCTTGCTGCTGTAACAAATGACCGCAAGCTTGAGGGCTTAAAACAACACCCATCTTCTCTTCCGCAGTTCGAGAGACAAGCAGCCTGGATTCAAGGTGTCCGCAGGGCTGCCCCTCTCCCACAAGGACCCATGTGATTATATTGGACCCACCTGGATTAAGGCCCCCTAGCCTCAGGAGCTGGGAATGAAGACAGGGACGTTGTTGGAGGCCACCATTGGGCCTATGGGCCGCCCTCTCCTCTCCCACCACCTGACTTGTGGTCACTACGCTGCTGCTGCTTCCCCACTGCGGCGGCCCCAGGCAGAATTCTTCGGTCCATTTGTTTCTGTTTATAACTTCTTCTTCTTCCCCTTCGTGTCCGGTTCCTCCACTGTCCATTCCCCAGGATCAGCATTGTTGGTGTTAAGTAACTACGTGTTGAATAAAGATAAAAATGAATAAATGAATGGTGATTGATGGATAGGTGGATGGATGGTGGGTGGATGGTGGATAGGTGGGTGGATGGTGGATAGGTGGATGGATGGATGAACAAATGGAAAGTCCCCACACGGGGACAGAGGAGAAAGTGGCCCTCCGCTGAGCTTCCCAAGATGCAGCATCTATCACAGATGCTCCCGCCTGGCTGGAGAAGGAGGAGGGCGAAGAGGGTCCCACCCCCACCCCCATCAGGAAAGCCAGCTAGACCCTAGAGAGACCTTTCATCTCAGGGTGGAAACCAAAGGGCCTCTGGGACTGACAAGGGAGGCCCAGAGCGCGCACACATTTTCCCGTCTCCTCCCGACAAAAAAGATGCACCCGCCTGTCCAAGCTAAAGCGGAAGATGAGGACAAGGCCCGGTGCACAGGGGTCATCAGACCTCTCCAGGGCATGACAGGGGACGAAGCCAAGGCTCAGGTCCCCTGGCTCTGCCAGAGGCAGAATCAGGGCCAGGTCCCCGGAGCTGTGCCCGTGTTCCGCTGTTTCCATGCCCGGAGCCGGAGATGTGGACGCAGCGGGGTCCCAGCACCCCAGGGAGGCCCTGAGGCCAGGGTGGGTGCCGTCCAGCAGGTAAGAAAAGTTTCTCCCTGGGCTCCGTTTCCCCATTTCCAGAATGTGGGCAGCCTGCAGACAGGGACCTTGATCTGTCTCACTCACGGTTGGCCTCCCGAGGCCCAGAGCAGAGCCTGGCACGTTGCCAGAGCTCAGTAAACGAAGTTATGCTGGATGAATCTGTCATGGGGGTCGGAGGGTGGTAGGATTTTGAGATTCTGCTTATGCAGGCCCGGGCTCTCAGGACACAGTACGTGGCAGCTATGGTCACAATGCACCTGCTCCCTGACAGATGGGACAAACGGAGTCAGACAGATAAGAACGTGGCAACGAGTGTGAGGTCACTGGCCTGGTGAGCTGAGCAGGGCTGCTGGCTTAGGTGCCTCACCCACCCTCACCCTCCCTGCAGCCCCCATGCAGCCCCCAGTCACCTCTGCCGCAGGCCTTCCTGCCTCAGGGCCTTTGCTCCAACCACTTCTTCTGCAAGGTGCCGTCCTCCCCTGCAGACTTCAGTCACTCTTGCCCAGCTCTCCTCGTGGGCTCCGTCGCTGCTTCCTCGGAGAAGCCATCCTGACCTCCTGGCACACCTGGTGCCACACAGGTGTGGTCGTCCCTGTGTTGGGATCGTCCGATTCCGGTCTGCCTCCCGCTGGACTTCAGCTTCGCGTCAGCTTGGAGCACAGCGCCTGGCGCCCTTCAGCGGTGCTGCCTGCCCACTGCGGGGCAGGAGGACGTGGCTCTGCTCCGAGGCCCCCGTCACCCAGGGGGCCCCAGCAGCAGGCCACCCTGCCCAGAACTGGCCTCCGGCTCCCAGGAACCTCTTTGGAGGAGGGTCCTGGCCTGAGGGCCGTGGGGTGGGGTACGAGGCTCACAGAGGGCCAATTAAAAATAAAATTCTTGCGTAGAGCCTTTCTGGGCTGCATGGATCTGATTCCTTCCTCACCGCGGCTCCGTGAATCATTTTCCCCCCACCCGACGGGGGAGGAAACTGAGGCCTAGGACCCCCCCCAAGATGGGCAGCAGCCCCCGCAGCCGCACGTGCCAGGCAGCCTGGCTTTCCCCACTGTCCCTGCCTCCCGCTTGGGACACGGGGTGGCAACAGCAGCACACCCAGGCGGAGGATGGCTTTCCCAACCTCCAGCACCGACGTTAGCTGTGAAGGAAACCGATTTCCGCACCAAATAAGGCGGGGGGCCTCAGCCACGGGCACTTCACGCAATTCCTTTTAAGTGTCTAAATGCAATGACACTTGGAACTCGCCTGGACTCGGCCTCCTCCCGCCTCCTCCCCACGTAAACACGGGGTCCAGCTGGGCCCCAGCTGGCCGCCCCGGGAAGAGGGAAGGGTCTCGCTCACAGCCCCAGGCCGGACCACCAGCTTCTGGCAGCCTTCCTGGGCCCCGCCCCTCCCCAGGTCCCCAGGGCAGGTGCGGGGAGGCGCCCTTCCTGCGCTGCGCCCCAAAGGGGCCCACACGCCTCCCACACGCAGCCTGGCCTGTTCACTGCGGCAGGGAAAGCCTGGTGGCCCTTGGCATCCCCTCGGGCCCTGGGCCGTGGGAAATTGGCCCAGAGCAGGAGGGGCCTTCTCAAGGGGCTCCCTGGGAAGCCACTCCTCCCCGCCCCCGTCCTCATGCCACCCCCAGGCTGCCTGCACCCCCCAGGCTCTGGCCTGGGCCCCAGGCACCCCCCTCCGGGGTGTTCGTGGGGGCGTCCACGGGCGTTGGCTCCTCCCTGCAAACGGCACACAGCAGGCGCCGCAGCCGCCCGTTCCCAGCCTGGCCCGTGAGCCCGGTGATTTTCCACTCGGGCCATCTGATTGCCATTAAGGCTGGAAAGAGGGGATTCCTGGTTTTGTGAGCCCGCAGGGGGCCCTGGGCAGAGAGGAGGGGACAGGGGTGCAGGGCCACCTGGGTGGCCTCACTGTGCTGAATCTACCTCTCAGATGCGCCGCCTCCAGGGAGCCCTCACCTGCTGTCTCCTGGCTCCCCCTCCGCATCAGCCTCTCCGCACCTTGGAGCAGCTTACGGGGATCTGCCCCTCCGGGGCCTGCGCCCCTGAAGGCGGGTGGGAGTCGTTGGAAGACACCAGGTAAGTGGACAGCAGGCGCTCCCTCTCTCTGGGATGCGCAGGAGATTAACAGCTGGACTCCATCCACAGTGCTCGGGCCAACTTGACGTCACCAGGCGGAGTGATGAGTTCCCAGTGGGGATCTGGGGTGGGGGGGCTCCTGAGCAGGGCATTCCTTCCAGAAGCCTCATCCCGGCTCGGCCCCTCCTCCCCTCCGCCCCCCTCCCCTCCCCCTCCCGCCGGGCCTGGAATTGGGTTTGGGGCGGGTTCTGCTTCCAGAGCCATCTTCCCCAGCAGCAGGCGAGGGCTCTCCGCCGCGCTGGGCTCCTGTTTCCTGAGGACTGGCCGTGCTCTGTGCTGGCCTGCTGCCCTGTGGGTCGGGGACAGAGGTGGGCGTCACCAAGGGAGCCCTGCACCTGGCGAGGCCCTGGAGGATCAGAACAGCTGCAGGTAGCTCCGGGGGGTCCCTGGGCTCAGGGGTGGTGGCCCAGGGACGGGGCTGCAGGGCAAAGGCCAGGCAGGGTAGGAGGATGAGGTGGGCACCTTTGGAACAGGGGTTCCCAGAAACCGCACAGCCCCAGGCAGGAGCCCAGGGATCCCAGAGAGGGCTGTCACCCTGGGAGGGCTTCCTGCAGCACCGTCGAAGGCTCTGGCAGTCCCAGGGACATTGGGGACCTCTGACAGTCCCCGGCTGCGAGGCAGGCCCCGGTGTTCCAAACCCCGAAGCTATCCTGCACTTCCAGGTCCTGCTCCGGCCTCCCATGGGTGGGGGTCCCCCTGGTGCCCCTCCACCAGGGGGCCAGCAGCTGGCCCAGCCTGGAGGGTGGGGTGAGAACACCCTCCGGGAGCAGCCAAGCTCCCGCTCCTGCTCTCACGCACGGAGCACAGCGGGCACTGACTGCACTCCCTCTCCCCGCGGGCGGGGTGGACACGGGCGGATCTGCCTCGCAGCCACAGGGGGCTGGACCGCTGTGTCCCACCTTCTCCCAGGCAGGGACTCCTGATGTGGAGTTGGAGGGGACGGAGGCTGCTCCAGAAACCTTCGGGGAGGTCTCACCGCCCCCTCCCCCCCAGGAAAAGCCTCTTCGGTCCAAATTGTGAGGAGGGGAGCGGCTGGAGGGAGAAAGTGCCGGCTGCCTGTGCCTGGGGGGGGCGCCAGCCAGGGCTCCAGGTCCAGCGCGGGGGCAGCTTGAGGACAGGAGAGGGGATGGGAAGACAGATTGGAGAACAGAGCCCGGCGGTTCCCCCGGGGTCTTACCTCGGGCCGCAGCTTGGGGGCTGGGGTGACGGGGTGAGGGCTCCCTGAGGTGGGGGCAGCCGGCAGGTGGCAGGGGCCCTCCTTGGCTTGGGTGGTGAGGGGAGGGTCAGGAGCGAGCTGAGCTGGCAGCATTTTTTTCTTCTTCTTTTTTCGCTTGAGCGGGAGCCAGCTCTGTCATGGGCCAGCTCCCAGCCCCAGGGGCGTGCACACACTCACACTCACCCCCTGCACATGTCACACACATGCTGTTTTATGGCCCATCTGGGGTCCACCCGGCTTCCAGAGCTCGCCGCGGGAGCGCACGGCTTCCGGCCCAGGGCCCAGAGGCGCACAGGGCGGGCGCGCACGGAGCTGGTCGCACAGGTGCGCTCGGCCCGGACTCCGCGCCCCGTCAGGCCAGGCTTCCTGGGCAGGCAGACCCAGCGCAGCGCCCGAGGGGCGCCTGTGTGGCTGGGCAGCCCACGTGGGGGCTGTGCCTGGGCCCAGGAAGAAGGAGGGTGAGGCAGCAGGTTTTCGGCGTGTGAAGGAGCGTGGCCTGCCTGTGGCCACGGGGACAGGGGCCCAGCTGGAGTCCAGGCTGTGCGGGGAGCAGAGGAGCACATGCCACCTGCAAACCCGCTCCGCAGGCATCCGGATCCGGCTCTTACCCTGGGGCACAGGGCGCCTCGACTGGCGGAACCTCCCTGGGCAGCCTCGCAGCCCGCTCCGGACCAGGCCACCGCCCAGGGCCACGCGTCCGGCCACGCGTCCAGCCACGCGCGGTTCTCGGGGCTGCACCAGCCTGCTGCCTCGCGGGTCCCAAGGGTTAAGCAGGGCCAGGCCATTCGTGGGGGCTGCCACCCTTTGCCGCCCGTGCTGGGTGCGGCCCTGCCTGGGCTGGCAGGCGGTGAGGGGAAGGAATTCCGGGGGAGTCCAGCTGAGCGCTGCCCAGCTGGGCGTGGAGGGGGAGCCTAGCCGCCTTCCCAAGGACTGTGTCTCTGCAGGACATCTGCTCAGCACGCAGCCTCAGTTTCCCCGCCCACACAGTAGGAGGGATAGGGGCCTGCCCATGGAGGTAGAGCTCAGGTTGGGGGACCCAGAGCTGCGGATCCATGAGCTCTGCCCTGCCAGCGTGGGCCAATCTCTGGCAGGGAAGCCCCCTCCTGGGACTGTCACCTCTCCCAGGCCTCCCCGACCTGCCATCCTGGCTGAGTCCAGCAGCTCCTCCACCAGCCTGGAGCCGGGGCCACCATGGAGGCCCCCTGGCCTGCTCCCTCCAGCTGCTCCTGCCCCCACAGCCGCTGAGCCACCAAGCCACCGTGTGTGTGTGTGTGTGTGTGTGTGTGTGTGTGTGTGTGTGGCTATGGCTGCACTGCCTGGGCAGGAGGCCTCACCGCCCATCAAAGGGGAATGACACCTGCTTTGTAGCTGATAACAAGGGCCAAACAGCATGATGGGTGTAGGCAGGCTGGCTCCATGGCCTTGCTTCCAGCTGGCCTTCACTGACAAAGGAACAATGATACTGATGACGGCTGAGCTCTCCTGCCTTCAAGGCACCTCAAGAGGAAAGACCAGACACCTTCACTTGTTACAAACACAAGGCCCAGCCAAAGGCCTCCTCCTCCAGGAAGCCTTCCTGCCTTCTGGGACTGACTGCCGGGGAACCCCTGTCCCATCATGGGCGGAGCACAAAGGGGGTGCCCAGGAAATATGTGTGACTCCTAGGGAGGGCTCACTCCCCTGCATGAGGGTGACCTGCTCTGTGCCTCCCACATGGCCCTGCCTCTCAAGGAGCCAGGCAACGGCTTGTCAGCTTTTCTTCTAAGGCGAGAGCCCCAGGAGTCTGCGGACAGGGGCCTGGGAGCGGTGGAGAGCCCCACCACCCTGACGTGGCCCTTTCCGCCTCTGCCAGGTCGGCTGTGCGGCTGGTGAGCTGTGAGCAGAGCCGGGAGGAATCTGGACTCCCCAGCCCTGGAGATGGCTGGAAACTGCTCCTGGGAGGCCCATCCTACCAACAGGAACAAGGCAAGTGCTCCAGGCGGGCCCGGCAGGGGCGCTCCATGCCCAGGCTGCGGGACGGGGGCAGCGGGAGGGGCAGCCCCAACCCTCAGCTCCCCACTCGCCTCCCCAGGCCCCCCTTCCTGCTCAGGTGGGCAGCAGTGCCCCTCTGGGTGGAATGGCCTGGCACTGGGCACTGGGTCCTCCGATCGCCCGTGTCCTCACCAGGAGGCAAGCTCAGGGGACCCCATGCCCTTGCATCCTTGTGGGCATCAGCTGCCAACCGAGACCTCCTTCCGTCATTTTCCTGCAGAGCGGGGGTGAGCAGCCGTTACCCACACTGGCGCCAAGGTGGCCCTGGGGTCCCAGGCTCTGCGGGGCGTTGCTGGCTCTTAGTCACCCTGCCAGGGCTGCCCAAGGCCAGGGTCTTAGTCACGTTGACCTCTAGTCTTCAGACCCCAGCTGTGGCTGAGGCTGTGACACCCCACCCCGGGCCAGGCCCCTCTTCTCGGGGGCCCTGGATCACTCTGGAACTGCTCCCTGCATTCAGGCGAAACACAGCCAGGCTGGAGGGACTTGAAATGTGCCCAGCGCAGAGGAAACCGAGACTCCCACTAACATCGTGACTTGGCTGGGCTTGGCAGGAGGTAGGGGCAGAGCCAGGACTCCAGGCCCAGGGCCTGATCTCCAACCCTTGGCACGACCCTCCCCTGACAGGGACCACTGCGGAGGGGTAGCACGGGGCGGAGGTGGGGCTGCCTGGGGCGAGCCTCCAGAAACCAGAGCAGGCCTTTCACCAGGCAGCACTTCCAGCGGTGGCCACTCCACGCCTGGTGACTCACCCGGCCCTCCCGCTCCAACTCGAGGGTGGGACCGCAGGCTTTTTCCAGCCTGCGAGGCACTGCGTGGCCGGCCTGTCGGGACCAGCCCTGCAGCCCCGGCCCTTGCTGGCGTCTGAGCCGGAGCTCTGCGGGCTGATTCAGGCCGCCCGTCTCGGGAATGACTAGGCCTGGTGCTCTGGCTGAAAGGGAGCTGGTACAGGGCTGCTCTGTGGCCTGGCAGGGTCCAAGCCACCCACAGGAAAGGCTGAACAAAGGGCAGGCTGGGGGGCTTGGGGACTGACAGATGGACAGGCGGACAGAGGCACTGATTCAGCCAATACACGTAGCAGATGATGAGGGCTGAGCAGGACCCCCTGCACGGGCCTGCCCTGAACTTACAAAAGCTCCTGAAAGTGTGGCAACACCCCGCCACCCCTGGGCTCAACACAGAAGGCCCCTGGCTCTGTCGCCGGCTGTCAGGCCCACAGGGCAGCCCTTCAGGACCAGGTTCCTGCCAGCGGGGGGCCCCTGGAAGGTGGCACTACTGTCCTGCTTCAAGGACCTCCCGGCGTTCCATTTTGCTTGGAGAGTCCTGAGCCGATGGGAACTGATACCCAGCCGGCGGGGGGTACGGTGAAGGGGGGCGGGGTCCAAGGCCGCCCTCTGCCGCGTCCAGCACCCAGCACCCAGCACCCAGCGCCGAGATGGATGCTGGGTGCCCGCCCGGGTGCTCTGAGAGCTGTTGCTCTTGGAGCCGGTGGTCAAGCCAACGGGACAGCTGAGAAGTGAACCCCGTGTGGAGGCCCACAGGGCAGGGGGTGCTTGGCCCACAGGGTGTTTTTCAAATGTGAGCGTTTCAAGGTGGGGAACGTGCCAGTCAGGGGTGGGGAAGAGGGGCCGCTTGCTCCCTCGGGAGGGGTGTTCTCCACTTTCCCGCGCCCACCCCCGCTTTCTGCCCCTTGCACACCAGCGCAGGCCCTGCAGCCCAGGCTGGGCCGCGGCCGGACAGCTCAGGCGGTCAGACCAGGTGTTAAAGCACCGACGCGCCCCTCCCCCAGCGGGGTCCTGATCCAGAGGGGCGTCCGCGCAGCAGCGGGGGCTCCGGCTCCCCCGGCCTCTCTGATCCCGCTGGGAGCCAGGCCCACTCTCCGGTTTTTGTCACTCAGCCTTTTATCTTCTTTTATTTTCATGTTTTTATGCTTGATTTTCGAGAGGAGGGAGGGACAAAATCATCGATGTTGATACGCACGGTGACCTGGGACGCAGCCCGCAACCCAGGCTTGTGCCCCAGCTGGGGATCGAACCAGAGGCCTTTCGGTTTGCAGGACGACCCCCAACCCGGGGAGCCACGCCCGCCGGGGCAGACAGGATCCATGTTTTAATATTTTCACATTTTGGTGTGAACTCTGGCAAGGCGGGGAGAAGGGTCCGTGCACAGCGCACGCCCTCCGGCACTTCGATGTTGACCTCTCTCCCCTCCCTCTTCCTCCCTCTGTCTCTCTCTCTCACTAGACCTTTTCTCCCTCAGCTATTTGAAAGTAAGTTGCAGACATTGACCCACTTTGCCCCCAAATAGCCTGTGTCTTTGAAGAACAAGGACACTCCCGTCCAGAGTGCGGGCCAGTCTCCTGCTGGGGAAGCCTGTCTGCGTCCGGTGGGCCAGGGACACCCGGGGCGGGTGTCAGAGCCACTGCTCCCTCTGGGACCCAGCAGCGTGGCCGCCAGTCACGTGTCTTCTGTCTGCTTCCCTCTGGAAAGGCCCCTTGGCTTTTCGTGACGTTGCCTGGTGTGGGCACTTGCTGACCATTGCCTGTTGTGACAGGTGGGGGACCAGGCGCCCTTGTGAGTGACAGGTGACACTCACTGTCACCCCTGTAGGCCGCTAGCTCCGGAGTGTGGGGGGTCACCGAGTGGCATCACAGGTGTCATCTGCCCTCACTGGAGCCCCGTGGTGGCTCCGGAGCTGGGGCTCTGCGGGTCTGTGACAAGGGCCGGCCGGCTCAGCCGTGTCTCCCCTCCACGCCCCCAGATGTGTCCGGGTGGCGGCGAGGCCCCGGAGCTGTACAGCCGCGGCTTCCTCACCATGGAGCAACTCGCGGTGCCGCCGCCGCCGGCCGTGGTGAACTACATCTTCCTGCTGCTCTGTCTGTGCGGCTTGGTGGGCAACGGGCCGGTGCTCTGGTTCTTCGGCTTCTCCATCAAGCGGAGCCCCTTCTCCACCTACTTCCTGCACCTGGCCGGCGCCGACGTGGGCTACCTCTTTAGCAAGGCCCTGCTCTCCATCCTCAACACCGGGGGCTTCCTGGGCACCTTTGCCCAGTACGTCCGCGCCGTGTGCCGCATCCTGGGGCTCTGCACGTTCGTGGCCAGCGTGAGCCTCCTGCCGGCGGTCAGCGTGGAGCGCTGCCTGTCCGTCGTCTTTCCGGCCTGGTACTGGCGCCAGCGGCCCAAGCACCTGTCGGCCGTGGTGTGCGCCCTGCTCTGGACCCTGTCGCTCCTGGTCACCAGCATCCACCACTACTTCTGCGTGTTCCTGGGCCGCCCGGCCTCAGGCACGGCCTGCAGACACATGGACATCTTCCTGGGCATCCTGCTCTTCCTGGTCTTCTGCCCGCTCATGGTGCTGCCCTGCCTGGTGCTGGTGGCGCGCGTGGAGTGCCGGGCCCGGCGGCGCCAGCGCTCCGCCAAGCTCAACCACGTCACGCTGGCCGTGGTCTCGGTGTTCCTGGTGTCCTCCATCTACCTCGGGATCGACTGGTTCCTCTTCTGGGTCTTCCAGATCCCGGCCCCCTTCCCCGAGTACGTCACCGACCTGTGCATCTGCATCAACAGCAGCGCTAAGCCTGCCGTCTACTTCCTGGCCGGCAGGGACAAGTCGCAGCGGCTGTGGGAGCCCCTCAGGGTGGTCTTCCAGCGGGCCCTGCGGGATGGCGCCGAGCTGGGCGAGGTCGGGGGCGGCCTGCCCAACACGGTCACCATGGAGATGCAGAGCCCCCCTGGGAACGCCTCCTGAGGGGCCGGCACCTGGCGGGGAGGCAGGAACTGGGCGGCTGCCCCAGTGCCAAGGACAAGGACAAAAGTCTGCTTCCCGACCCTCAGGCCTCCTCCCCCTGGGCTGGAGGCTCCATGAGTGACGGAGCAGCCCGCTGCCAGCAGACCCCGTGGCCTCACCAGGCTCCCCCAGCCATCCTCCTCCACCAGGGACCCATTGAACCGAAGGTGTCCGCAGGCCATGGGGCTCCCCTTAGCCCTGGCTGGTCTAGAAAACAGAGGAGTGGAGCCACCAAGCCCTGTCACCTCCTGCCCCGTTAAATGAGCTCTCCTTGACAGTGACACAGCCAACGCCTGCATGTTGGGCCAGCGGCCTCCTCCCACCATGGGGTGCCTGTTCCCGGCACCCCTGGTGGCAGACCTGAAGGAAGTGCTGTCTGGGGGGGTGCGGGGTACCCTGCCCATGGCTCGGTCTCTGCAGGTGACACCCCGGCTCCGTGAAGAATCCTGTGGTGACTCTAGTGGGTGTGTTTCTGGTCACGTGGAGCAGGTAGAGGTAGGAAGGACATGCAGCCAGCTTGGGGGGTCACTTTCTTTCCTGGCTGCGTGCCAGCCAGGCCTGGCAGCCTCTGGGAGCAGGTGCGTGTCCCAGCTACTGTCCTCCTGGTCCTCGGGCACCTGAAGATGGCCCAGGCGCCGTCTTTGGGCCCCAGGCCCACCCCAAAGTGGGCACTGGCTCTACCTGGCCACCCCAGCCCACCTCCAAGCAGAGTGGCCCAGCATAGCCAAAGGAAGTTTTATGAAAGACAATACACGTACATCAATAAATGTTTTGTACCTTTCTGCCTCTGTCCCAGCCGTGGTCTCCTTCCCCACCGAGGTGCCCTCGGGCAACTAGGGCCCACAGCAGCCTCCCGGTGGTGGCCCCTCTCCGTGACTCACTCTGTCCCCAGCTCAGCCTCCTCTCCCGGCAGCCCTGCCTCCCACCCCCAGCACCAACTCCGCGTGCAGCCTGGCCTGCTACGGAGTCCACTGTCCCCGGGGAGAGCTGCGGTCAGCCAGCCACGCCACCCCCTGGGCACCCTCCAGGGCTCTCTTTCACCCACCCAGGCCCCTGCTCCCTCTGGGGACCTCAGTTTTCACCACACCTACTGGGTGCCAGGCCCTGGGCTGGCCACTGAAGCTCCTGCCTATGAGGAGCACAGCGTGTCCACACAGAGGCCCAGGGCAGGAGGGCTGCATCTTCTCCTCTTGCTCCCCGTCCAGACCCCTGAGGCAGGGCAGCACCCTGTGTCCGGAACCCCCCAACTTTGAGCATAGGCTGGCCCCTCCCGGGAGCCCAAAGGTGCGGGGCTGGAAGTGGCCTGAAGGTGGTTGAGGGGCTGTGTTGGTGGTGGGGTCCTCGGTGTCTGGAGTCCACCTCTTCCTCCAGCCCTGAGACCTCATGGCAAGCCCCACCCCACCCCACTAGGAGCTTGAAGGGGCCTCCCTGCTGAAGCTGAGAGCCCAGGCCAGAGTGGGGCCACCTGTCACCCACTCCCCTGGCCGGGAGGCTGCAGAGGCCTGGGCCCGATGTGAACACAAACTGCCCTGAACAGCCCTAGGCCTGGGGGTGGAGGTCAACTCCAGGAATTGGGCCTCTCCCAGCGGGTGGACCCTTCTCGTGCCCCGACCACGAACATGGCAGGGGGCACCCTCCCTCTCCCCCTGCCACCCTCAGGCCAGGAGCACCTCCCACGCCTCCTGTGCTAATAATGGAGGGGAGACAGCACTGTGACCACTGCAGGCCTCCTCCACTTCCCCTCCCTCCTCTGGTATTTAATTATTAGAGCGGGCCAGGGAGCCAGGAGGGGTGGGGTGATGCGCTGTCCTCCGCCCCCACCCCTTGAGGCAGCACAGCTGGGCCCCAGCGCCCCCGCAAGCTGCCTCCTCTGTGGGTGTCTGGCCTCCAGCGTCACAGGCTTGCGCCCTGACTCTGGGCAGGGACCTAGCCGACCTGCCCCGGCCACGCTAGTCCAGAGAAAAACAGAACCGAGGTCCAGGCAGGAGGTACTACCATGTGTACGGAGGAGGCTCCAGAGAACAGGACAAAGGACACACGCTGCCCAGCTGCTCGGGTCATTACCGAGCTCTCCTTCCACCCCCGTGGGACATGCAGGGTGCGGGGAGGGGGCCGGGGTGGGCGGAAGGGGTCCGGGATGGGGTGGGCCCTGGGCGGGCAGAGCGCTGCACTTTCTTAGGCTTCCTACCACCACTCACCCTACAGAAATGCGCCTCGGGGGGTGTGCCTCAGTTTCCTCAGTCCATTAGTCATCGGCCGAGGTGGAGGGAAGGGAGAAGGTGGGGCCACGGAAGGAGAGATGTCCCGGGAACAGCCCCTCCCGGCTCGCGGATGAAGGCACTGACTGCCATTTATCAACCGAGAACCTACTGTGTGCCATGGGCCCTGCGCTAAGAGTTCCGTCTACAGTTCTCATCCCAGCCACACCTCAGGCAGCAACGGTCCACCCGCCAGGACACCGGGCCCCTCACCCAAGGCCGCCCCTCCAGGGGACAGCCCAGCTGCTGCCCCAGGCACTGTCCACAGGCTTCCCGGGAAGCCCAGGCCTCTGCCCTCTGTGTCTGCCATCAGCAGAGCACGGGGTGTCAGGGTCAGAGTGATGCCGTCACAGCCCCATCCTTATGGGTCCCCCCACCCCCGTGATGGAGGCCGAAGGGACCGTTTCAGGCCGGCCACATCTGCACTTGGAGGGGGTGGGCATGGACAGCGCAGTAGAGGGTCTAACGCTGAGACCTCCTGCTGTCTCCATTGTCCACGGGGAGAGAGCCACCGCCCGCTCTGTCCTGTGGCACTGCCTGGCAGTCACCCCCCACACCCCCAGTTGTAGGCCAGGACGTCAAAGCACAGGGTCTTTCGGCACAAGCACAGCTTGGTTCACACCCCCAGGGCCAGGAGGATCCCCCTTCCCAGGAAGAGGGAGGGAGAGGGGGAGAGGCCAGGCCCAAAGTCCATCCACGTGTGCTGATGAAGCCAAAGCCAGGCAAACACGCTGCGGACAGCTTCCAAAATCAGGACACCCGAGTGCAAGTGCAAAATAAGATATTTTCAGCCGGCAGGGGCGGGGGGCTGGCGAGCAGCCAGTGGGGCTCCGAGAACAACAGGGCACAGTTCACGACGCTCAGGCTCATGGAAAACTCTGCTCAGGGCCCGCCGTGCCAGCGCAGTTTCCTGGCAGCCCCGGAGGAGGCTGGCCCCTCGTCCTCACTGGTTTCACGCGGTCTGACATACAGGCCGGGAAATGCACCCACGAAACAGACAGTCCAACGTCTGCGACCCGTGCGTGGGCCATGTCTTCGCCGGGTCAGTGAATAGATGTTCCCTCCACCCCCAAAAGATCGTTTCCTTCCATCAGCTTCCAGAAAGTTCCCTGGTAGCCGGGACACCCAGCCTCGCCCCTGCCCCCGTCCCTCTCCTGCAGCCTCCACTCGCCTCTGTTCGATGCCCCTAGAGTATTGATTAGCGATTAGACATCAGTGTCATTGACAGCAGTCAGGAGGCTTGGGGACCAGTACAGAACCCTGAGTTTCGTCCGGCCTGGGGGCGGAGTAGGGGGTTTCCAGAAGTGACCTCCCCTTACACAGCTGGATCCAGTGCCTCGGACGATGTCCCTGCGGTCACCCCTCGGCTTCCTGGTTCCCGTCCCCGCTTCTGCCAGGGTTGCCTTTATTCTCCGTGGACACACTGCGTGGCACGTTCCAGTTCATGTTGGACAAAGTCAGCAGTTGGGGCAGGAGTCGCCCCTCCGCCCACGGCCCGACAAACCCCCCGAGGCTGCGCGCCCAACCAGGCCCTGGAGAGGAGGTGGGCAGGGCGGTGAGGGGTGCCCTCCTACCTGGACCCAGCCGGCGGGGAGCTGAGGGCAGCGCCCAGCCAACTGCCTGCAGGGAGCTGCAATGGCCCCTGGCTTCCCTGCTCCCATCAGCTCCGGGGACTGTAACCAAACCAGGCCCCCTGCTGAGTCCCAGGCATGACTCTGAACCCCGCGCCAGGGGTGCTCCCTTGGGCACGGGTCTGGGGGACCCTAGTCCTTCCTTGGGCCTCACGGAGTGGTGTGCAGGAGACAGAGCTGACCTGCTTTGCAATGCAGAGAACGTCCCTGCGTCACCATTCTACTGGGCGCAGCCTAGCACTGAGGGGGCTGGGGAGGTGCCCCAGTAGCAGCTCCATGGGGTCCCCTAAACTGCACAGTCCCCACCTAGCAAGTGGCTGAACTTGGACCTGAAATAGGGTCCTGGACGCTGAGTCCGGCACACCCCCCTCCCCACCCCACCTCAGCGGGCAGCGCCCAGGGCGAGTCTATGAGCTGGGGCCCATCGTGCGGACACCGGGGTGGACGTCCCCCAGGATGCCTGCCTGTCCCTCTGCCCCAGGACCTGCAGTGGCGCTGGTCAGGGCCTCAGTCAGGGCTTGCGGGTGGACACTTAGTGGCAGCTTAGAAGAGGCCCTTGTCCAGGCCCTGGGACCCCTGACCCAGAGCAGGCAGGGGTCCGATGTGTGCTCGGAGGTGGGGGTGGGGCAGCGTGGTCTTGGGGGCCCAGGGTGGCAAGGAATGCGTGTGGCAGTGTGTCCCCTGCCCTGCCCGCCCAGCCCATGTCCTCCCGTCCCGGGAGAGCTGCCCAACACCCCTAATATGGCCATGAAGTGCACCACCTTCACCCCGGAGTCCGGCCAGCTTGGGGGGGCCAGGGAGCAGGTCCCAGCCAGGAGGACCCTTGCTCAGTCCGTTGCGCCCCCCCACGCCTGGCCCCTCCCAGCAGCCCTCCCTCCTCAGGACCTCCGGGCCCCACTCCTGAGCCCCACCCTGTTAGTTTCCTCCCACGGGCGTTGGGGTAATTGTGTCTAATTGTGTTTCCTCCCCTGGACTATGAACCCTCGGAGGACAGGCTTGGTCCGCTGTGCTCATTGCTGTATGTGCTGTATGTGGGCACATGTATGCATACATGTGTGTTGTGTGTATGTGTGTACATGTGCATGGCTACATTTACACATGTTTATCTGTATAGCGCTGTGTGTGCAATATGTATGTACATGTATCTATGTGCCCATGCTAGGTTTCTATATACGTGTACCTAGCACTAGGCGTTTGGCGCACAGTATAGATTGATAAATATCATTTAAGTGTGTGCTGAACCTGAGAAGAGATGTCTAGTTGTGGCCACGGGGCGCCTATGGAGGGTGGAAGCGAAGAACCAGTAAAGATTATCTGATATCTTTTTTTTTTATGTGTTTGAAATACAAGCCTCTAGCAAACTGCTAACGGGGATGAAAAAGAAGTGAAGGCACAAATAAAAATTGGCAGGTAGAATGAAGCTTTTAACAATTACAAAAGAATCATACTGATAAGCAGAAAACCAGAAGGCGTTCTAGAAAAGCACTATCACCTCCTCTCACTCTAGAGAGACCGGAACTCGGAGGGGACCCAGGTTGTGAACTAGGTGGAGCTGTAGGGATTTTTCAGAGCCGTGCAAATCTGCGAACCCATACAAACCACCAGGCAGATGGTCTCCGCTCCTGCCAACCGCCCAAGACAGAGAATCCCTATGTGGTACCAACTGCTCTGGAGGGCGGAGGAAAAGGACAATCTCCCCAGGTCAATCTGGAAGCTTTGAGATAAAGAGACAAAGGCAGCCCCAGAAGGCGAAAGGATGGGCCAATTCACTTCCAAACACGGATGAAAATTTGCTAAGAAAATCAGAGCACCCAGGCAAGAGGAAAACAGAGCCAACTAGAGATGATTTATCCGAGTCGTATCAGGATAAATACGCATCAGGAAACCCACCACTATATATATAGTCACCCCCAAAAATGGACTACTGGGAGAGAATAATAGAAAATGATTAAGTAGATGTAGAAGAAAATGGCAATACATTTTATCACTCACATCTGATAAAAAACTGTCAGAAAACTAGAAAGGGCACTTGTCTTGATAAAAGATAATAGCACCGATTTGGAGAAAACATCATGTCTAATGGTGCGACTGTAGACACGTCCTCTTTAAAACAAGGAAGAAGGCGCGTACGCCCGGTTCCAGTCACTGCTGGGTGGAGTACCAGATGTTCGGGACTAAGCTAGAAGACATGAAAAATAAATGAGAGGTCTGCACAGAAAATCAAAATATTCAACAGACAAACTGATGGGCAGGATACAGCAAATGAGGACACTGGCCTGATGAATAAAAATGACAAAATCAACAGTGTTCCAAGCCAGCTGGGGCGAAGGTTAGATCCTCGGAGAGAGAGTGGGGAGCCCATTAATAGTCTACCAAATGTCAGCCGATGGCAGCAAACCTCCCCACCCCGTCTTCAGATGTGATGGGGAGTTGGGGGTCCTGGAGGCTCAGTCTGGACCTGGGACCCGCTGCCCCGGCTTTCCCATGAGACGGGCTCCATCATGCAGTTCGCTGAGCCCTTTGTCATGGGCACAGTGACACCAGCAAGATGCTGAAATGTATTTCTAAAGACTGGACTTCAAAGAAAAGCACAAACTGCAAACAAGCATGTCCCTCAAATTTAGAAAGACATTGGCACATGTTGAAAAATAGCAAGAATGGCCCTGGCTGGTGGCACCGTGGATAATTCACCCGCCTGCAAACCCAAAGGTCGCTGGTTCGATTCCCCAGTCAGGGCACATAACCAGGTTGCAAGCCAGGTCTCCAGCCAGATCTGTAGCTGGAGGCAGGTGAAAGGCAACCTTACATGGATGTCTCTCTCCCTCTCTGCCTCTCTCCCTTCCCCACTCTCTAAAAATAATAAATAAAATCTTAAAAAATAATAAAAATAGAAATAATTTTAAAAAAAGAAAAACAGCAAGAATGGATCAACTCTTGACTTAAAGGGAGATTCAGAGAACGGCGTCTTATTATCTTTAATTTTATTTGTGAAAGAAGGAAGAGAAAGCTCAGGTTCAAATTACTGGACAGTGAAAGAACAGGGGTAAAGGTAAGTGTTGAAGCCAATAGATATTTGAAACTAGGACAGAATGTGAACCAAAGTCATCCATTAAGTGAGGTCATATGGCATTTGTCTCTGCCTGACTTGTTTCACTGAGCACAATACCCTGTAGGCCCATCCACATTGTCACAAATGTTCAGATTTCTTTCTCTTCTTTTTTTTAATGGCTGAGTAACGTCCCATCTTCTTTATCCAGTTGTCTTAACCTAAAGAACAAAATAAACAAACAAGCAGAAGAGAAACAGACTCATAATCACACAGAACAAACTGAGTGTTGAGAGACAGGAGGGGCCGGGGGTTGGGTGACAAAGGTGACAGGATTAGGAAACACAAACTCTCTGTAATGTAACTGTCATGGATGTCAAGGACAGCACAGGGAATATAGTCAATGCTACAGGGACAGTGACCACTATGGATGGTGACAGCCGGGTCCTCACCAGACTTACCAGGGCAATCACTTCATGAGTTACCTGGTTAACCAGTCTGTTGTACACTTGAAACTCATATCAAACAATATTGACTGTCAACTGTAATTAACAATAAAAATATCGGCCCTGGCTGGTAGCACAGTGGATAAGGAGCCGGCCTGTGAACCCAAAGGTCGCTGGTTCGATTCCCAGCCAGGGCACATAACCAGGTTGCAAGCCAGGTCTCCAGCCAGATCTGTGGCTGGAGGCAGGTGAAAGGCAACCTTACATTGATGTTTCTCTCCCTCTCTGCCTCTCTCCCTTCCCCTCTCTCTGAAAAATAATAAATAAAATATTTTAAAAAATAATAATAAAAATAATTTTTAAAGTCACTAAGAGGAAGAGGTCATTTGGGAATAGAAGATATCAGTAGGCTCTTGGATTATTCATAATAAGCTGGATGAGCAGGGGCCCTGGCTGGTGTGGCTTAGTGGATTCAGAGCCAGTCTGCAAACCAAAGGGTCACAGGTTCGGTTCCCAGTCAGGGCACATGCCTGGGTTGTGGGTACGTTGGGGGTATGTGGGAGGCAACCACAATTTGATGTTTCTCTCCCTCTTTTTCTCTCTCCCTTCTCCTCTCTAAAAAAAAAAAAAAAAAATTAAAATTAAAATCTTAAAAAAAAAAAAAAAAGAAGAAGAATAGGAATGAAGCTTATAAACACACTGGGAAATATTTCAATCTTGTGTCAATTTGACACCCGTGAAGACAGTTTAACACCCTAAGTCTACAGCAAGGACACTGACAACCAAGTCGTTCACAGGTGCCATGAACTCAAAGGCTCCTTCAGATTAAACACGTACACGAGAAGTTCACGTACGAGGGATGTTGACAGAGGTCTTCCCAGGTTCGAAAGCAATCCTACAAATGCAGCATGAGACCTTTTCAAGAATCACTGCAGGAGCTAAGGGACATTGTGAAACTATTACTAATATGAAACACATTTTGATCAGCTGTGTTAAAAAAGAATGGAATTATCTTTCAGTTCCCTCTCTGGAAAACATTCTAAACTGTTGACATAGGGAAAGGCATGCAAAGAGAGTGCGGCCAAGGAAGGTAGACAAATACATATGACAATGTTTTGCAGTTTGCATTAGTTGTGGTACTTGCCAGCTTTTAAAACTCCATGATGGGCTGACTTTTCCCATTCAACACAAATATTCACTGTTATCGCTAACTTGGTATTATAATTTTGTGTTCTTTTTCTTAGGGAGCAACCCCTCTGGCTGAGAAGCTTTTGGCTTCACAACATTTAGCCCGGACGGAAGACAGAGGAATTCCCATTAAAGCCCTGGCTGCTATGGCTCAGCGGGTCAGGCGTCCTCCCACAAACCCAAAGGTTGCAGGTTCGATTCCCTGCCAGGACACTTGCCTGGATTGCGGGCCAGATCCTAGGTTGGGGGTGTGCAAGAGGCAGCCGATAGACGTTTCTCTCCCTCTCTTTCTCCTTCCCTTCTTTCTTTAAAACTAAATAAACTGTTTTTAAAATTAAAAACCACTCCAGGATGGTCAGCAGGCCGCCTGGGTGAACTGGGGACAGGTGAGGAGTGACCACACAGCCATCACTGTCGATGTCCGTGACCCGAGGGCACCCTGGGCCTGGGCTGCCCTGACAATACTGAACACTTTAAATCAACAGGATGGCAACCTAAATCCCTAACTTCTTGTTTTGAGAGCTGGGCTGAAGCTCCACTTTCTAATGCCAAGGCTGAAAGAAACATTTGTCTTTTTTCTTTTTGGTACGGTGAAGACCAAGATTGATTTAGAAAAAATGATGTCTGTCTGCAATATGCTGACCGTTCAATTCACAACCTCGCAATTTTGTTATCCGCTGGAGAAGCATTTGCGAGCACTTGCTGGGAGCCAGGCACTGCTCCTGAGAGGCTGCACGTCTGTCGCGGGAAAAGAGAAATCAAGAGGGTGCCTGCCCTGGCGTTGGGGCTCACTGGATTGAGCATCAGCTCGGAAGGGCGCTGGTTTGAGTCCCCGTCAGGGCACCTGCCTGGGCCAGGTATGAGAGAGGCAACCGGTGCATTGCTGTTTCTCTCCTTCTCTTTCCCCCTCCATGCCCCTCTCTCTAAAAGTAAACAAATGCATTTTTAAAAAGAAGGTTCAGAAGCGGCAGGGCAGATCCTGACCCGGAAGAGCCCAGTTTGTGGACCTGCCCGCGGTTCCCCTCCCGCCACCCCGGGGAGACCTCAGGTCTGCAAACCGCTCTGCCGTCCCTGCAGGCACGGGGAGGGGACCGCAAGGCCAGGGTTCCTGCCCAACATTAGCAAACACTGAGTGACTTTTGAGGAATGGGGTTTGGCGGGGTGCCTAACGGAGGAGGGTGCACACTTACTTCAGACGGAGAGGAATGTGAGATACTCATGTGTTTATAGAAAGGGACCCGCGTGCAGGCCTGGATGTGGGCCTAGGAGCCTGCGGCTGGTGGACCCGAATCTGAAACTCGGCCTAACGTGCCTAGAAGGACCCGAAGTCCCTAGGCAGTCCCCCGCGCCCACCAGGGCCCCAGTGCCCGGCCATCCCGAGGGACAGCGAAGGGAGGGGTGTGCGGGAAAAGTCCATGGCAGGTGGGCTTGTTACCTGGCAGTTCAAGTACAACATCCCGTCCCTCGTCTAGAAAACCACAACCCCCTCTGTAGGAATGGCCTCCTGGCTCTTTTGTGATAGGTTATATGATGTTTTTTAAAGGTGTAACCATAGTGATTTACCGCACGTGTACATTGGACATGATTATCACAGTCAAGTTAACACAGCCACCCATCATCATCATCATCATCATCATCATGCCCGTGTGCGTGCATGTGTGTGTGCGTGCGTGAGTGTGCATGGTGTGGAACGCTCCAGAAAGTTCACAACCCAGCGCTGTGAGTTTGGTCATGGTGCCGCGCCTCACACCCTGGCATTTGCTCAGCTCGCACCTTTGGCCAACATCTCCCTGGGCCCCGACCCGAAGGCCCTGGCCGCCACCACCCGACTCACTGGTTCCAGGAGTTCAGCTTTTGTAGACGCCACACAGAAGTGGCATCACACGACGTGTCCTCTGTGCCTGGCTTATTACTGAGCTGAATGTCCTCTGAATTCATCCCTGTGGTTGCAGACGGCAGGATGCCCTCCTTTTATGGCCGAATGGTGTCCCATTGTATGCATGGGCCACACCTCTGCCCACCTGCCCACCGGCAGACACTTACGCTGCTCTCTCATCTTGGCTCTACAGCGGCTGCGCCAGCTTCCCAGTCTGCATGGCAGGGTGAGCTGGGCACCTGCTGCCACAGGAACCAAAGGCGCCTTCCCGCAAGCTTTCTTTCAACACCTCCTGCCACAGAGGGGCATGGACGTGGCCTCCCACCAGCGTCCCTCAAATTCACGTTCACCCTGGAACCTCAACAGGTTTTAAAACAGGGCCTGCAGGTGTAATTAGTTAAGGTGAGGTCACACTGGGTTGGGGTGACCCTAAAGCCCCAGGCTGGTGTCCTTAAGAGAAGGTCTACGATGTGTCTTGGGGTGGGCCTCTTTGCATCCATCTTGTTTGGGACTCTCTGTGCTTCCTGGACTTGCATGTCTATTTCATTCACCAAATTAGGGACGTTTTCTTTCTTTATTTTTTCAAAAAGATTTCCAGTTTCTTGCTCTTGCTCTTGCTCTTTTCCTTCTGGCACCTCTACGATGCAAATGTTGGACCACTTGAAGTTGTCCCGGAGGCTGCTTTTACTTTCCTCATTTTTTTTAATTCTTTTTTCTCGTTGTTGTTCTGATGGGTTGCTTTCTGGTTCCTTATGTTCCAAATCATTGATTTGATTCTTGGTTCCATCTACTCTACTGGTGTTTCCCTATAAATTGTTCTTTATTTTAATTAGTGTACACTTTGTTTCTGACTGGATGTTTTCTATGCTGCTGAGGTCCTCACTAAGTTCCTTGAGCATCCTTATAACCAGTGTTTTGAACTCTGCATCTGATAGATTGCTTATCTCCATTTTGTTTAGTTCTTTTTCTGGGTTTTTAATCTATTCTTTCATTGGGACCATGTTCCTTTGTCTCTTCATTTGGCAGCCTCCGTTTGTTTCTATGTATTAGGTAGAGCTGCTATGACTCCGTGTCTTGATAGTGTGGCCTAAAGTAGTAGGTGTCCTGTAGGGTCCATGCACAGCCTCCCCCATCACCCCAGCTGGGTACTCGAGGTGCACCCTTTGTGTGGCTGAGCACACCCTCCTCCTGTAGTTGAGCCTTGGTGGCTGTTGGCAGGTCAATGGGAGGGATTGAGCCAGGCCAGCCAGCTGCAAGGACTGGCTGTGACCACTGGCCACCACCCTCCACCTTCCATGTAGGGTCAGCTGTGCAGGGCAGGTGGTGGGGCTCCGATGTGTCTGCTGGGTGCGTGGGCCCTGGAGTTTCCCGGGAGGTGCAGGCCAAGCTGGGTCCCACCTGTGTTCTGCCCGGGGCCACCCTGCCTGGGCTACAAAGCAACCTGAGATGCTGCTCCTTGTGCTGGGCTTGGAAATTCCCAGGTGAAGCTGAGCTGAGAATCCAGGCCGGTGGCTGCTGGTGCCAGGCCAGGGGCTCTTAGCCAGAGGTACAGGGGCTGGGGGCTGAGGCTGGCTGTTCCTTATTTGACAGAATTTAGGAAGTGGTGATGCAGGAGCCAAGACCAGCCCTTCTCTGAAACCCAGAGGTGAAAGGAAAGCCAGGTGGTCTTCTTAGAGGAAGAGGGAATTCATGCTGAACAGGGAAAGGAAACATTTCCCTGGAGTGCCCGGGACTAACTGGAGCACGAGGTCTCCCAGGATAGTACTGCTGGGCATCCTGATCTGTAGTCATGGCTTCCCGCCCAGACTTGCCGCCACCCCACAGCACTGTGGGAGCACGGGGGGACCCCTAAGCTGGCCCTGCCTGGGGGAGCAGCAGAAAGCACTGGCAGGGCCGGCAGCGGCTGACACCCTCCCCCAGGACCCGTGGCTGTGCCAGCAGCAGGTGAGAGGACTTGGAGGGACTCCCCGTGGTGGAGTGGGGGGCCATGGCTGGGAGCCTGCCACACTCACTGTCCCCTGGTGACCCTGGCCTGTCCTCTGACCTCTGTCAGCATCCCGCTGTCTTCTGCCTATGGGGACAAGGAACACTCACCCCACTGAGCACACTGACCTGTGCGCTGCCGGCAGGACCCAGAGCCCCTCGAGGACGGACGCTCCTGCGCCCACTCGTGTCCAGGACACGGCGAGCTTCCCTTCACTCAGAGAAAAGGAAGCAGGGAGTGGGGTGATTTTCTTCCCGGGCTTTAATGAGAAAAAAGCAGGTGGGGAAAATCTGATCTGTGAATAACGAAGAAAAGCTGATTTGTGGCAGATTGTGCTGTCCTTGTAGGTGGTGCTACTTCCCAGCAAAAACAAGGGCCGTAACGCCCGTCCACACCCAGGGCTTCCCTGCGTGGCTGTTTGTGTTGGACAGCAAGGCAGAGGCCGGAAGCCAGCCTCCCAGCTTGGCGTGGGTGGGGGCCCAGAACATTCCTTCCAGGGCCGCTGTGAGCCTGAGCCTCGGGGGCAGGAGGCCCGCCCTCTGCCATCTGTGCGCCCCCCCAGCCCTCACTGAAACCCACTGTGAGCGTGTGTGTGTGTGTGTGTGTGTGTGTGTGTGAAGCTCTGTGCATGCTGGCGACCCTCCAGCAGGGGCAGTGGTGCCATGAATTACTGGACTTTCCTTGTGACCAGTGCCTCTAACGGAAGTGCAGGGGTAGGGAGACCAGGAGATGGAGGGGGAGATGCTGCGGGGTGATAATGGGGTGGTTGGGGGCAGGGGGCAGGGTCTGGCACAGCCTGCGGCATCATGTGGGGAACTGACCAGATGTAGCCCTGCTGGCAGTGCAGGGCAGGAGTGAGGGGGGGCTGGGGCCAGGGGTCAGGAGGCTGGTGGGCAGGCTCCCCTGGGTCAGTCACGAGGGCCTGGCTGATCCCCATCACGGCAGACGGGCCTCCTGCCTGGGCAGGTGGGGAGCTGGGTGTCCCTGGGTCCAGAGAACAGAGGAGGACAGGGGAACACAGGACGGTGGGATCGGCAGGAGCCTGGGGAGGGGGGCTGCACACAGCAGGAGCCGCAGGAGCCGCAGCAGCGCTGATGGGTGGGCAGTCCTAAGGTCCAGGGGCTTCCAGGGGCGGGTGGGGCCCAAAGGGCCGCACTCCACCGGCTCCACCAAAGCAGTGGCTGGACGGGAGGCTGGGCCCCAGTGTGGCCGAAGGCCCCTGTGGAGACGCCGGCAGGCCCCCCACCTCTCCCAGCCTCAGTTTCTCACCGGAGACGCAGACATCCTCCCGCAGCGAGGATGGATCTGACGGAAAGCCCTGCGCAGCCTCATTGGACACATGCCCAGCCCCTCAGCCAAGGGCCAGGTGCCGGGGAAGCTGCGCTGCACCAAATCAGCAGAACCCCGGCGTCGGGGGTGCAATGCGCCAGAGACGCAGCTCCCACCCAGTGGCAGACGCCCCTGCGCCTGGTGAGCAGAGAGAAGTTCCACGGGAGGAGGGGTTGGGGGGTGGAAACCATCTTACTTTGGTTCTTGGCAGCCCCGCGCACTTGACCCGTGGCCAGGCCCTGGAATTTTCGGCTCATTCTTCAGTGACACAGTCTTGGAGTCATTTCAGGTTGCAAATAGTCTTGGTTCCAAAATTAAGATGTTCAGTCCCAGGTAACAGTCAAAACAGCAAACTTGGCGCGGCACGTGGGCCCGGCCCTCCCGGCACAGCTCAGCTGCGGGCAGGGCACGGGGCTTGGGTGGCCTGCCTGGTGGCCTCCCGCTCCCTGAGCCAGGCGGTCGCTAGGCCAGCAGCCCTCAGTGGATGGCAGACCCTGGGATGGTCGCAGCCCGCGGACCCTGACGCTGGCCCTGGACCCTTCCCCACAGGCCTGCTGGGTGACGAACGTGGTGCCCCCCCAGGCTCCCCTAAGTGGACGCCCCTCTGCCCAGAGCCCCTCCCTCACCTCTGGCCTCCTGCTGACGCAGCCTGGCTGGATGAAGCCAAAGGGGCCACCATGCCAGCCACCTCCCCTCCCACGGCCACATCTGGGGCACCAGAGACACTGTCCCCATTGCAGCAGCTGCCCTGGCTCCCACCAAATCGGCAGTCACCTCTGGGGTCCCCTGCGGTGTCGCACCCCAGGCCTCTTCTGGGGGCACCCTGAAGCGCTCCCAGCCTCTCCCCTTGAGCCCTTCACCAGCTTAGGACTAGAGCTTGTCCGCACAAAACCACCCTACTGTAGAGGGGTCAGGTGGCACCCAGCACAGGCGAGGTGTCAGGACAAACACACCCCACAAGCCCGCACCCGATTCTCATGTCCAGCTAACACGCATGGGTCACCCATGGGACCGACCCTGGGTTGGCGGAGGAAGGGCCGGGACCTGCAGCGCCCACCGCTGCCCTTGAGGACAGAAAACCCCCATGAGCTCCCGCTTCTGCCCCCAGACCTCTCCTGCCCCGAGAGGGCCCCGAGGAAGTTCAGGGGAACATGTCGCTGGCAGGTGCCAGGTGGCCTGACTGACAGGCCTGGAACCCCTGGATGCCCCCGACACGTATGCCAAGGCGGGCATGACTTGTGCGCATCGTGTGTGAACTGAAAACGAGATGAGTGCACGTATCATTAAGAACATTTGGGCAGCACTTCCTGAGCCTCAAGTCCCCCATCAGCAAGAACAAAGGAGACCCTCCCGCAGATCAGGGGACAGTGCAGGTGACTTAACCAAGGACAGAGTGCGGTTGTGGGATGGGGAAAGCAGGTGACTCTGCCCGGGCCCGGGCCCCCCACCACCCCGACCCAGAGGAAGGGCAGTAAGTGGGGGTGTGAACCGCAGGGGCCTTCCCGGGTCCCGCCCGGGGAGCCCAGGGATCGCAGATGTCCAAAGGGAGGGGTCAGCACCAACCTCTGCTCTTCCCCAGCCCGGCCGGCCCTCCAGCGAGCCCGCGGTCGGTGGAAAACGAGGAGCAGACCCCCGCAACCCGAAGAGAGGGACCCAGGACAGTGACGCCAGAGAAAGGGACGCAGGAAGAGTTCTCGCCTCAACACTAAAACATCTGGAAAAGAAAGCGGAAGAGCACCAGGCAAGGGGCTCAGCGGGTTGGAGTGGCACCCGGTCAATGGAAAGGTCGCGGCTGGACCCCCAGGCAGGGCACACACCTGGGGGGCAACCAGTGATGTTTCTCCCCCCACCCCCCACCCGTCTCCTCTCCTCTCTCCAGAGTCAATGGACATATTCTCTGGTGAGGATTAAAAATAACCAAAATAAGGGGAGAGGAGGAGGCGAAGAAGGGGAGCAGTTTAGTCAAGGAACTGGCATGGGCATGGACAACACATGGGATTGACTTTGGGGGGAGTGGGTGGGTGAGGAAGGGGACAGAGGGAAGGAAAATGGGGATAGATGTGATACAACAACAATACAATTAAATTTTAAAAATAAATTAAATAGTTAAGGCAATCAATTTAGAAAAAGGAAAAAGAAAGCCCTGGCTGGTGGCTCAGTGGATAAGGCGCCGGCCTGCGAACCCAAAGGTCGCTGGTTCGATTCCCAGCCAGGGCACATAAGCAGGTTGCAAACCAGGTCTCCAGCCAGATCTGTGGCTGGAGGCAGGTGAAAGGCAACCATACACTGATGTGTTTCTCTCCCTCTCTGCCTCCCTCCCTTCCCCCTCTCTCTGGAAATAATAAATAAAATCTTTAAAAAGAAAAAGAAATGAAAAAACCAAGAGACAGAAAACAGAGGAGGTAAGGTTAGCAAATGGGTCTAGATGGAGGAAAGGGGAGGAGAGAAAATCACAGAGAAGAAGACCACCCACAAAACAATGTAAGAAAACGTTGGGCAGGACCCCGAGAGATGGACCTGCCAGGCACCCACCAGCCTGCCTGGCTCGGACCCAGAGCTCTGGAGGGGGTGGACCCGGGGTCCAGAGGGGACCCTGTCCGGTAACTTTACAGGGGACCCTCCAGGACAGGCGGGTCACAGGCCGCGCACAGATGCCAAAGGAGTTTCATCCACCGGTGTCCCGGCTTCCTGTATCTCACACCTGTGAACACGCAGTACACGCCCCTACCAACGCCACCACCGGCCACCACCGGGCCACCACCGGGAGGGCCTGCAGTTGAAGGAAACCACCCACGCTGGGCTCGAGGGGAGGGCTCAGTGGAAAGTGCCCCCATGACGTTCCGAGTCCCTCTTGGCTGAGCTCTGTGACGTCGCCCCAGCCCCAGGATGCCCCCTAATTCTCCAGCCAACTCCCCGTCCCCCTTTGTCTCTAGATGGCAGGGAGCCCGGGAGAATGGATGGCATTTCCTAGCTCACGGGGAGCTGGGAGTCGAGGGGACCAGCTGGGGTCCGGCCAGGAGAAGGGGAAGTGCAGTGGACGTTTCAACCCCAGGAAGGGACCCGGACACAGGTGGCACAGAGAACATGACCCCGGAGAGGGGACGGAGGGGCACAGAGAGGGTCTCCAGATCCCAGGAGCGCAAAGGACCAGCCCCACAGATCTCGGGGGGCGGGGGGCAGCAGAGCAGCCCCGAGTCAAGGGGCTGGTTCCGGGGGAGGCAGCAGGGACAGTGGCTGCAGTGACACTAAGAGGGACAGGACCCCAGCCCCTCCTCACCCTCTCTCCCCGGAGAGCCTGTTTGGCGGAGCCGGGATGTGAGAACGTGGCTCTCAGGGAGTCAGCCCCACAGAGCAGAGAGAAGCCACGTCAGCGGCCAGCAAGGAGGACCAGGGATGACCAGTGAGGAGGCCACCTGGGACCCCAGGAGGCGCTGTCCTCAGCCCACTGGCCACCGGGTGGAGACCGTGGGACGCACAGGGTGTTCTGAACGGAGGCAGGAAGCCAAGGGGCTGCTGGCAAGTGCGTGAGGGACGTGAGATAGAGACACGCACAGGACAACTGGGCGGATTTAGAAATGGGCGCCCGGGAAGAGGGAGAAGCCGCCTTGCGGGGCGAGTCGGGGTCCCGGGCGGCTGTACCGAACGACCCCCTGGCTGAACGCGGCAGAGACGAAGTCATGGGGGTTCTGGAGGCAAGGAGCAGGCAAGGGCCCCCAACGGCTCTGGGAGGGTCCTTCCTGCTACGTTCAGCTTCGGGGCTCCGGGGGCCCCGGGCTGGTGGCCGCACCCCTTCCTTCCCAGCCTCCGTCTTCCCACAGCCCCTCTTCCCGGGTGCCTGTCCTCTCCCGCCTCTCGCAAGGACACCCGTCACTGGGTGGAGGGCCCCCCTGGGTAACACAGGGCGATCTCATCTCAAGACCCTGAATTCCATTGGCAAAGCCCCTTCTAATGGTCGTACTTGCAGGTTCTGGGTGTTAGGACGCAGACACCCCTTCTGGGGGCACCATTCAGCCCTAACTGAGGGGCAGACCAGGCGCCCAGGCTGGGATACAGCGTTTGAGGGGCCTCTTAGGTCCCAGGGTGATGTGAACACGCTTTCATTTGCAGCTGCCGGGAGAGGTCCGAGAGACCACGAAAGGCCACCAGGCCGGGGAAGTGGCCCCAGCGCCCTCCCTGGGAGGGAGGCTGGGCAGGGCCTCGGGCGCAGGAGGTTCACCGAATGTCGGGGGAGCAGGAATGGCCTGACTGCAGGGCGCAGGGACACCAGAGCCGCTGGCCCCCAGGCAAGGGGCTGCCCTTGACCTGCATCGCACTGTGCTCTGTCCCCACTCCTGAGCCCCAGAACTTAGGGGCAAACCACAGGGTTTTGGGTCCTTTTGTTATGTAGCCACGGTAATGGAAGGGCCGGGCAATCCTGCCCCGGTGAGCCTGGCTCCAACCCCACCCGGGCGCGGCCCTCTCTGTCCCCACAGGAAGACACCCCGTGTCCTGCCAGAGCAGGAGCCTCGGGGCGCACGGCCCCCACACCTCAGATCGCTGTGTCTGTTTTCTGCAACACGGCATCTCGATCTCTGAAGGAAGGCTCCACGTTTTAAAAACGGTTTCCATTTTCTGCATCGCTGCTGGGGGGCGCAGATGGGGGGCTGTGCCTCTAAGCAAGACTTGCAGCATCTCTGCGCCTCCTGCCACAAAGCCGTCCCTCCCCGATGGGGGCGGGGGACCCCACGGGGCCAGCCCCTTCCCCAGCCCAGAGCACACCGCACGGCTGGCTCCATTGCACATGGGGACCAGGCCTCCGGTTCCCCCCAGCCCGGCGCCCGCACTGAGGCGTCCCCGCGGTAACCCTGAGGGCCAGCCAGCACCCGTGCGGGGTGTGTGAGGCCGCAGCACTGGGCTCTAGTGCTGGATGACAGGGAGGACACGTCACCAGCAAGCTGCAAGCTGTGTCCTCCTGACATGGGGACAGGGTATAAACGGAACCAGGATGCCAAGGTACTTCTTCATTCGCTGCAGATGACGGACCAGAACTTTCTGGCACCAGCTGGGCTGTGAGCTGCCACAGGCCCTCCCACCCCCACCCCGAAGGTCCTTCTGTCCATCTGTCCGTCCAGGGCCACAGGCCACGCAGCCTCGCAGCATCTAGGCGCAGACAAGAAGCTGGAAGCCTGTGTGCGTGACCTGGCGGCAGGGCACAGGGGACACTGCAGCCCCACGCACCCCAAAAGGCCCGACCACACAGCCTCACGCAGGGCCTGTTCTGTCCACCCTGGGACGGGGGTCAGGACCACCAACTGCGGATGCCACAGCCCAGGGGGTGAGGACCAAGAGGTCTGTGTGCATCACAGGAAGTAAAGGGGGTGAGAGACCCTTCCGTGCGCCTGCTTCCCTGGGTCCTGACGGCTCCGCCCACTTCATGAGGGGAATCCAAGCACTGCCGCCCCAGGAAGAGGTTCACCTCCGATTTGGAGCACACCCCAAAACTGGTTTCCGCACGTTTCTGCACACCCCCTTCAGCAACGTAAACATAAATGATACCCCGAGACCTGGTGGGGGTTATCCCAGGAATTCAAGGTTGGTTTAACGTTCAATAACCAACGCACGTGACGTTCCATCTCCATAGAATAGAGGGGAAACCCCACACGGTCACCCCGACAGGCACGGAAAAGCCTACGACAGAGTCTGAGACCTGCTCACAATTTAAAAATAAAAGCTCTCGTGAAAGGTGCGCAAATAAGTCACGACCAACGAAGGGGGAGGGAAGCACAAGCTGCTGTGCAGATGCACGTGGGGACCTGGCGGGGCGGACACGGGGGGACCTGGTGGGGTGGAGGGGCATAGCCCCAGCCATCGCCCACATAGCGCGGTGCCGGGCCAGGGGCCAGTTTACGGCAGGGTGACCGTCCCTCAGGAAAGCGGCGCATCCAGGCAGCTCCCTGGCAGGAGGGCAGAGGGGGGAACGGGGAAACTTGGCAGCTGGAAAAGGCAGGAGGCCAAACACGGGCGAAGAGGAACAAAATAATTCACAAACGAGGACCCTTCCAGCCAGGACTGACCAACTGCCCGCCCAGAGGAGAAGCCTGCTTCCTCCCTCCGCTTTTCCTCCGAGCAAAGAAGTTTCCAGACCAAATAAGGCTGCAGCTCTCGCAACGCTCCTGGCACGGAAAGCAGCTCCTTTGGAGTGCCAGGTCGCAACTTGGGCCCGGCACGTCCCGGAGCGGTGCGGTGCCCGCAGGCCCGCCAGCCCCTCCTCCAAACCGGCCGGGTCAGCGAGGGCGGGGCCGGCAGGTGGCGCGGACGGCCCGCTGCTCAGAAGCCTGGAGCCCACACGAGGGGCGGGGCTGCCAAACCAGTGACTCCCGCCCCCCGCGGCCAGCTCCTGGGGCCCCGGGACCCCGGCCTCCGCGCTGTGCGGGAGCCACATGGGGGCCGTTATTTCAGTGCCACCCCAGCTTCCATGATGACAAGGCTGTTTCACGGGCCTTGGGATGTTTAAGGGAATTTATCTCCAGAGCAGCCCTGTGACAGAGGCCTGATAGGTCCCCATTGTACAGGTGGGGAAACTGAGGCAGGTCGCGGTGCAGCCCGCGTGAGGTAAACCTGGAAATGAGCCCCAGGGCTGACAGGCCCCAGAGCCGGGGCTCTCCGCTGTGCTGCACGGCCCGGACCCCAGAGAGGGGGCCGGCCCACGGGGAGGGAACCCTGGACTCCCAGGCTCCCGCAGGTCAGCACGGTCACGCTCCCTGGCTGGGAAGACGTTTGGTTTGGGACGTGTTTTCCTTTTTTGGGGGCTCCCCTGACCAGGCCAACTGTAGGGCTTTTATTTTTTCAAGCAACCAGCTGCAAACATTTTCCTAACAAGGTCGCCCTGGACGAGAAATGGAAACTTTTCTCACTGCCATCGTCAACTCGGGCAGTTTAACAAAGTGCCAAAGCTGGCCGGAGCCCTGGCTGGGGTGGCTTGGGGACCAAAGGGTCGCCGGTGGGATTCCCAGTCCCAGTCGGGGCGCAGGCCTGGGCTGCGGGCCAGGTCCCCAGTCGGGGGTTGTGAGGGGCAACCACACACGGATGTGTCTCTCCCTCTCCTTCTCCCTCCCTTCCCCTCTGTCTGAAAATAAATAAAATTAAAACAAAAGTAAGGATTCGGAGTGCAAAGAAAAAAGGAAAAACAAGAAGTAAAACAGGGGCAAACGCTCCTCCGTGCGGGCAGGTCCCAGCGGGGGCCCCGCCACCCTGGACCCAGGCTGCACACGACTCATGGCAGGGACTCCTCAGCACTGCCGACGTGGGGGACACAGGGCCCATCCCCAGGACAGCGGCGGACAGGCCCCAGAAGGAAGGAAGGGACTTGCTGAAGCCGTTCCATGGAACCAGCGTTCAGACTCAGGGTCCCCGGGGCCTGGACGCTCCCAGCCCGAGCGGCGCCGCCTCCTCCTTCCAGGTCGAGCTCTTCCTGGCAGGGTGGCCTGGTGAGCGGCGCAGCGCAGGGCCTGCTCCTCCGCGGACCAACGCGCCCCGCCCCCCATGCCAAGACAGGCGCGCCCAATGAGCTCTGCAGACAGGGACACCCCTGGGCCAGCAAAAACCCTCTTAGCTGCAGTGACACAAATGCGAGACCGCCTTGCTTCAGCCGGTTCAGGACGCGGGCAGGAATGAGGTGGGAGTCAGGTGCGGCTGGATCCAGGTGCTCAAGCAATGGGATAGTTATTCCCCCACCCCCGTTTTGGCTGTTTCTGCATTGGGTTCCCCTCTCCTGCAGACCGGCTTTCTCTGGAAGGCAGGGAGGGGGCTGCTGGACCCCTGCAGTGGAAGAAGCGCCATCATCTTCCTTTCAGCCTCTGTGGGGGGACTGCAGCCCATCCCTGAGGCTGGGCTTGCTGGCCAGTGAGCACACAGCCTCCCTGCAGCTGGACGGCTGGGGTTATCACCACAAGAGGGCGGGGAGACTGGCCGGCACCTCCGCTGGCCAAGCAGAGCCCCTGTGGCCCCACTCGGGCATCTTGTTGCCTGGCAACCGTCTGTGCACAGGTCCCCACCTGCCGTGGGTCCTTGAGGGCTCAGGACTGTGGCCACCGTCTGCAATGCTCCAGCCACTGGGCATGTGGGCGTGCTGCTTACACGCATCATCCATGGACAGCGCACGCCAGACACAGTGCCACGGGGTCCCTGCCCCCTCCCCTCCCTGCACGGCCCGGCCCTGAGGACACGTGACAGGAGCAAGCAGGAAGGTGTGCACAGAAGGTGGGGTGGGTGGGGACGGTGTGGCCCACAGGCGGCATCGGGCCTGGGTAGGGGGTGGGGTCCCCACGAGAGGCTGGCCCGCACGGGGTTCAGGGGCGGGCCTGCCGTAGACGCCTGCTGACGTGCGGAGCAAACGGGCTCCCGAGGGACGCAGGCCAGACACGGACACCCAACCTGCTGCTCAGGGAGGCTGAGCGTCACGACGGCCACCGGACACGAGTGGCACTTACGGAGAGCGGGCACGTGAGGAGGGTCTGAGAGGGAGGACGGCAGGGAGCACCCCGAAAGCCACACCTGGCCACGCAGGTGGGTCAGGAGGGCGGGGTGGTGACGCAGGGCAGCCCCCACCCGAGGTTCAGGCCCCGCCCACCCTGACACCCCAGGGGCCTCTGGATGCCGCTTGCCCTGCACCTTCCGCATCTGGGACACGTGAGCAGAAGCGGGAAGAACGTGAACTCGAGACTCGCGTCCTGTGGGCACTGAGCACATCTTTGATTTTTAAATAATTTATATCCTCTTCTAACAGATAAAGCGGAGGGGACAGTTAACATCCACCTGAGGTTCTCTTAAATAAAGCATTTGGCAAAGGGCATGGGGCGCCTCGGGGCCCTGGACACTGAGGTGGCTCTTTCCCAAGACAGTCTCCAGCGATGGCCACCTCAGCCTGTCCCCAACCCCAGCGCCGAGGCCCGGCTTGCCCAGGCCAGGGAGCCCCCATGACCAGACCCAGTGGGACACGCAGGGACACGCAGGGATGCACCCAGCAGCGCCGCTGGCACCCGGCACGTGAGCTGGGTGTTCAGGGCCCACGGGAGAGGCTGAAGGCTGGCCTGTCCTGACAGTCAGTGGACAGGGCTGTGCCCTGCGGCGGCACCCGAGGTTGGGTGCCGGAATCCGGAGTTTGGGAGGGAAGGAGACTGGGGCGCAGTCTGGGGCAGGCGTGAGGGGGGCCCCTCATTCCCAGGCCGCCCCCAGCACCAGGCCCCAAGGACTGAGCCACTGACTGGGGGTGGGCAGCCCGCTCCTGCACTGGGTCATGTCAGAAAGGCCGCTCACCAGGGACGGAAAGCGCCCCCTGCCGCCCACAGGCCCCGCGCTCCACGCAGCCCTGGGGGGTGACACAGGCTTGCTGGCCCCGTCCCGGTGCAGCTACCGCAGGGACGTCTCGCCCGCCCCTCGCCCGCAAGGCCCGTGGCCATGGGGCAGCACCAGCTGTCATTTCTCCTTCTTTTTGCCCTTCCGCTGGCTGGTCAGCTCGTCCAGCTTCCTGTCCAGCCTCCGCTGCAGCTGCGCCCTCTTGGCTGGGTCCAGGGACCTGTCCTTGGTCCCACTGCCGGCGTGCAGGACGCCTTCCCGGCTGATTCTCTGCCGGGCATGGGCCCGGGCCCTCTCCCCACAGCCATGGATCTGGGGGGACACAAGGTCAAGGGGGCTGACTGGGGACCTGGGCCATCATGGAGCATGATGTCCAAGCATGGGACCTCGGGGGGCTCTGGCCCCTCCCACACACGGACCCACATCCCCTGCAGCCTCCCTGCCTGTCGCCCGCACCCTCGACCCTGCCTCCCCGGCCGGGTTGACAGAGCAAACTGGCCCGATGCAGGTTCATCTCCTCTGGGCAAAAACCACCTTCACTGCGATGCCCCCAGCGCCGGGCCCGTGGCAGGCGCTCCTGCGAGCACGCTAACTGGCGCGTGTCTGGAGCGGGGGCGTGTCTGTCTGTCCCGCACCGTTCCAGGGGACCTGGGCCTCACGCCCCCCGCTGTCAGAGGTACAGGAAGGACGGGCCAAGGGGAGGAAACCGAGTGCCTCCCAGGTGAATTCAGCCGGCACAGTGCACAGGCTCTTCGAGAAAGTTGCGGAGCCGCTGGACCCACAGGCCTGTCACCACAGCCCAAGTCCCTGCGCCCACTTCCCGCTGTCCCTGGCCTCGTCCTGCCTCCGCCGCCCTGCGGCCCAAACTCCCACATGGCAGCCCTGCGACACCCGCCAGCGCCCCAGCTGCCGTCAGAAGTGAGCCGAGTGTTAGTGTCTCAGCAGCCGCCACCCTGGTCCTCAGGGTCCCCCGCACATGGTGCCACATGCTGTCTGTCCTCTTACCCTGATGCCCCACCTGGCCCAGGGCCCCCAGGACAGGGATGGAGCCTGTTTGGGCCCCCGGAGCCCCCTGAGTCCCCTGATAGAGGAGTTTCCTGGGGACACGTGCTCACGGAGGGAGCGAACGAGCAGGCAGCTGCCGGCCGTTTCGGGGGCTCATAGGCCCACCCCCTGGTGCCCCGCCTGCTGCACTGACACTCCCAGATGCCCACCACGTGGCTGGCGTTTCTCTTGCTGCTGCCCTGGCAGGTTCCAAACTGCCAGTCAGCGTCGTTCCTCAAAGAAAACACCCCTTAAGATACTCAGGGCTTACGACCAGCCACTGGTTTGTCTGCCCAGGGCCCGGAGCCTGGCGACCCCCCGCCCCTTCCCGCTGCCCAGGCCCGACGGGCCGCCTACCTCGGGCAGGCAGTGGCTGAGGCAGTAGCGGCGGCTGCAGTGCGGGCAGAGCTGGCCCAGGGTCACGACGCTGGCTGTGCACGTGGCAGAGCCACAGGTGCTGTCGGCCTTCACGGCGGCGGAGACCAGGGCGTCCAGGTCCTCTGTGGCGGGCAGGTGCAGGGCCCCGCGCCCTGGGGAGAACAGGGAAGCAGGGAAGAGAGGGCTTCTCCCGCCGGGCAGGCCGTGGGCAAACGCAGGCTCCGCGGGGCCTTGGGAATGTTCACCCCTCTGCTCAAGAACGCTGAAGGGGGTTCCTCACGGAAACAACATCCCAAAACCAGCTGGCAGCCCCACCAGGGTCCCCGCCCAGCGAACCGCAGCGCACGCACAGGGCCCGAGGGCCTCCATGTTTCTAACCAGACACGTGGAAACCTTTTCTAGCGAGAGCAACACACCCCTGAGTGGGAAAGGGACACAAAACCGCACGTGGCTGTGATTTTGTAAAACACACACAAACGTGCGCGGACACCCAGGCGCACAGGAAGGGGCAGGAGGCACCCGGGGCAGCTGGGTCCCTGAGTTCCTCTCGGTGGCAGGTGCTCCGCACTCGGGTCCAAAAGGCTGGCAGCCACGGCCCACCCGTGCTCGGGACCACCCCCGCCCCCCGCCACCGCCTGGGCCCTCCCAGCAGGACCATCACTGAACCCCAAGGGCAAGGCCCGCCCGCTGGCCACTGGAGGGGCCCGTGCTCCTTGCGGCGGCTCCTCTGGCTACGTGGGCCTCTAGCCAGGGATCGCTACGCCGTTCCCAGCACGGTTTCAAAGGAGTTACAGCTAGTCTGCCTCACTAGCTGGCCCGGCCTGGCGCCAGCAGCTGACACCAAACCCACGACTCCACCCCCTCACAGGGCAACCTAAGGGGCAGGGCAGCAGCTTCCCCAGGGCTCCCCAAAACTCAGGCCAGGACCACCAGGTGTCCCAGCTTTGCTGTGGACCCTCAACCCCCCGAGCAGGGCAGGGCCCCGGGGGATGGCTGGCTCAGCGCAGGACGCCCAGCGAGCACGCAGCTTTCCTGGGTCCGCGTCAGCAGCACGGTCGCCACGGCAGAGGCCAGCCTCATGGAGACCTCCCACAGCCCGTCCCGTCGGCTGCGCCAGCCCCAGTGCTGCACGAGGCCCCAGGGACCACGGGCCATGGGGCCAGTCACCACCCTCAGGGGGCTCCTCCCAGGCCCGTTAAACACTAGGCACGAGATGCAGAGTCAGGGCGCCCCCGGGAAGAAATCCTAGTTCTCTGTGAAGGTGTCTAGGGGGACGAAGGTCCCGCAAAGGAGACACCAAGCCTGGGTTCTCATTAATTGCCCCGACTAACCTTTTGCATCTTTTTTCTTCTTGTTTTCTGGAAGCTTCCGTGGCCCTGGGCCTGCAGCCTGCGGCCGCTCCTCCCTGACCCTCTCCCGCTGCAGCCCCTCCAGGCGCACAGCCCGCAGGTCCAGGCCATTGGGCTCGCCGGCGGGGGGCTCCGCCTGCACAGGCCTGGGGGGCTCAGGGTGGAGGGGCGCTTTGCCGTCAGCCCCTGCCAGCGGCCGGGGGTTCAGGGGGGCCAGCGTGGCCGCCGCGGGGCCTCTCTTGCTCACGGTGATGAACCTGCTCTTGCCCTCCCCGGCGCTGTCGTGCCGCAGCCCCTGCTCCTCGGCTATCTGGTGGATGCGCATCCGGTCGTGCGAGTTCAGCGAGGCAGGAAACTCCAGCTGCGTTTGCTCGCTGGCCACAAATTCCGCGATCACAGCCCTGAAGTGGTCGGCACGGTCTCGGCCCCCCACCTGCGGGCTGCCCCCGTGGAGGCTGGGCGGGGAACGGGCCTCAGAGCCCACAGGCCGCCCGCGCCGCGTCTTCTGGGCAGCCGATCCGGTCTCCAGGGCTCCCTCCGGCCGCCTGCTCCCAGGCTTCCCGGCAGGCGCGGCTGCACCGTGGGGCGGCGCACCAGCCTGGCCCTGGGAACGCTCGTGGGAGTAGTTTTCAGGGATGATGTCGTCCAGGTATTCGAAGGCCGTGCGCACCTCCCCGTGCGCCGTGAAATAATCCACCAGCGTCTTCAGGAAGGCGTGGTTGCTGACGGTGCGGGAGTCGCAGATGACAGCCACGTGGCGCCGCGCGCGGGTGACCGCCACGTTGATGCGCCTGTCCTCCGCCAGGAAGCCGACTTCCCCTAAACACCAGGCGGGGCCAGCGGGGGAGCAGACCCGAGACTAAGGCGCAAGAAGCGGCTCTCCGGCCCTGACCGGCAGCTGCCACCCAAGAAGCACCAGCTCCAGGCTCGCTGGCCCCCACGGACCCGCCTCCACCCCCAACACGGCCGCCCCCTCTGCGCCTCGAAGGCCCGATGCCCCGGCCCAGCGTGTTTCTCAGCACCCACCCTGTCTCGGCAGCCGGCACCGGAGCCCACGTGCAGGGGGAAGGGCTCCCTGTCCCCAACCCCAGCCCTGGGCGCAGCCCTGGAGCCACGATGTGGCAGGTTTCCCTTTCCACGCGCAGTCCACCCTCTACTGAAGGCTGTTCCTGGGCTCCGTTTCCCTACCGAACAGGCTACCCAGGATCTACTGGCTTAGACACCACACACCGCGGCCAAAAGCCGAGCTCTGGGCCTGGGGCTCCACCTCCCCGGCAGCGTGACCGGGCCTCCCCAGCCTGCCCCGGCTCCGGCCACCACCCCAGCACATGCTAGAGCCTCCGCGCTGTTCCTCCCCAGCTGCAACACGGTGGCCCTGCTTCTCCAGCTCACGCTGGTCCCCAGGGCGGGCGCAGGCTCCTATCGGGGGCCTCATCCCAGCTCAGTGATGCCGGCTTCCCAGGCGTGCGCCCCTCCCCGGCAGCTCCTGGAGGACGGACAGCCAGGGACTGGCGCCCCGCAGAGGCCAGTGCCACCTACCTTTCCTGTTGGACCTCACAAAGGACAGGACCACGGCCTCCTTCTCTCGGCCTTGGAAGCCATCGACCGACTTGATCTCGAGCTCGGGGTGCCTGGGGCTGAGGCTCTGCCGGAGCAGGTCCACCTGAAACACCGAGCAGGGCCGTGGCCTCAGCCGATGGCGGCAGCTCCCACACGCCCTCGCGCGCGGAGGACCTCGCCCGCTACACAACGGGTCTCGGGAGCAGCCCACCACCACGCGGCATGGACCCTGCCCCACACTTCACCCTTCCTTAGCTGGGACCGCCTCTTGCCTCAGGCAGCCCTGGGACAGGGAGGATGCAGCTGAGCCAGGAACCTCTAAGGCTCCCAAGCAGGAGTGTTGGTCCCACTGGGTGACAGAGGCCCAGAGACAGAGGGAGAAAATGCAGGAAAACCCGAAGCAAAGGGGACAGTCACCTGTTGCTTCCCTGGACCCACCACCTACGGCTCCTGCAAGGATGGCCATGCCCACACGGCCCACAGGGAGCCGGCACGGGCCAGGACCCAGCTCCTGGCCAAAGCGATGGGCTCAGGGCGGGACAGCCTGGCAGGATCAGAGACTGAGAGTCACCCTGGCTGGTGCGGCTCAGCACATTGAGCGCCAGCCTGCAAACCGAACGGTCACCAGGTCAAGTCCTTTCAGGTCACAGGCCTGGGCTGTGGCCAGGCCCCCCATTGTGGGGGTGGTGGGAGGCAACCACACACTGGTGTTTCTCTTCCTCTCTAAAACTCAGGAAAAATAGCTTAAAAAAAATTTTTTTTTAGTCTTAAAAAAACATTCTCGTGAGAAATGCCCTAAAAGGACCAATCTCCCCAGGACGGCCGGTGCACAGACACCAGCGTGACCTTTTCAGGGCCACTGGGAACTGGCCAGAAACGAGAGCCAACACGGGCGCCAGGTGGGGCAGAGGACAGGCTGAGGCTCCGGCTGTCGTCCCTGAGCCTAAACCCAGACGCAGCGTGGTCCCCTCCGCCCCACACTTCCGGTCACAGGACCGATACACGGCCCTTCCCCAGCTCGTGGGGAGGCTGAGTCCCCACCAACACACGGAGGGGACGGCGGGGCCTCCTGCACCTGCAGGTTGTACGGCGTGATGACGGCGATGTCCCTCGCTTGGACACCAGCGTCCACCAGAGCCTGGACATGCAGACCGACCAGACGCACCTCGCCTGCAGGGACAGAGAGCAGGCTTTCAGGTCAAGGGGCTGCGGACAACTGCCTGGGCGCCTGCTCTTCCCGCCACTTTCTACGGTGACAAGGGACCTGACAGCATCCTGGGAGCAGGCACCCGAGCAGCAGGGCTCCCAGATTCAGCAGACAAAGCACAGGACCCTCCGCCTGCCGGGACTTCTGGAAACCACCGGCCCTCCTGCAGGGTAGGGTGGCCGCACGTCCTCCCGGAGTGGTGCCTGCAGTGGGACTGGGCAGACGTCCTGCTGGCTGGGCAAGGCCCTGGGCGTGGAGACCAGCAGCCACCAGGTCAGGCCGGCGCCTGTGGCCCTGGCACCAGCCGCCCCTTCTCAGAGCTGCGCCCAACCCACCTCCTCCCCAGTGCCCACCCGACTCTGCACCGTGGTCGGCAACTGAAGGGACCCGAGTGTTCGAGGAGGAACCGGCCCGGCCTCTGGCACTCACCGGGGTTGCCTCTGGACTGCTCGTCCTCCTGCTCCAGCTCGGACAGCCCGCAGCCGGCCGTGTCCACCAGCAGCAGCGGGAGGCCCGTCTCCTCAGTGGCCGCCACCCCCGGGAGGTCCCTGCGGGCAGGCAAGGCGGCCGTGTGAGGCCCTGGTGTTGACTCCTAAAAGCAGGCCCTGCCCTTCCTCGCCAGGAGAGGGTCCCCTCCACGGGCGCACGGCGGCAGGCAGCACAGCACTCGGGAGGGCCCCAAACCCACTCCCCAGGGCAGGCCCACTCTCCCCCCTGGAGGGCTGGTCTTCTGGGCAACCTTCCGCTAGCAGCCATGTGGATCCTCTGGTGGCCCAGCCCCGCCACTCACCGCAGGAGGCGCTCGGCCACGGACGGGTGCGCGGAGAGCCGGCCGCCGTACAGGGCCGCGGAGGCCCACTGCATGATGGCGCGGTGCATGCGGTACTGCACCGTCAGCGTCCGCACCACAGCCGCGCCGCGCTCCCGGGCCAGGCGCTCCATCAGGCTGAGCGACAGTCCCGCCTGCGCGGCCCTGCGCACGAGAGGGGGGCGGGAAGGCTTCTGAGTCCAGCGGGAAATGGGGCCGGAGCGGAAGGTGGGCTCCGTCCCCAGTTCTGACCTAAAACTGAGGGGCCGTTGGCTGAATAACGGCCCCCCAAGATGTCGGAGTCCTGCGTCTGGGACGGCCAGCATGTAACAACGGGGACCTTGCAGGCAAGATGACATTAAGGGTCTGAGGTAGGAGCTGATCCTGGACCACCCAGGGGCATGGGGTCAGGGTCAAAGAGGACAAGGTGACAAAAGAGTGGAGGGTGTCCCACAGCTGGTGTGGAACGTGGCAGAGATGGGTGGTCCCTGGGGCGGCAGCAGTCCCCCACCCAAAAGGCGTCTACGCTTGGTCACAGTGCTGGGACTCCCCAACAGCGGCAGGACTGCAAGGGCCGAGTCACTTTCGTGTCCCCTGCGCCAGGACGGGCCTGCAGACCAGGCCTCAGGATCACACGTGTGCTCCGTAGCCCCAGGGCTGTCAGCAGCCACAGGGGAGCAGGGGACGCCTGTGGACCCACCAGGGGCATTCAGTCCAGCAAGCCCCCGAGACAAGTGCGACATGACCCCTGACCTCCAGGAGCAGCATCTGAGAGCCACTAGGGCCACACAAGGAAGGGCGGAGGCCGTCTGGGGAGCCCGTGACTATGGACCAGCCCTCGTGGGACAGAGCAAAGGCGCTGGGCAGGGTCTTACTTGGCAGAGACGACGGTGGGGGGCAGCTGCTGGTGGTCCCCCGCGAGGACGCACTTCCCAGCCCTGAGCAGCGGCACCCAGCAGCTGGCCTCCAGGGCCTGGGCGCACTCGTCGATGACCACCACGTCGAAGTAGCCGTCGGGCAGCAGCTTCAGGGGGCCGTCGGGAGAGGCGCCTGGCGAAAGTGGAACCGGTCTTCACAGGCGGCACCGGCTGTGTCTCAGCAGCCAGGCACAGGGGCCCTGTCCCACAGCCAGGCCTGCATGCAGACCACACGGTGACACATGTGCCTCTCGGAACAGAAACTCGGCGAGGATGCTACAGAAGTCCCTGAGGACTTCTGGCCAGGGTGGAGGCGTAGGCAGACACACTGCGTCTCCCTCCATGCTCAGAAGCAACACAACCACCTCAAAACTAGGGACAACCTGAAACTTTAGAAAACCGAGCAGCATGGGAGTCCAGAAAAAAGAAAAATACTCATCCAGACAGGCAGAGGGGGCAGAGCCGAGAAAGACAGGGTGTGGCTGGGCGGCCCAGCAGCTGCAGCAGGACAGCGGCTGAGGTTGGCTGGGGAAAGCACAGTCACACGTTAAAAACAGCAGGGACACCTGGGGAGCGCTCACGGCACCAGGCCTGACCACGAGGCTCACGGTTCCAGCACCGAGAAAATAGAGCCACATTGTTTCTGTGAAAACCAGGGGGTTGGGGAGGAGGAAGAAACTGCTGGTCTCTCAGCAGAGTCTGCTTGTTCAGAGGCCCCTCACGGTCCTGGAACATCCGAAGACCCATCCACACTGGGAACCACGGCCAGGGCCACAGCTAGAGAGGGGCCAACACGATACAGGAAGTGGGAGAAGCGCCTGGAAAAGGGGCGTGTGCTGAGCAAGCAGCCGTGTCCCCTCTCAGTCCCTCCCCACACAGCGCCACAACCTAAGGCTCCACCCTATGACGTAACAAGACACAGAGGCAAACACAGGAGCCCATCAAGTTGAAAAGACAGGGAACTGTGGCCCAAGAGAGGGAGCAGATCAAGGTTCCAGTGGGTCAAGGTTCAAAGTGAAGAGGAGATGTCAACCTAACAGACAGAATTCAAAACACTGGTGATAAAGATGCTCACAGTGCTCACTTCGGCAGCACATATACTAAAATTGGAACGATACAGGGAAGATTATCATGGCCCCTGCGCAAGGATGACACGCAAATTCGTGACGCGCTCCATATTTTTAGCAGAAAGAAAGAAGGAACTCGTACCCTTTGCAACAACATGGATGGAACTGGAGAGTATTATGCTTAGTGAAATAAGCCAGTCAGTGAAGGACAAATATCATAAGATCTCACCCATTATGGGACAATAATGACCAAAACTAACAACAAGCAAAACAGAACCAAGTATATGAATACAATGAATAGGCCTTCAGTGGTCAGGGGGAAAGGGGTTGCGGGGAGGGGGACAGAGGGGAGCAAAAAGGGGATGAATGTAACACAACAACAATAAAATTAAAAAAAAAGAAAGATGCTCACAGACTTGACAGATACATTTGAGTATGGCTAATGCACAAGGACAGAAGTCAGTGTCACGCTAAATGAAACGAAGGAAAATCCACCCAAAACCAATGGTGAAAGAAAGGAAATTGGGGTTCCAATTAATTATTTGAAACGTAAGGGAGAAATAAACCGGCAATCAGTATAGAATGAAGAATTGAGAAAAGTAGGGAGAGGTTCAGGAACCTGAGACAACTTAAAATGTGCCAACATCCGAGTCGTAGGGGTGCCAGAAGTAGAAGAGGAAGCACAAGAAATTAAAAATAAACGTGAAAAAATAATTAAAGAAAACTTCCCTAATTTGAGAAAGGAAATAGACATATAAGTCCAGGAAGCAGAATCCCAAACAAGTTAGATCCAAAAGGACCAAGGCACATCATAATTAAAATGCCAAAGTTTACACATAAAGAGAGAATCTTAAAAGCAGCAAGAGAAAAAAGAGAGTTACCTACAAAGGGGTTCCTATAAGATTGTCGGCTCATTTCTCAAAAGAAACTCTGCAGGCAAGAAGGGACTGGCGAAAAGTATTCCAAGTGATGAAAAGCAAGGACCTACAACCAAGATGACTGTCCAGCAAAGCTGTCATTCAGAATAGACGGGCAGATAAAATGCTTCCCAGACAAGGTAAAGCTAAAAGAGCTCATCACCAAGCCATTATTACATGAAATATTAAAGGAACTTAAAAAACAAAAGGATCAAAACAACAAACGTTAAAATGACGAAAACCAATTCACAACTATCAATGAAAGAACCCGAACAATAAAAACAAACTAAGCAAACCATCAGAATAGGAACAGAAACATACGTATGGGGGGCACTGGGAGGGCTATCAGCTGGGAGGGGGAAGGGGAGAGACAGGGAAAAGGTGCAGGGATTAGGAAGCGTAGGTGGTGGGTACAAAACAGGCAGGGGGAAGTCAAGGATGATACAGGGAAGGGTGAAGCTAAAGAACTCAGGTACACGACCCGCAGACATAAACTAAGGAGGGTGGGACTGCGCTGAGCAGAGGGGAGTAAAGGGTAAGAAACCGGGACAACTCCAACAGAATAATCAATACAATATACTTACAAAGCCCATAGCCCCTGCCCGCCTGTGTTTACGTGGGAGGTGGTGGGTCCCCAGCCATGGGCCACTCTGGTGCTTGAATCCCCAAAACCTGCCCCGCTGTGGGGCTGAGACCCCAAGTCATTTTAAACGTTCCCGTTTCATTTTCTGAACTGAGAACGTAATTAATTCTCCTCTAAGGTGTTTTCAGGACAGGTAACGGGCGAGCCTACTCTGGAGACAGACCACACAGGAAGGCACGAGCTCCTGGCCCCTGCGCGACTCCCACGGCCAAGCCCCTACCACCCCACGCCAGCCCCTTAAATCATTAGAGGATGGGTGAGCATCCTCACTCCTGTAAGCGCAACTCAGATTAAATGGACAAATTCCTTCCCAGACACAAGTTCACCCTGGATCATCTAAAGAAATTGAATTTGTAGTTAAAAACCTCCCACAGCCCTGGGTGGTGTGGCTTAGTGGACTGAGCATGAGCCTGCAAACTAAAGGGTTACTGGTTCGATTCCCAGTCAGGGCACAGGCCTGGGTTGCAGGGCAGGTCCTCAGGTGGGCGCATGTGAAAGACAACCACACATGGATGTTTAAAAAAACCTTCCCGTAGCCCTGGCTGGTGGCACAGTGGATAAGGTGCCGGCCTGTGAACCCAAGGTCACTGGTTCGATTCCCAGCCAGGGCACATAACCGGGTTGCAAGCCAGGTCTTCAGCCAGGTCTGTAGCTGGAGGCAGGTGAAAGGCAACCATACGTGGATGTTTTTCTCCCTCTCTGCCTCTCTCCCTTCCCCACTCTCTGAAAAATAATAAGATAAACTCTTAAAAATAAAAATTTAAAAAATTTAAAAACCTCCCCACAAGGAAAACTGCAAGTCCAGGAGGCTTCAGTGGCGAGTTCTCCCCCACAGGGAGGTCCATGCTGCACGAACGCCTGCGGGAAGCAGGGCCCCAGGAGGCGGGGGGGGGGGGGGGGCGGCTCTCCCGCACCTGTGTTTGTGGCCAGGACCACGTCAGCGCCCCGGAGGCTCTCCAGCATGGTGGCCTCTTCCCGCTCCTTCAGTTCCTTCCGTAGCAGCTTGATTTCGCTTCGAAAAGTACTTTTCTCTCTCTTGTCCTGGGTCTTTTTAATTTTTGCCTATAAAGGGAAGCAAAGAAAACAGAACTATTTTGAAGAAACTTGGCACATACTCCACTCTTCTAGTTCACAAAACACTTTTATTTATGATCACTTGGTCCACTTCAGTGAGTTGCTTAGTAAGGCACTGAGAGTCCAAATCTTCCTCCAAGGGGCAACAGGTACACACAGGTGACTAAGCACCTGACGCCCTGCCTGGCCTCAGGGCCACTTCCACCTGTGCAGGGACAGGCAGACGGGAAAGTCTGGGTCCTCGTGGCTGTAAACTCAGGTGGGGCTGAATGTGGGGCCCCACCCGTCCAGCTCAGAGCATCACTGCAGGGTCTGGGGGCAGAAAGCACCTGCCCATCCCAGGATTTGGGTTTTAGTAGTTTGCACAGAGAGAAGCTGAGCTTCACTTTTCCTCCCACTTTTGTCAAGAAATTCAAAAGATTTTGTTCAGGGCCCTGGCTAGTGGCTTAGTGGATAAGGTGCCAGCCTGTGAACCCAAAAACCTTTGCTGGTTCAATTCCCAGCCAGGGCACATAACCAGGTTGCAAGCCAGGTCACCGTGCCTCACTCAGAGCAGACGATCGGAAAGCACTGGTTGGAACAGGACGGGACCAGGAATCCTCTGCACTGAGACAGGGCATTAACACACCACCTCCAGCACTGAGGGGCACGTGATGACCCGTCCCCACCCCCGCTCTCCCCATCCGCTGCTCTAAGGGATCTCCAAGCAGGTACAAGCCGGTCCTCACAACATGTGCAGGTCAGAGACCCCCGGGAAGTGGACACCTACAAAGACCTGGTCGATGTCCCTGCGGATGTCCGCCACGATGGGGGCGCTGTCGCTGCACGCTAACACCGCGTCCAGGGAGTGCTGCTGGATGGACGCCAGGAGCCGGGCCGGGTGCCCGAGGCGCAGGACCCGACGCCCACACCGCGCCAGGTGCTCCACCAGGTTGTCCACGGCCACGTTGGATGGTGCGCAGCACAGGACCTATGGGAGCGGGTTTGGAGATCCCATGTTCACAAAACGACTTCCGTTTACACAAAACCCTTAGACAGGAAGCCTTACAGGTGGAGAGCAGGGTGCAGGGAGGACCCACACCCAGGAAGACCGGAACATGCATGCGTGTGTGTGGCGGCGATTAAACTAAACTGTCTGAGCAGCTAAACCATCCGTCACCATCGCCCTCCACCAAAGGCAGAGCTGGGCCCCGATCCCCCCCTCGCCCTGGCACAGCCCGACCCAGAGCGTGCATGGCAGGTGTACCGAGCGGGAAAATCCCGGCTGGTAGCAGAGTCACTGGCCAGCGCTGCCAGTCTCAGGAAGCTCAGGCAGCCTGTGTCTGCTACCAGCCCCACGCCCCCAAGCACATGCCCGAGTCCCACGGAGCTGTCAGGAATCAGAAAGGGCCCACCAGGGCCCAGCAAAGGCCAGGGCCTGAGCCATCTGGGGCCTGCCAGGGGCCAGCAGGCATGGCAGGCCGGAACCGGTCAGTCGGCGCGGAGGGAAACGGGCCCCGCCCACCTTGAGGCCCTGTTTCACAGCCTGAAGAATGATCTCCACCACGGTGGTGGTCTTCCCAGTGCCAGGAGGCCCGTGGATGATGGCCAGTTCTTTCTGGGACAGTGCAAACAAAACCGCTTCCTTCTGGGAGGCGTCCAGGGAGGCGTTGTAGAAGGTGGGCGTCTCTGCGGGAGGAGCAACAGGGTCAGGTCCCGCTCTTGCCCCGGGCTCGCAGGGAGAGTGGACAGGGTCAGGCCCCGCTCCTGCCCCAGGCTTGCAGGGAGAATGCACAGGGTCAGGCCCCGCTCCCAGCCCTGAGCGCGACTTCCTCGCAAGGGGCGCCACTGAGCACAAGGAGGGCGCTGGACCTGCCTGGAGTCGCCCAGTCAACAGAACATCAACTCCTTTGCTTTCAGCAGGTTCCTCTGGAACCAGGAGTGGCAGACCAGGACTGACCCAGCCTGCCGCCCGGGTTCTGCTGGGACCGGCCCGCCTCACGCGGTCTCTGGAGCACTGGCCTGCAGGGCCTGAATCACGCGCAATCTGTCTGTGCTTGGGAAAGTCTGCCAATTCGTGCTCCAGAATTAACAGATTTCTCTCTCGTAAATGTTCCTTGGAACATGCTTGTTTTGCCATGTTGTCCCTTACTACGACAAATGACAAAAACAAATGATTTTAAAAGGACTAGCAAAGCCCAGGATCGTGTTTCTACTCTGAGGCTGCGCGGGGACACTGGCGACACAGGCCCAGGGGTGGATCTGAACAGTCAGGTTTGAGTGGGTGGGAGCGATGTCATCGGAGCCGAAGCGCCATGCGCTTCCCACCCCTGCACACGGTGTCCCCTTCTCCTTAGGCATCAGCCCTAACCGAGACGGGTCTCATTCCTTCAGTGGGAATGGATAAATCCCTGGGCCGGAAGGCTTCCTGCCCGGTGACGCTTGGAAAGGCCACTGCATGGAGCGGAGCAGAGGAGCAACTTCTCTGACTCTGAGAGCAGGACAGCGAGCCCGGGGCAAGCGAGCCACTCACAGACACACGTGAACAGGAGTTCGGGCACTCTCCCCGGAAGCGTGCACTCTCACACTCTTGCCAAAACCGCCCAAGGTCGCCTTAGCCTCCATCCTTTCCGGAGTGATTTCAGCCAGCAGAGAAAAAGCGCAGGGTCTTACGTATGTCACAGGCGGGACTCGGGGCCGAGCTGCCGAAGAGGACCTCGATGAGCAAGGACGCAGGGCCGGCATGGTACTTCTTTAAGGCCATCAGCGCCCTGCCCAGGGGGAAATCGAAAATGGGGAGCTTAGTGAAAGCCGGCGGCAAGCTCAGTGCCGGGAGCCAGCCCTGCTCCGCCACTGCCCCAGCTCCCGAGACGGGCCGTGGACAAGCCCGGCCCACCGCATGCCCAGGTCTCTCTGCGAAGCGGCAACGCACTCAGGCTGAGAGCTGCGCGGCATGTGAGGTCCAGTTACACACTCACGTTTTCAGTCGCTTGTAAGTGACGTCATTGGCAAGTTTCAATAGCCGGTAGGAGTGCCCGTGGTCCAAGCTCAACTGGAAATCACAGGACTGGTCAAAGGCCACTGTGACCGATTTCTGGGTGATCCGGGTCAGGACCCCCGTGGCCAGCTGGCCGCCTTCGCCATACAGACCCACGATATCACCTGCAAAACAGAGACTTGGTTACATAAGCACTGAACAGAGCTGAGTGTGAACTATTTCGTACGATAAATTCCAGCACACTTCACGCATCCTATATGTTACTTTCTTTAGAAATGAAATCAATAGCAGTAAAAAATGAATTTGTAACATCTAAACCATACGTGCAAGTTGACGTGAGATCAGTGGACTGTTTAAAACAAACATGACCATCAAGCCCTGACTGGTGGCTTAGTAGATTGGCACCGGCCTGCAAACCCAAAGGTCGCTGGTTCAATTCCCAGCCAGGGCACATAACCAGGTTGCAAGCCAGGTCTCCAGCCTGCTCCCCAGCTGGAGGCAAGTGAAAGGCAATCATACATTGATCTCTCTCTCTCTCTCTCCCTGCCCTTATCTCTAAAAATAATAAGTAAAATCTTTAAAAAATACATCCATGACCATCAATAAACTGTCAAGTGCACACCCTGGGCCGGACACTGTGCTGCTCACTGGTCTGGTCAAGAGTCCAGCCCAGTCCCCGAGGTCTCCACAGGGAGGAAAAAGATCAATAAAGCAACCTATCACATGTCAGTGCCAAGGTCTCTAAGGGAAGATGAAGCAGGGGGAGTTAGGACCAGGGCACCATCCTAGAGTGGGAGGTAAGAGCCTGGGGACAGGTGAGCAGGGGGCCCTGGATGAAGTCAGGGTCACGGGGAGAACACCCATGAAGGAAAGACAGTGTATCTGCTGCCCATGTCCTGCGGCACCTGTTCATTGAGTCACCACCTGCCAGGGATGTGGAGTGCGTGACCTGTGACACAGCCAATCAGTGCTTTGAACGCACAACTTTTTGGTGTACAGATGATGCTCCCACCCATTTATCCACCCAGCCAGCGCCTTCCCTGACGTTTACAAAGAAATATTAGGTGGCACCAATGCTCCTGGGGCAGAGGTCAGGTTCAGGTCTCACTGTGGGGAGCCCCCCTCCACTCCACTCGTGGGAGTGTCCCACGAGTACCCTGAATGGGACCCTACATTCCTGAAAGGACAGCTCTGAGCTGCTGAGCCTTCACACTGCTCCTTGGGTGAAGAGTCACAACTCCACCTGACTTCACCTACAGCTATACCAACACACCACGTTGCCAGCGGCTATGTTTCAACTGAAAAGCCACTTCCTCTGACTTCCTCCTGATCCGACGGATCTTGAGTCGCTTTGGTCATTCTCTGCTGCGCTTAACTGAACATACATCGTTACGTCTGCGTTCCCAGAGTTCCCAGCCACCTGCACAGACATTCGGTACCACCGGAATCCCCCAGCCCTGGGCATGGCCACCCATGTCAAATGGTCATGTGTAACCCAGTCTTTACAAGAGCAAAATCCACAGCTCAGGGCCCGTCACACTCGGTCACGTGCCCATGTCAGAAACGCACACACCTGAAGACAGGCTGTTGCTGGGAAGCACGCCGGCAGATGCGCATCTCCGCGGCTCCAAGGTGACCAGGAGGTGTCCGTACAGTCCGGTCCGCTGGCTGGACACCTGCAGCTTCAGCAAGCAGACGCCCCGGCTCTGCAGCTCCTTCAGGGACAGGTTTTCCTGCCAGGCCCTGGAAGACACCCAACAGGAAGCATCGAGATGTGCACTTCACCTGGGTCTGTCTAAACAGGTGCAGGGGACATCTCAGAGGGAGAGGAAAGAAAGATCTGGGCACGGTGACACTCTGGCTCTGCCCCTCTCAGACCTGCGCCTCCTGCCCCGCCAGGGCAGTTCACACCCGGGCTTCGGTCACCTTCGCCTCCTCTAGCTCTGTCCCCATCCTGGCTCCCGAGTCACCGACTCCTTTCAGGTCTCTCCCAGGTGCACCGTGAACCCGCCCCACGGTGCACCAGGTACACCGGGAGGCCGAGGCTTCCACCTACCCCCCGCCCCTCGTCCCCAAGCTCCCAGAGCCGGTCCCTCTCTCCCGGGCCTGGCCCAGCAGGTGCAGACGCGGGTTCGCCGGAGGGGGACAGCTGAGCACGCGCCGGGGTCGGACTGGGGCCGCGGCAGGACCTCGGAGTGAAGGTCCAGGGAGGGGGGACTTCAGGTCGAGAAACGGAGGGGCTTCCTGAGGGTCCCGAACCAGAACGGGCTGCCCCGAGAGGTGACGAGGTTCCCCCCGCTGGAGGTGGCCGAGCCCCCGGGAGAGTCCGCCCCGGACGGGGCAGGTCGGGGCTGGCGGAGGTGCCGGGCCACCTGAAGAAGACGGGCGGGCGGGCGGTACCTGCGCTCCTCGACCTCCGCGTCTCTCTCGAGCTCCAGCAGGTCCAGCTGCTTGGTCACGAAGGTCTCCACAGCCTCCGAGGCCATTGCCACCGCCGGCCGGCGTCCGGAGCCGCCGAGGTCCGGCCGCCGCGCGGGGAAGGGTTGCCGGCCGGGCCGGTGCGCCGACGCACCAGGTTCGCGGCGCTTCCGCTTCCGCTTCCGGCCGAGACCGGGGAAGATGGCGGCGGCCGGAGTGGTCTCGGCCCTTCCAGTCACCTTCCGGCGGCTGGTGTCGGCGTGCAGCCGCAGCGTCCTCAGACCGTCGGCGCCCGCAGCGGGTGAGACCCGGGCCGCGGGGTGAAGGGAGGAAGCTGGGCCAGCGGTTCTTCCCGCCATCGACCCGCCACGTGTGTGTGTGTCCGACCTGATGCGTTCGGCAATGATTTTTTTTTGCGGTGAACATAGTACTTGTTTAGGAGTTGGGGACACCGAGATTCAGACCCTGGGTCCTTTAGCAGCTTATTCCCTGATCGTAGCTCTGCAACTTCTGAGCAGGCCCTATGTTACTGGGGGAGCCCACGGAGGTTCAGAGAGGTTAGTTAACTCGCCCAGGGCCGCCCAGCAGGGAAGTGGGCGAGGTGTGGTTCAGGCTGCTCCGTCCTGCCCCAAACCTGCGCTTTACCGCTGCACCTAGGCTGTGAGCCCCTCTCCGAGCTTCATCGCCCACAGCGGGGAAAAGGGTGAACACCCTCTCCTCATCTTAACCCATTCAGCAAAAACAGTACTGGATTATGAGGCTCAAAAAAGGTTACGTTCATCAAAAACACTGAATTTCTGCCAGAAAATGGTTGGAGTGTGTGTGCACCAGTTTCATATACGGTTTTAAAATGTTTACTTGACCATCTTAAAGAACTTTTCCTTTTTTAGATGCTATAAGTGTCATGGCTTTGTTTTTTCATTTTTTGCTTTATCGTATTTCTTCCGTTACCATTCATCCTGCCCCCACCCTCTGCCACCTCCACTGCCCCCCCAACCCCCACCGCTGCAGTCACACATCGTTGTCCAGGCTCATGAGTTTTTTCTCCTTTTTCCTTGATCCTTCACCACCACCCCCACTTCACATTGTTTTGTTTAACAAGTTATATAAGAAATGTCCAAACCTGTAGATAATTTTTTTATGACTTTATTTGATCCTAAAGGACAAGTGCCTGGAACAAGATCTCAAATGACAGCTTTGTGGGGTTTCTATGCATTTGGAATTAAGGGAGAAAGTAAGGAAGATCACATAAAGGTGGGAGAAGGCAAGGCGGGTTGGATCATGAGATCGTGTGCTGTCTCACGGGTGGTTGGCAAAGATGTGCAAGAAGTGACAGGCCTGGGCTGTGACCACTCCCCATGAGCTGCCCGATTAGGAATGTGTGATTTGTTTTAGCACCCCCTTTTTCATCCACAAGTAGAGATATATTGACATCTTTTCCGATAAAACAGTGTCCGGTTTGCTTTAAAGTAACTGCCATGTTGGGTCAGGAGCAGTGTGAATCGAACAAGACTGGCCCCGGGTCGAGAACCGTTGAACCGAGGAGACGTTAAGATTGGGATTGGGGTTCAGAGGTTGCTGGGCTGTTCTCCTCACTGTCACACGCTGGATGTTTTTTCCAAAGCTGTGGGACTTCCTGTAGAATGCTGTGTTCCGTTCCAGACTCCAGCATTTGGGGAGAGAAACACAAAGTGTAGTGAGTACAGAGAAAGGGACCCAAATGGTGAGCAGACAGGACCTTGAAGGAGACTGGATGGAAGGACACAGTCTCAATGCTCAGACGCAAAGGACAGCCCTGTGGGAACCCCATGGGGTCCAAGGCTAAGTGAAGACTGTAGGTAAAGGGGTATGGGGTACAGGAAAGCAGATGGGACAGAAACTTTCTCACTGGGCTTCTAACTGGGATGGCTCCCAGCAGGGTGGCGCGCTGGGTTTCCAGTTGCAACAAGTTCCAGCAGGGGCTTCATATGATGGCTGATCAGAGTAGGCTTCGTTCACTCATTCATTCATTCACTGAGCACCTGTTACATGTCCAGCACTGGTCCCAGGTAGGGATGCATCAGTAATGAACATACAACAGCCCCAGCTTACAAGAGAGCTACCGTTCTGGTACAGGGAGAAGCAGGACGTTTCTTAAGCAAATGACATCTTATGTTAGCTGATAAGTCTTGCAGAGGAAAACAAAGTATGAGTTAGGAAGGGTTCGATTTTAGGATGGTTGGGAAAGGCCTCTCCGCAGAGATGGTGGGTGAGCGGAGACCGGGAGGAATGAGGGAATTAGCCTTGTAGATACCTAACGTGTCAGGTAAGTTTGGGGGTCACCAGCGTAGAGGTGACGTTTAAATCTACTCCACTCGATGCAGTCCCCAGAGGAGGTCAGGTCTAAGGTCCAAAGCCCAGGCACACCAAGATGGGGGAGGAGAGAAAAATCACCAAGGAGACCAGGAACAGGGAGCAGGTGCTGCTGGGCGAGCTTTTCAAGGGTGAATTTCATGGGCTCGTTTTTTGAAAAAGAGGCGATGGTTGTTGAAAAACCTGTCCTCTGCTATTTTCACCGATCTCTGCATTTTGTTCCTGAGCCCTTCTCAGTAGACTGCGCCTTGCCCCTTGGTGTATTAGTATCCCCTGCTTCGTAACAAATTACCCCGAAACTTAGCAGTGCAAGACAACTAGCGTGTTCTCTCACCATTTCTGAGAGAACAGTGGCACCTAGCTGGGAGTTCTGGCTCGGTCCCGCTAGGTCCCAGCCAAGCTGTCAGCTGGGGCTGCCGTCCCCTTGGGCTCCACTGAGACTGAGGACCCGCATCCAGGGTGCCCCCATGGCCGTGGGCTGTGGGCCAGAGGCCCAGGTCCTCACCACGCAGGCCTCGCAGGGCTCCCAGCGTGGCAGCTCCGTGATGGCAGAGCTTCCAGGGCAGGAGCTGCGGTCTGTGGGCTATGAGTGAACCTCAGAACGCTGCTCCGTCCCTTCAGTCATGTGCAGGCAGCCACAGACCAACCGCCTGTGGGGTTGGGCTCGGAGGGTCCATCTGGGAGGCGCTGCACTTGGCACGGGACAGGGTTGGAGGCCACCAGGCGCTGGATGGTCAAGGGATAGGTTTAGTGGGTGGGGAGGTGATTCCAGGATCGTGCGATGGATGAAGGTTCAGGTGACTAGTTCCCGTAGGGGACGCTCTCGGAGCTCCGGGGACCTAGGTGTTCCGCAGACATCCTGGGCTGCAGTTGCAACAGTGATCACGGTAGCAGCTGTGGGGGCAGCCGCGGGGCACAGGGCGCATGTCACGGTGGTAACTGCCCTTGTTTCTCTTACTCCCTCAGCCTCCCTGCGGCCTGCTCCCCGGAGCTTCTCTTCACAGAGCGCATCACTTCTGCAAGGGTAATATCCGCGTGGCTTTCGGTGACTCTCCACCTTTCTTTTGTACAATTGTCTTTCTGAAGTCAAAACCGCACATGTTTGGGTTTTCAGGAACATTATGTTTTCCCTTAATGTTTTAAACAGTATTTTTCTCAGACCACTGATGTAAGTAAACCTGGAGTGGACTTTAAGTGTCCAAAGCACGAGGTGTTCCTGGGCCTTATGCTGCTCTGCGTGGTTCAGGAATGGTTTTAGCTCCTGCTGGCGAGTGGGTGGGAGGCAGGTGGTGGGAGGCTGGGTCGCAACCTCCAGGAGGAGCGATGGAGGAGCATCTTCAGTGTGGACATTTCATACCAGGCAAGAGCTTCCCCGTGAACTACAGAGGGTGAACCTGATGGGGTCACGCCGGGGGTGGGCTCACTCAGATAGGAGCGGACAGGGCAGCAGTTACCTCTGCCGCCCGCAGCCCCTGACAGTGGGCGCTTTTGTCCCCTGTCTTGGTTAAAGAAGCTGGCACCCAGAGCAGGCAAACACTTGCCAAGGTCGCAGGCTTGCCAGTGGCAGAGCTGGGGTTCGAACCCAGGACCCGCAGAGTCACTCCGGGGGCTTTCTGGATTGAATGCTTACAGCGTCTCTGACCAGAATGGTTGGCGGCTGTCCCTGGGGATGTGCAGCAGGTGTAAGAGGACATGGGGAGGCCTGTCCCCAATTTACACCGAAGGCTGGGTCCCCTCCGAGCCCCAGGCCCCCCCAAGTGGGTGGGCGCATGGCTCACGGGGCATGCAAGGGCGGTGGCCCCTCCCAGCGAGCACAGGGATGTGACTGGGTCCCTCCTGGCGTTGGCGCACAGCCATGTCTTGCAACGGTGAACGGCCTTTTCACATGTGTGTGATGCGTGTGTGTAAAATGGTTTTTACAGCTACGTCCCTAAAACATCCCTGAGTTCACCGCCATGGCCGGCAGTGGTTCTGCCAGACCCAGCCGAGGAGACCAGACACCACACAGGTAAGAGGGGGACGGGGCGGCACCCCTCCCCACAGCTCGTCACCTGGCCACCAGACAAGGTTCCCCACTCCTCTGCGATCCAAGATGGCACCGTGAACTGGCTGGGCCCTTTCTGCCACTTAGCGGCCAACTAGAGAGTCCCATCCACTCAGCAGAGACCCCTGGGTGCCCACCGCGTTCAAAGCAGTGGCCTGTGTGAAGAAAGGCGCCTGGTCCACCTGACTTCCGCTATTGTTGAAAATGTGGTTCCGGGGAAGGTTTCTCCCCAAGTGGAAGGACAAGATGCGTGACAACCAGCAGGTGCCAGCACCAGCCTGTGTGTTGGGGAAACCATCAGGGTCCGGAGATAACCTGGAATACCTGTCATGCAGAACGGACAGCGTAGCTGGTCGCTGCAGCCACTGCGGCTGCGAGAAATGCAGGGTCCCTAGTTTTCCAAGAAATGCTGGACATCCAGGCTGATGCATGGAATTGTCTAGTTTTAAAAGGCTGTTTTGGAGACTGTGTGAGAAAAATGGGAGGTGGTCTGGGTCCCACCCCTTGGCCTCAGGCAGCTCAGACCTGACTGTCCCCAGGGCTAGACCTGGGCCACTTCCCCAGCACCCTGCCCTAGGCAGGGCCACTGGGCCATAGCTCAGCTGAAGTTGTTCAGACAGTAAACAGTGCGGCACAGAGGGCCGTGACCTGAGTGGAGGCGGCAACCACAGGATGGGAAGTGGGCAGCCGTGAGCCAGCGTGCAGGGACACACCAGCCCGGAGTGTGGTGCCAGCTTCCCGTTGGCAGAGGCCTCTCCTCCCCCTTTCAGGGCGTGCGCACTTCCCATCCCCAGCTGTGTTAATAACGCCTGGGAACCAGCGAGGACAGGGGTTTCCCCGAGTTGGAGAACTGACGTGGGCATGCCACGTGCTCAGCCAGAGATTGTCAGGGGTGGGGGCGTCCTGTGAAGTCTGGGGCACCTCCTCTGGGAAAGCCCGTGAACCCTGCATGTCAAGATGCCAGTGCTGGGAGTGACAGGCAGACCCCATGCCCAGCACCTGTCCCTGCAGTGGGGAGAGCCAGGGCTTGACCACCAGGTGTCACCCTGCCTTGTGGCCGCTCCCCTGGGAGCCCCAATCCACGCTGCTGCGGGTGGGGCATGGTTTTGTGTCATGAAACCCCAGGGTCCCAAGTGGTGGAGCAGCTGCTGTCCCCTCATTGTGGGTCACACCCGGCCCTTCTTTCACAGAGGTCGTGAGGAAGGTCAACAAGTTGATCGCCACGGGCCAGCACAGTAGGCTCTTTGCCGTGGTGCACTTCGCCAGCCACCAGTGGAAAGTGACCCCCGAGGACCTGATTTTAATCGACAATGAGTTAGACGTTGCTTGTGGGGAGAGGATCCGGCTAGAGAAGGTGAGACCATCCGTTTCTTTGTGTTCAGGGACTCGGTCACCAAATGTGTGGTTCCCGCTCCTGGGCCATCCTCACATTGGAGGTGACCACGAGCAAAACCAAGGGATGGGAGAGTGAGGGACAAAGGGGCTACCAGCAGGTGCAGGCGGGGCCAGCCGCTGCCTGCAGGGACATCAGCAGTGCCTGCTGGTGGCCCCACGTCACGGTACCATGTTCCCGCAGACATACGCCCAGCATAGGTGTAGCAGGCTGGTGAGGGTGTGGGGGTTTTAAGCCCACATCTATGGGGGGGAAATGTTACGTGTGGGCTGGAGCACGTCTTTCATCACAGGCTGCTGTGGCCTTGAAGCCGTGCGGCCGGGCTCGCGGCCGGCGCTTTCTGAGCGACGGAACCTGTGTCATGGCTGGCGAGCGCGGCCTCTTCCCAATGTCCAGAAGCCATGAGACCTCAGGGGTGTGTTTGCGAAGCACTAGGAAGGCGTTATGTGGCATCACATTGACAAAACTTGATAGAAAGCCCCCCCAACACAGAATGATTTTCATAACAGGATTTCTGGAAGTAACTAAAACATTTGCTATGATGTACGTAGTCCTTTGGAGTCCCTGCAAATGTTTTTCATCTTTAGATGTATAAGTTTAGGACAGTTGGGGTTTTTTTTTTTTTTTTTCAGCTTCTACATTTTTATTGGGGGCTGCAGGGGAGGGGATCTCCTTCCGGTCAGTGGAGGTGTTCACAGTTTCTTCAGCCACTCCAGGTTTGGGCCCTGGGGGTCCTGGGGGTGGCTGGGCACGTCGGGCATGTTCCCATCATCTCGGACTGGCACTGGGTAGTTGTAGGGTGTGACCTGGTTGATCATAGTGGCATACTTGGTGTAGGGGCTGAACAAGGGCAGAGTTATAGCGAGGCCCGCGATGGTGAAGGACGCGACCAGCACCGGCTCCTTGGCCCAGGCATTCCTGAGGAAGGCGACGAGTCTCCCGGCCATCTTGGTCTCGGCGGCGGCCGGGGTTTTTTTTTTACCAGAAAATTTAAGATATCATCCAGCATCTAATAAAAACAGCGTTGCACTTGGGGTGCAGGGGTGCCTTCAACTTCAGCCACTCTCCCGTCGGGGTCACCCTGCGCAGAGAACGGCGGCAGTGGCGGCAGAGACACCTGAGCCCGTGTCCTCAAAGTCCTATGACCAGCTTCCAAAACCACCGCTGTCCGCGTCTCGTGTCTTTCCCTGTGTGTGTGAGACTTCCCTACACGGTCTGTCTTTATTGTCTTGTGTTTGATTAGGAAGCCACCGTTTTCATCAGAGGCTAACACACGACTTGACAGGTCCCCACGTCGGATCAGGAGCTTTGCCGCCCTGTGTCTGGCAGTCCAGGGCCTGTCCGTGGCCAACGCTGTGTTAAGTTCTGTTGAAGCGAAGGGAATAATCGGAGAGGTGGCAGTCACACCCCCCACATGTCGCCCCGCCCGTACCTTTCTGGTTTCCCAGCGCACTTGAGTCGCTGCCTGTTCTTAGCGACTCCGTGTGACTTCCGGGTTGTACCCTGTTCACTTACCAGGTCCTGCTCGTGGGCGCCGACAACTTCACGCTGTTGGGCCGGCCTCTGCTGGGGTAGGTGCGCGCAGAGGGCTCGGGGGGCCGGGCGGGGCCGGGCGGGGGGCGTCTCAACCTGAAGAAGTAAAATTCCAGTTCAGAAAAGTCGTAAAGCGTTAGGAAAGTTGAAACCAAGCGAGGAGGCCCATCATCGTTTATTTCCCTCCCTTCTAGGAAGGATCTTGTTCGCGTAGAAGCCACGGTCATCGAGAAGACAGAGTCATGGCCGAAAGTCAACATGAAATTTAAGAAAAGGAAAAACTACAGGAAGAAGAGAAGTAAGTTCTTGAAAGCCGAGCTGGCGCCTGGCCTGCGCTGTCCCAGGTCTCCCTGCCCCCATGTTACCCTTGTTTGTCCAACCCGCGTCCACCAGCACCGCCCAGCTAATCCATAGGTCGGAGGGGACCATCCTCTGGATGTCACAGTCCTGGTGAAGCAGGGACCCTGCAGGCGCAGAATCCCAACTCGGGAAATGTCTGTCCCTCCCAGTCTTTGGTCACACCGGGAATTGCCACCTGGCTGCCCACAGTGGGGAGGACTTCCGTGTAGCTTTGGCGTGGCCTCAACCCAGGTCAACCAGAGGAGCCGCGCAGCCCCCAGCAGGCCAGGGGTCTCCAAGTGGGCACGAAGGTGGAGGAAGGCTGGGGGCCGCGGCAAGGGCCCTCCTGGCCCCCCGGCCCCAGGTGTGGCAGCCTCTGCAGCTCTGGCGGGGCTCACGGAGCAAGTGGACCACGGGGTCAGCACGTGCCGCTGGCCATGCAGGCCGGGCAGCGGGCTCTCAGTGGCTGGCTGACGAGGATTGGGTGGGTGGCCAGGCTGTAACCGAGCTCCCGCCCTTCCAGTTACCGTGAACCCTCAGACCGTCCTCCGGATCAACACCGTGGAGATGGTGCCGCGCTTGTGCTGATCGCCCTGCTGACACTGCCTGAAACGCAAAAATAAACTGTTTGCCACGAGTGCAGACTTCCGTGTCCTCATGCGGAGGCTCTGCCTGGCAGGGTTCCCGCCTGAGCACCGCGTCCCTGAGCTTGTGGTCCCTGAGCACGGCCCAGCCCGGGCAGAGCCTGGTGCTCGTGCGAAGGACAGGCTGGCATCCCACCGCAGGTGGCAGCCTGGCGAGTGCCCTTAGGGGAGCGGAGCTGGGTCCCAGGAGCTGACACCAAGTGACACAGCCTAGATCCCGCTTCTGGACGCACCGAGAAAAACTAGCAGATTCCGTCTAAGTAATCCCCGCTGCACCTGTTTGTAGTGACTTGCTTTTCAGAAAGCTGGGGTTGAACCCAGGCAGCCCGGCCCAGCCGGAAGGGAGCGTGCGGGGGTGGAACTCTGACCTCGGAAGGAGCAGCCACAGGCCTGAGAGCCAGAGGCGGGGACGGGAGGGGACGGGAGGGGACAGGGAGGGCTGAGCTTGGTCCTGAAAGCAGCAGGAGGGTTTGGGGGGTCAGGCAGGCAGCTCTCCTAGGAAAGAAGGGGCATGTCCTGAACCCCGAGTGGCCCAGGGAGTCGGGGCTACTTGGGGAGCGAGTGTGGGGAGGAGACTGAGACCCCAGGCCCAGTCCCAGGCCCCGGGTCAGTGCAGGGCCTCCCTTGTGGAGAACGGCGAGGGCTTTCAGTGATGCAAGCGCAGCGGGTACTTTCTTGGCGTGACTCCGTCAGGGTCCCTTGGGGACCGTCCCTGTGGTGTGGAAATGACAGTGCGGCACAGACCCAGCAGGCGGCTCCCCCTCTGGGTTGTGTCGGGACCGTGTCCTTGGTTCACTCTCATGCCTCAACTTACCCATCGGTCCAGTGGGGCAAAACGTGCTCAGTCTATGTCACCTGGAAGGGCACAGCCTAGTGACGTGTCCACGAAGCATAGACGCTGGTGCTGAGCGGTGAACACGCACCCCCTCTGAGAACCGGACTGGGTGTCATTCACAAAGAGTCAGGAACAGCTCGGGTGCAGATGAAATGAACAAAGCACCAACGCACCACATCCGCATCGACAGGCCTTGGAAACAAGCCAGGTGCTCTGCTGTTCCCTCACCTGAGGGGACCTCAGGCAGGCTCGCGGGGGCAGCGGCGGGGGCTCCCAGGCCAGGAGGCAACGGACCCCTCCATCCATGGTGCAGGCTTCTGGGTGAGGCCCGGGCAAGCCAGGAACAGTGAGGCTGGGCCCATGAATGTCACTGAGTTGTCACAACTGGTGGGTTTATGGCGCGAATACAATTCCACAAAAATTTTTAATAGAAATAAAACACCCCAACTGGCGCGAATCATTTGGTTGAACATCGTCCTGCAAAGCAAAAGGCCACCAGTTCAATTCCCAGTCAGGGCACAGGCCTGGGTTGCAGCCAATGTTTCTCTGTCCCGCTCTGCCTCCCTCCCTCCCTTCTCTCTCAAAAACAAGTAATAAAGTCTTTAAAAGCAATAAAAGTGATTAGGTTAACGGCATCACTTCACTAGGGGTGAAAAGTGAAAGCTGATCCCTCAGTATCTCAAGAGTATAAACATTCCCTTGTAGGTTTTTGTCGCAGCTGTTCTGGCAGGTGTCCCAGCCGTGCTGAGGGTCACTTCAGGGTTGGCTGGAAGCTCTGGCTACACCCACACTCGCTGTCCCACCCCAGCTCCCCGCGGGGGCTGCCCAGGCCGGGTTCCTCCTTCCTGTTTTCCCAGGGACAGCCTGGGTCTCCCCCAGGGTCTCTGAGCACCTGCTCAGCTCTCTTCCCATCAACCCGGCCGGCACCCACCTGTCCTCGCCAGCTCCTGAGGCCACGTGGCTGCCCTCCGTCTTCACCCCAGCCTGTTCCCTGGACTGCAGAGCTGGCCCCTCCAGACCTCGCGTGGCCCTGGGCCTGCGGCTGTGCCACCAGGCCTCCCGGGCAATCCCAGCATGTGCTGGGCGTAGAGGGACCGGAAGGGGACGAAGGGACACTGGACAGTCCAGGGACAAAGCACTAGGGTTTGAGTACTAGCCAGCATGCCTGGTGCTATGGGCAGGTACCAGCAGCTCAGGTGGGGCTGTCCGGCCACCCCATCTCCGGACATCTGTCCCCAGTCACTGTCTGCTCCCCATCTTGTTCGTGGTGCCGGCACTTACGTTAACTTGTCCTGGGCTTCTCGCCTGCCTCCCCCAATGGACAGCCAGCCCCAAGAGGGGGTGTGTGTCCGTCTCACCGATGTGTCCACAGCCACCGTCGCCACCACACCTGGCCCAGCCCATGCCATCAGTGCTCTGAGGGAATGAGTGTCTCCACCAGAATCCCAGTTCCATGCAGCTGGTGGTGACAGTGGGTCCCCAGACAGGATGGAGTGGCTGGTCCCACGCAGGGCCAATCTCTGTGGGCCTTCTGGGAGGAGGAGGAGGGTGTCTACCCAATCACAGGGAAACACCACACAGGTAAAGCACAGCGTCCTGTGCAGGGGGCCCAGCTGCGTCTTCAGGATCCGAGAGGGGCTGCCCTCGCTCCCGCAGGCAGAGCTGGAGTCGGGAGCAGCTGCTGTGGCTTCCCTGCCAGCATGTCCACACCCCGGCCTCGCCACTTCCGCGGGGCAGGGCGGGGCAGCGGCACCACCCCTGGGCTGCAGAGCAGCCGCCAGCGCACCTGGGGCCTGGGCGCCCTTTGGCCCACTTCCTGCGCCACCAGGGGGACAGCGGCGGCCTGTCCCCAAAGGCGCCTCTGGTCTTCCTCCGTCCCTCCTGTTGACGACCAGCAGGGGACACTCACGTCCGCCTCAGGAGCCCTGCCACGTCGTGCAGAACAGAAGGCTCAGTCCAGGGATGGCACAGTTTGTCAAGGGTCTCCAAGGATGGCCTCTGGGGGTCAAAGGTCACATCATTCAGGGGTCACGGGGGCTGCCTTGGAGCCAGCACATCAAAAAAGACAGCTGTTAGGAAAAAAAGACAGCGAAAGAGGGAGATGGCCTGCAGTCCTGGCCCCGGGTACAGTGACCCAGGCCTGGGAAGGCGCACACGTACCCGTGGGCCAGGCCAGTGACCACAGTGACACTGGCTGAGTGCCAAGGGCCGAGTGCAGAGCTGGGCCAGGTGTGTCACACGCACTGACTCATCCACACCCCCGGCAGGCCCGTGACACAGATGTGGACAAAAAAGGGGGGTCCGTGGAAAGCAACCTCACGGGGTGAGCTGGTCATAAATTCCTCTCTGTGCAGGTCTCGGCGGGGCCATCGTCACCCCTGTCTTGGCTAATCGTTACCGCGTGGCGCTCCATGGCACGCTGACATCTCTTGCGGAAAGTTCTGTCCTCCCAGGATGATGCAAGATACAGACGCCGAACCTCGAAACTCATGGCTTCCTCCGGTCAAACCCACACCTTGAAATCAAAATGACATTTCGTTTGCAAGGAATGTTTTCCTTAAGAAAACTTTCCGGATCTCTGAAAAGAGAACATCCTCTTTCAAAGGGCCGGCCTGAGGCTGAGCCTGGACGCCATGCTGTCTCTGGGGGTCCCTCCTGAGGACACCTGGCCCCGTGGGCTGCTGCGGGGCCTTGCAGGTTCTTGCTCCCCGGAGCTTTTGAGTAGGACCGAAAGGGGGGCCCGGTTTGCTGCCCAAACCCAAGCTGAGTCCTAGAGAGCTGGTTCCTCCTTGTCCGGGAGATCCGCGCCCCTGGAGGTCTGCGCCCCTCCCGACCCTGCCCACCCAGGGCTGGCTGGAGTCACGGGCCCGCGAACCCAACAGGCCTGACTTGGGTGCCGGCTACCAGACCTAGCTTCCAGGAAGTGACCTCTGACAGTGCGTGAGCCTGAATTCACTCTTGTCGGGCGCCCGAGGGCCTGCTGGCAGCAGACAAGGGCCCCAGCCCACCACAGCACTCCTGCGGACTCCCACCCTTGATGCTACAGGAGTGGGGTGTCCCAAATGGGACCCAGCAAGTGTGTCTGCGTCGTCAGTGCTGACGGGCAACACGTGTGCGGTCACACGAGGCCAGTGCCAGGGAGGTAAGCCATCAGCAGTGCTTCCTGAAGACATCATCTTTCCCTGAGCTGGGACCCTGGCCAGGACCCAAGCCAAAGCCCAGTGCCACCACCTACCCCTCCTCTGCCTCAAGGCCAGCAGCCATGGGTCCTGCCATTTTTCCTTCTCAGTGTGACTCCGATTCTTCCTCTGGGACCCGTTTCCTTTGCCACCAGCATGATCATGGGTCACTTCAAACACCTCAAGGCATGCCCTGCCCTCTGGATGTGGCCAGGGTGGCAGATGCCCTCAGAATGTCACCCCGTCCTTTTGTCGTCCCCCCATCCCCAGGAGGTGGGCTCCTTGCACTTGAGGACAGTGTCACCACGGCAGCTGGGTCCTGCACAGAGCCTGGCCCAGGGCCCTCCATGGGACAAGCTGACAACCAATTTCCTGGCCTGGGCTGGCGGAGCCCAGCACTGCAGACCTGCATGGACGATGGCAGTCGCCCACCCTGGCCCATCTGCTGACTGGGTGACCTCGGACATGGTTGCTCTATCCGTGTCTGCCTCAGTCTCTTTACCTGCAAACTGAGCAAAAGAATGGGGGGTAGGCCTTGGCTGGTAGCACAGTGGATAAGGCGCCGGCCTGCGAACCCAAAGGTCGCAGGTTCGATTCCCCAGCCAGGGCACATAACCAGGTTGCAAACCAGGTCTCCAGCCAGGTCTGTGGCTGAAGGCAGGTGCAACGCAGCCACACATGGATGTCTCTCTCCCTCTCTGCCTCTCTCCCTTCCCCTCTTTCTAAAGTAATGAAATAAAATTAAAAAAAAAAAAAAAAAAAGAATGGTGGGTAAAGCTCCTAGACCCCTGTGAAGGATACTAGACAAAAATTTCACAAAACTAATGTCCCGTCTGGGTACAGGAATGCAAGCATGAACAAATGGTTGCGTGAACGAATGACTGTTGAAAAAGACAGTCCCCGGGACCTGCTCTCTGACAAGCTCTGCTGATGGAAAGTATTTGCAAACACAGGAAACCAAATTCCTGTGTTGGGCCCCAGCTGCATAGTGACATAATCATGGTGAAGTCCGGAGGCCAAGCTGGTGCTCATGTTGCTATTTTTCTTGCCCCAGCAGACCTGGGATGTTTGGGAACTGAGGGAACTTGAGAGAACGGGGCAAATGGGAAATGGAGGGGGCGAGGTATGGGGGGGTCACTGTGAGGTCAGTTTGCAGGTCCGAGGGGAGCATCTGCCCTCCAGGGTTCTCTCCTGCTGGGCGGGCTGTCTGGCTCCCCCCACCCGGCCAGGCTGAGCACACAGGCCCCACCCACCCCACCCCTACCTCTCCTGTGTGCTGGGCCTGGCATGTTCCATGAGTTATCACATTTAACCCGAAGAATAAAGCCAGTGTCTTCGTCAGGGCTCTCCAGAGAACCGGCAAGCACACCCCCATGGACCTAAGACAGAGTGCGGTGGCTCACACTACGGCTAAGGCTGCCACCTGCAAGCCGCAGGCCCCAGAAAGTCTGGTTCTAGTCCAAAGCTCGAGGCCTGAGAACCAGGAAGGCCAATGGTACGAAGCCCAACCCGAATTTACAGGGCCAGGAGCACCGATGCCTAAGGGCAGGAGCGGGCCTGCCCGGCTCCAGCAGGGAGAAATTCGCCCTTCCTCTGCCTTTTTGTTCTAGTCCAGTGTTGAGAGTAAAAAGTTTTCCTCTACCCTTCTAGGTTCTTCTAGGTGGTCTAATAATTAAATTGACATGAAACAAGTTAATGGAAAAAGTAATTCTCTTAAAGATTGTATGTATTTTCAGAGAGAGGGGAAGGAAGGGGAAAAGGCGGGAGTGAAACACCCGTGTGCGGCTGCCTCTTGCGCACCCCCATCCGGGGTCCTGGCCTGCATCCCGGGCATGTGCCCTCACTGGGAATCAACCTGGCGACCCTTTGGGTCACAGGCTGGCACACAATCCACTAAGCCACACCAGCCAGGGCACAAATAATAATAATAATAAAGCATTTAAACACGTATGAAGGCCCCAGCAGAATATGGCCCCATAGACAGTCAGGCAACTGAACTTGCATGCCCCCCTCAGCTAAAGAGAAAGGGGCAGATCTGGATTCACAGGGAGATGGAGGGCAAAGAGGTGGCAACGTTCATGGTTCCCTCACTGTTCACTGTGCCCTAGAGAGACAAAGGGACAGAGAGGGGGGAGGAATGTGGACGAACTGGTCTTGCAAAGTGTCTCCCCCGGCTTCCTGCACCTTGTAGATAGCTCTAGCATGGCTGTCTTCCCTGGATCTGAGTTCTGGTAGGCAGTTAAGGGAGAGACAAAGAAAAGCTTCCCCAGTCTTCTGTTTCTTAAAAATGACCAGCCTAAGGTAGTCCTCAGGCCAAAGGGATGCCTTTTGGGGTGACCCACAATGGTGGCGAGGGTGAGGTGACCCCCTTCAGTCAGCCTACACGTGCAGGTGCTAATCTCTCCCAGACACACTCTCACCCACAGACACACCCAGAAATCGTGTCCTGCTCTCTCAGCACCCGCAGCCCAGTCAAGCTAACAAATCTTACCATGTAACGCTTATAGTAATCTGCACAGCAAGTTTCATTATTCCTGTTTCACACGTGAGGAAACTACAACACGGATGGATCTCAAACCTGCGTGCCATGCGAGAGAAGCCAGACACAGGACACCCAACGGATGGTCCCATTTATAGGGACTGTCCAGGCAGAATAGGCCAGTCCATGCAGACGTATAGGAAGTATGAGCAGCACACTTAAAAGGAAATACGAACGGCCTTCAAACTTATGAAAGGACACCCGGTTTTACTCATACTAAAAAAATGCACGTTAAAATGGCACAGGGCCCTGGCTGGTGGCTCAGCGGTTAAGGTGCCCGCCAGCAAACCCAAAGGTTGCTGGTTCGATTCCCAGCCAGAGCATATAACCAGGTTGCCAAGCCAGGTCTCCAGCCAGGTAGCTGGATGCAGGTGACAGACAACCCTACAGGGATGTCTCTCTCCTCTCTGCCTCTCTCCCTTCCCCTCTCTCTAAAAAGAATAAATAAAATATTTTTTAAAAAATGGCACAGGGACAGCCGTGGCCAGGTTCTATTCCCAGTCAGGGCACCTGCCTGGCTTGTGGGCTGTCCCTGGGTGTGTGCGAGAGGCAACCAGTTGATGTTTCTTTCTCACATCTTTGCTTCTCTCTCACCTCCATGTTTCTCTCCCCTCCTTCCCCTGCCTCTAAATGTGGCCTGGGGTGAGGATAAAAAAAATGTATCAACCCCAATGAACGCATAAATAAATGGAACAATAAATCATTGTCTCTCCCTTCCCCTCTCTCTAAAATCAATCAATAAAAAGAATTTTTTAATGCAAAAATGAAAATAAAACAAATACAGAGGGCAATTCAGTAACGTACATAAGTGCACACACTGGCCTTGACCCAGGAATCACAGTTCTGAGAATCCACCCTGTGGGATACACCTGCAGGTAAAAGAATTGACCTTTGTACGGTTATTGACTGCAATCATGTTTATCAGGCAAAAGACAGTCAACACCGGAGTGTCACAAAGGAGAAACTGTGGTACAATAAACCCTACAATGAAATACTAACTTTAAACAATATATGGATAATAAATGATGATAGGAAAATAGTACCAAGACACAGACATAAATGTTTTTGTTTTTGTTTTCATTTTATTGTTTTTTTAATATTCTTTTTTTAAAAGGTTTTATTTATTCTTTTTAGAGAGAGGGGAAGGGAGAGAGGCAGAGAGGGAGAGAGACATCAGTGTGTGGTTGCCTTTCACCTGCCTCCAGCTACAGATCTGGCTGGAGACCTGGTTACAACCTGGTCATGTACCCTGGCTGGGGAATCGAACCAGCGACCTCTGGGTTCCAAGGCCGGTGCCTTATCCACTGTGCCACCAGCCAGGTCCAGACATGTTTTAAAAGGCAAACAGGACAGTGGCTATAGTAAGCTTGCTTTTACATAAATAAGAAGAGACTATACATACATATTCAGTTTTGCTTATATTTTCATGAGAAAATTCTGGAAGGACACCCCAGGAAACCGGCAAGAGAGGTGACCTGTGTGCCAGGTCAGACAGGGTGGGTAAGACCTTCCCCCCGTGCTTGTTTTTCCATTGTACCCTGGGCACAACGCAGCTGCGGTCACCCATGTGATGAGCTAAGTGAGGACTGCCACAGCGAGCCAGCTGTCTCTGCGCCCACTGCCCTCGGGTACCTTTTACCTTGATTTGATAGTTGAGCAATATTAACAATTTGAACACAGTCCCTGTTCAAAGTTAAGGGAGCTGGTCCTGCAGTGTATCTGTTGATTGCCCTAGTAGATGCAGCCCCAGTGGCACCTAATCTGGTCCTCATTGTCTTTCCTTCAACCTAGGGTGCCAGGGCGTGGGGCTGGGGTGGGGTGGGGGTGCTGGGGAAGCACTGGGGGTGCGTGCCTGGCAGAATATGCCCAGGCATTCCAGGGTGGAATCTTACAAAGCAATTAAGAAGCTGGGTCTAAAGCCGGTGGTTTCCCAAACATGCGTTTGGATAGTTTCAGAGCTATGCATTCAAGCCGATCTGTTCTACGCAAAAGACATCCCTAACATAAAACTATGCGATGTACAATGTGGGAAAATCTAGAAGAACACACAGCAGATGAATAGGTATGGTTACTTCCAGAGCCCCGAGTTGGAAGGGGTAGGGGGAGATGGGAGGCGGTGACCAGGGGCTTCCGCCTAGTTTCCGTTGATTCCCGAGAATGTGCTTCTTACCTAGGGAAAAATTAATAACGTTTACTCAAGAAGAACACAACGGAAACGCTTCTTTATCATCCGGCTTCCATTTTGTAAAAAGGCACGAAATGGGAGTCTGAAGAAATAGAAAGTAGCGCGGAAGATCGGAAGGGCACGCAGCCAACTTCAGCAGGTAGCGCGAGTTCAGGCGACTTTGAAAAGGTTTTTATTTTACGGTTCGGTGTTTCCTCTTTCTCCAAACGACTACACGTGGCATCGTTTTAGAGCTTAAAAAAGAGGGGCCGGAGCCGCCAGTCGCGGAGGCCAACTCCCGCCGCAGCCCCTGGGGGCGCCGCGAGCAGGGCGCGCGGCGAGGTTCGGGGCCCCGGGGTCCGGCCGGGCGGTCGCCCCGCGGGAGAGCTCCGTCCCCTCCCACTCGCGGCCGCGGCCGCGGGACCGAGGTTCCTCCCGCAGCCCGACTGCGCCCGGCGCCGGCTGACCTTGACCCGCGGTGACTCCCCGGGGCGCCCCTCCCGCGGACCCGGCGGGGGAGCCCCGCGCGTCCCCGGGGCTGCCGCCCCTCCCGCCTAGCTCCTCCTCCGGAGCAGGGGCTCTCGGGGGCGCAGATGGGGCTGTGGATGGGCGCGGAGAGGAGCCCGGGGACGGAGAGCGGAGGAAGCGGGCTGGGGGACAACTCGGGGCCCCCACCCACGGGGCCCCCGCCTGCCTCCAACTACTCCCGGCGGCTGGACCCGCGGCTGCGCACGGCGCCCGGGACCTGGGCCGCGCCTGGGCATCAGCGCCACCTCCCCGGGCCTGAGGCGGGCGCCCGGGCGGGCAGGGGCGAGGCTGCCCTCGGGATCGGCGCCCGAGCCTCCCTCCTGCGGGAGCAACACGCGTTCCGGGGAGCGGGGCCCTCGGGCGGTTTTTCAACCACGAGCGCTCGGGCAGCTGCTGGAACCCTCGGGCCCCGGCCGGGCCCCGGCCCAGCCCCCGCCCCGCGCCGGGTCACTTCCTCTTCCCCACTCCGCCCCGGAGCCCCCCGCCTCCCATCGAAGGCCGGCGACTTCAAGGGAACCGTGGCAGCCAATTAGAGCCCAGCCGATTGCCCTAGTTTCCCTTCCGCAAAAATGTTGGCCACTTGGAGGAGTTTGGGTCATCGGACGCGGGACTCCACCTCAGTTCCGGGTCTGGAGTGGCGCGGGGAGGCCCCTCAGATCGCAGAGAAGGCGGGCGCCCTGGAACCAGGCCCCGTGGGAGGATCCGGGAGGGGTTATCAGACTCTTTGGGGTCACCTGGGAGGCTTCTTGGAGCGGGTGGCGTCCGAGCTGGACCTTGGAGGCTCCAGGTGGGAAAGCAGGCAGTCATCGCTGCTGTTTCAGGGCGCGGCTCAGAGTGGGAGCCTGGCACCCCATCCCACCCCCAACAGGGGGATTGGGCTGGCGAGAGAGCTGCGAGCGGCCCTGCAGTGGGATGCTCCTCAGGGTGAACAGGAATGCAGCTGGGATGCAGGCTGCCACATGCATGAGCTTGGAAACCCGCGTGCTCAGTGACTAAGCCAGACACCCGACACCGTGTGTAATTCCTTTTCTAGGGACTGTCCAGAACAGGGCAATGCACAGAAACAGAGCAGATGGGCAGTTGCCTGGGGTCAGTGACCACTAATGGGGACCAGGTTTCTTTTCTTCCCTTTTTTTTTTTTTTAATTTATTTTTTAAAGAGGGGAAGGAAGGGAGAAAGGGAGAGAAACATCAATGTGTGGTTGCCTCTTACGTGCCCCCAACTGAGAACCTGACCCACAACCCGGACGGGTGCCGTGACTGGGAATTGAACCAGTGACCCTTTGGTTTGCAGACTGGTGCTCAATCCACTGAACCATACCAGCCAGGGCAGGGGACCGGGTTTCTTTGAGGGAAACATGTTTTGGGAAACCGTTCTGAGATTAGATTGTGGTGATGGTTACGCAACCTTGAGTATATGGTAAAAACCACGAACCTGTATACTTTTAAAGGGTGGGTTTCACGGTATCCAGGAGTCAGACTTAGCAGATTTTGTACAAAGGGAGAAGGGCCGTGGGCAGGGCTCCCCTGGACGCCGCACCATCTGCTCGCGTTACCCCACTTTGAAGTGGAGGAAAGTTCACCTGCTCTGGGCGTCTCGGCTGGGCAGGGCTGCCGCTGTGCCAGGACCCAGAAGCCCTCTGAGCATCTGGGAAGAGTCCTGGTTTACCCTGTCCGCCCGCCTGGCATTGAGCCTGCAGCTAGGCACAAAGACCAGAAGGAAGTGGGAGGCATTCCACACGGCGGAACAGCCAGAGCAGATGCCCGGAGGCAGGAAGTAGAGTGAGATCTCAAGTGGAAGAGACACGGAGGGCATGGAGGCTGCCTTGCGCAGGCTGGGGGAGGGGCTGTCCTTTGGGTGCAGGTCTCCTCAGGTCCCACGAGCCTGCCTGGGAGACGGGGCCAGTTTCATGGATGTACAAGCCGTCCAGTCGCACAGAGCCAGCGCTCCGAAGGGCCTGTGCTGGGCTTCATGTTCAACTGTCACTGTCTTGAAATTCTTAATAATTCTCTCTTTTTTTTTAATTTCATTCTCTCTCTTTTTTTTTTTAGAAAGAGGGGAAGGGAGAGAGGCAGAGAGGGAGAGAGACATCCATGTATGGTTGCGTTTCACCTGCCTCCAGCCACAGACCTGGCTGGAGACCTGGTTTGCAACCTGGTTATGTGCCCTGGCTGGGGAATCCAACCTGCGACCTTTGGTTTCGCAGACCAGTTAATAATTCTTGAACGAGGCCTTGGCACTTTCATTTTGCACTGGGCCTGGCAAGTGATGTGGCCACTTGTGCCTGAGGCTCCAGAATGCAACGAAGGTTGGGACAGGGACATGAGCTTCCGTATACTGTGAAGGACTAGTGCGGGGAGGGTTAGAGATTCCTGCTGGGGCCCTTCAGAATGGGGGTGCCAGGTGGCAGGGTAGGGGCTCCGAGGAGGGCAAGCAAGGCTGGTGACAGAGGGAGGACCAAGGCAGGAGGGCCAGAGCCACATCTAGGTTGGGGGTGGAGGCAGAAGGAGGGCAGCCACAGAGAATATCTGAGGACAGGTCCCAGCCGAGGGAGAATCTAAAGCTGGGGTGACTCAGAGGTCCAGGAGGAGAGGGATCCCGGAAGGGACATGGGGCAACAGTGAAATAAAGTGACCTTGGGAGGTGGCAGGGTCCAGTGGTCAGTGGTGAGCTCCGCCAGGCCTGGAACGTGGGCTGGAGGAGGAGAGGCTGAGTGGGAAGGGGCGGGCAGGGGACGCCTCTGAGGACATCATCTTCTGCAGTCACTCCTTCACCAGCCTGCTGCCTGGCACAGAGCAGGAGCTCCGAAAATGCATCCAAGTTTCACCCCTGGGAGTAAGTGCCACGGATGTGTTCATTTATTTGCCTCCCCAGAGCCCCTCTGACACAAGAAAGACCCTCCAGGGACAGGAGGGGGCTGAGAGGGTAGAAACCAGGGGGCACTTGAACCCCAGTTGGTACCTGGGAGTGAGGAAAGTGAACATCTTGCTTCAGGTGGAACTCAGACTCTGGGAGTGTCACCTGCTGGTCTGGGGAGCAGGCCGGTGTCCTCAGGCCTGGAGCCAAGGCTTCCCTGGCCTTTGATGTTTCCTGGAGTCACAGGTCTTTTTTAAGGAAAAGGGAAATATTTGAATACATCTGACATCTGAGCACAATAGCATTTGCAAGTGAGAAGGTGCCATGCAAACTGTGGGTCTTGGAAAGAAGGTGGGGGTTTACCAGGTGGCCTCTGCAGTGGGGGCGGAGGGGACAGCCTTGGGGGACAGCCCAGTGCCTGTGGGCTCTGATGCTGTCCTGGGGGAGGTGGGAAACCCCCGCCCATTAGCTGAGCTGACGTGAAGGGTCTGGGCAGTCGCAAAGGAGGCGCTTGGGAGAGAAACACACAGTAGGGAAGAAACATAGGCTTTTCCCCAACACAGAAAGGTAGACAAAATCTGAATTTTTCCTAAATAGGTACAAAACTGGTTAACATCCTGTAGAGCATAACCCAGAACTTTGAGGAGTACTTTTATTCAAGGGCCAGAAATCCTTTGCATTTCCGTTGGACAAAATCTACCTGCTAGCATGTAAGTGCATGGCGTCTGGGCCCACTCAGGGGTGGGTCCGTTAGACCAGGGCCAGTGAAAGGACATTCAGGTGCCCTTGTGCCTTATTTCCAAATTTCAGATCGCTTGTCTTAACCTGGGCAGGTCAGGAGTCTAAATCTGGGCTTCGGAAAGCCCAAGACTGAAATGAGGTCCCGCAGTTTGAGGGAACTGTTGGTAGCTATCCAAAGGGCCAGTGACCTGCATGACCCCTACTCCCAGAGTTTAAAACTATTGACTCAATATTAGCTGATGGCTCCTCCTTCCGCCACCCAGGGGAAATTCACGTCTTGAAGATGCAGTACCCTCATGTGGCTGGATACTCAAACATCTGAGCTGTAAGAATGTCACCCTTTCCCCACCTGAGGCCCAGTGTCAAGGCTGGCCTGGCCCCCGCTGTGGGCCAGACAAGACCCCGACTTGCAGGCACACCCACTAAAATGTTACCTGCTCTATGCCTAGCAGGTCACTCTGGTCACACCAAGAGGCTCAGGTCCAAGCTGAGGGCACACTCTCCACATGGGCTGGGTAAGTGGGAGCTTCAGAGGTGACTGGGATCTGAAGAGGTCACCATGGTGACCTTTGAACAACTCCAACCTTTTCCAGAAGCCTGAAAGGGGGTTCCACATTTATCTGACACGCCTGACTTGTTTGCTCTTGGCGGTCATTTGGTGGGGTCTGGGTGGTCCCGGTCCCAAGGGAGGCATCTGTTGGAGGACTGAGCTCCGCTTGGCAGGTGTGCCTGTTTCTGACTAATAAACAAGAAAACAAGTGATTCTTTCATTGAATGTTACTGTTTACAGACAAAAGCTTTTAAAACATGGGCTCCATAGAGGATCACCCCGATATGCCCAGGGTTCAATCTCTGGTCAGGCCAATGAATGCGCAGATGCATAGAACAATGAATCTCTCTCTTTCTAAAAGCAATCAATAATTAAAACAAAAACAAACCCATGATCTCCACAGAGAAAATAATAATCCTAGCTAATGCCTATGTGGTGCCTACTGTGTATTTGGGAATGTTCTGACCACCTCCCATCAGCGACTCGTGTGATCTTCTTTAAGACTCTCCAAGGCAGCTTCTCCCACTCTCCCATTTTACAGGTGAGGAAACTGAGGCACAGAGAGGGGAAGCTCACTCACCTGGTGAGTGACAGAGTCGAGATTTGAACTCAAGCCGTCTGGAGTTCACACAGCCTTAAGCAGCTGGAGCTACTGCTTCTCTAAATAAAATTTTTTTAAATGACGGTGGAAGCCCTGGCTGGTGGCACAGTGGATAAGGCACTGGCCTGTGAACCCAAGGTCACTCGTTTGATTCCCAGCCAGGGCACATAATGAGGTTGCAAGCCAGGCTTGAGAGCCAGGGTCATAGCTGGAGGCAGGTGAAAGGCAACCATACATTGATGTCTCTCTGCTTCTCTGCCTCTCTCCCTTCCCCTCTCTCTAAAAATAATAAATAAAATCTTAAAAAAAATGGTGGTGGACAGTTGCTCATTAATCTCCCAGCCCAACCACCTCATTGTTGTTTTTTTTTTTTTTTTTTGGGGGGGGTTCTTTTTTTATTTGTTTGTTTGTTTGTTTTGTTTTGTTTTGTTTTGTTTTTTACTCTACCATTCTGATCACTCATGGCCCAAGCACATTCAAATAATAGAGCAGGTGAAACCAGATGCTAAAGGTTGGTCCTTTGCCATGATAGCCAATGACATCCCGCTTCCCTGGGACCTTGCCAACCTAACAGCGCATGCACACCTCCCTCCGCGGCCACCGCCTTCTCTGTGTGAAGCTACCAGCTTGAATACCATTGACAAGTTTCTTCAAGCTCCAAGTAGCTGCAGGGACCTCAGCTGGGGTTGGAGGGGCCAGCCCACCCCTGGCACAGTGCCAGCACGTGGCCAGCGGAGTGCCAGCAGTGTTTCAGTGCCAGAGCCTTCTCCACCAGGTCACAGACACACTCACTGGGTTCTAGGACAGAAGGTCTGTGGCCTCCAACTGCCAGCTGAATCCTCATTTTTTAAAGTGAGGAAACAGAGGCCAAGGAAAGGGAGTGAGGTGGCGGAGGCGACAGGTGACCAGGCGCGCCCACCCTGGGCATCGATCTGGCTACTGGGATGCCTCCTGAGGGGGCAAACATCCGGCCATCTTCCTGGTCTCCAAGGCAGCCCATCAGGGTGGTGGATGCTGCAAAGTGCAGAAGGAACCAAGGGGGGTCTTTGCTCTGGAGGAAGGTTGGGGTGGGGGAGGGAGGGAGAGGGAAAGAGGGTGGGGCTCACAGGCCTCCTTTCCCACTCCTGCCCAAGGCCTCCACTGTCCCCTGCTCCTAACTGCTGTCTCCCCAGGTATTCCCCGTATCCCGGTTTCATCGCCTCCTTCATTTCCTGGCCCCTTCATGGGCGCTGGGTCAGGGTCCCTTGCTGCCATCAGACGTGTATCACTTACCTTACTGACACACAGCCCATGCATCTCCTGTGCCTTTACAACAAGATCCATCCATGTCGTATGTGTCTTGCTGCTTATTATTGTTACATTGTATGGAGAAACCGCCAGGTATTTATCCATTCTACTGTTGATGGATGTTGGGTTGTTTCTGGAATTTTATCAGTTTGAGTGAATCTTGTGCAAACATCCCTGTGTGAGTCATTGCATGGGTGTGAGCTCCTGTTTCTCTCCAGTGCCTTGCAGGAGTAGGGTTACTGGGTCAGAGAGCAAGGCTGTCCTGTGAGGGATCCACTCCTGTGGCTTGCATCTGTACCCTTTGGTCCTCACCAAACCCCAGGGAATGTGGGCTGAGCAAATACTGTGATGGGCAAGAGCCACCATGTACTCACCACCTACCGCGGCTTACGTTCAAGGTCAGCAGGGCTCAGAGCTCTGGAGAGGGGTGGAGAGTGCAGAACCCCGAGATTACAAAATCACCCCTGATGGGAAATGGCGGCTGCGTTCCAAAGCGTCTCACACGCTTTGGATGGGAACCTGCAGGGAGCTGTAGCAGGGAGGCTGGCAACAGGCAAGGCTCAGCCGGATTCTTGGCAGCTGCGGGCCTTGGCAGGGTCGATGTCACATTCTTCCTCCACTTTAGGTTGGACAAGGGTATGGCGGTTATGGTACTCAAGAATTAGTGGACCAGAACTATAGGATTTCTGGGTTTGCTTTAAAGAATCTGGGGGCGGTGGGGCGGTGGCAAGGGGCACGGATAAACACCTTGGCCCTCGCTTGATAACTGATGGACCCGGGTTTTGATTATAGATAACTTTATTATCCTATTCTCAGTCATTTTTACATGTTTACATTTTCCCATACAAATATATATATATATATATATATATATATATATATATATGATGAAAAGGGGGAAGTCTATTAGTGATCATAAAAACATTACGTGCATTAAAATTTTTTTCTTAAGATTTCCTTATAGCCATAATAAGCAGCTGCTAATAATACAATATGTTTGTTCCAAACTGGGGACGAATTTGAAAAAAAAAAAAAAAAAAGCTTAAGAAAGGTTTCTTTAGTTTCTGAGGCTGATGTGGGGATATTTTTGGGTCCAGAGGGAAACTCAGGAGAGGACCGGGCTCAGGGCTCCCAGGGGCCTAGTTCCCTGGCTGTACCGCGCCACCGGGGGCCTGCAGTCCCAGGCGGCCGAGCAGCGGAGGGCGAGAGCGCCGGCCCCCCAGGGCTGGGCCACTGAGACACAGGTGAGCCGGTGCTCGGCGGTCGGACCCACCGGGGCCCGTGCCCCGCTCCGCCCCGTCGGCAGGTGGCAAGGGGGCGGCGCTCAGGGTGGGTGCAAAATCCTGGGACCAGACGGGGCTCTGGGCCAAGCCCAGCGGGGCGCGTGACAGAGCACAGAGGTGAAAACGACCTTGGGAAGGGACCTGCGGGCCGCCGGGTTTCCAGGAATAGGAAGGAAAGGCGTTTGAGGCGGGGGTGACAGTCCAGCTTCCGAGGCACGAGCCAGGAAGGCCCAAGTGCTGGGAGAGGCCGGCAGGCGCCCTGCAGCGGCCAGCGCAGGTGCGGTGCAGCGAGTGGGGCAGGGGCGCTCCCGCCGGGATCACGGCCCCAAGATCTGCAGGGGTCGCAGCCAACCTCTCACTGCAAAGAAGTGCAAAATCCTCATTTGAAAAAAACGGGTTGATAAACATCTTAACAGGGTTTTCTTTTTATTATCATTATTGATTGACTTGAGAGAGAGAAGTGAGAGAGAGAAACAGGGATCTGTTGCCCTCCCCCCGCCCCGATTCATGCACTCACTGGTTGATTCTGTGCGCCCTGACGGTGCGGAACAGAAAACTAGGTCGTTGAGAGCAGCCGAGCTACCCGCCAGGGCCTAAGAAATGCAAAATAAAATAGAAGAGATATCCACCCCACCTTTAGGATCGGCAAAGATTAACTCAAGGGGGGGGGGAGGGAGAGAGAGAGAGAGAGAGAGAGAGAGAGAGAGAGAGAGAGAGAGAGAGAGAGAGAGAGAGAAAGGAGGGATACTGACAGCCGGCCCTGGTGAGCTACTCCAGTTTTTCCCGAGGCAGCTTAGCAAGTGGCACCAAAATGTCACCAAAATGTCTCACGTGCTTGCCCATTGACCTGGTTGCTTCACTTCTAGGGATTTACAGAGAGAAACCGGCAGATCACTACCACTGCCAAGGCCAACGCCACTTTGTGTATACCTGAGATAGCGAAGGGGGTGGTCTCAATGTCCAAGCCACCGGTTAAAACTAGGAAAGACACAGGTCATTGCGGAGCCTCGACGGGAACCCTGGCCACGACAGAAGTCAAGTGAAAGCACGAGTTTTACAAACACTGCAAATGCTAGGATTTGGTTGCAAACGTCTCGCCGGTGCGCACCAACAGTTAACCGCGGCGGCGGCGGCGGCGGCGGGGGTGGCGGTGGGGGGCGGGGACTCAGGAGGACTTTCATTTTCTCTTCTCAACCCTTCCGCGGGCAAGACCAAATAAATCAGACAGAAATAGAAGCAAGTGTACATTTTTTTATAACCAGAAGGAGATTGACCTTTAGGAGAGCCGAGACAGTTTCTAAAACTGGTGCCTTTATGAAGCGCCTGCTGTATGCGGGACCGTCTGCTCCGGCCTAGGGGGACATTGCTGGCCGAGATGGGTGGGTGGGTGGCTCACTTGGGGAGAAGCTTGCTTTCCCGGAGTCACCCTGACAGCCCCACCCCGCCCGGGCTCTCCCCGAGCCTCCGGCGTCGGCGGCCCTCCGCCTATACCCCTGAAATCGCCCGGAGCGCGGTTTCCACTCCAGGCGCTTCTCTGAGCTCAGTCACCCGCATCAGCCTCTCAGTCACTCTGTCATCAGCTCCAGCCATTTCTTTCCTAGCATATACTATGCTTTAGACGCCTGTATAATTCGTTTATGAAATGTTCCTGAAGCCCCTCAGGGAGGTATTTTTTGTCCCAGTTAGTTGAGGAGGGGGTCTTAGAAAGGTCACCGGAATTCCCTTTAGCGTGGTGGCCCTTTGAGCCACACTGCCTCCATGTCGGATCCTCTGTCCCTTGGAGGATAAGGTCCAATTTGGGGCGCGGGCCCTGGAGTCAGCCCTGGGGCCAATGTCAGGTCCATCTTAGTCATGTGATCGTGGGCACTTTAGTGGTCCTCGTCCCCCCACACGGCGCTGGGATCAGCTATTTATAGGGGTGCCCTGAGGATTACCCAGGGCAATGCCTCTAACAGGCCAGCACAAGCTGGGCACCACGCTAAGCACTTTTAAGGGTATGATCCCAATGAGTTGCCCCATTTTTCAGATGAGGGACCAGAGGGTCGTAAGGTGGGGAATCTCGCCCTAGGCTCCACGCTAGTGAAGGCCGAGGCGGTGAATCCCGTGGGAGCCTCAGTTTCCTCACCTGACCCGCTCTGGGGGAAGCCCCGCCAAAGCCCCGCCCTCCCGACTTGGGGCCCGGTCCAGGCCCCGCCCCCCGGTCCGCCCCGCGAGGGGAGTCCCCGCCCACCCGCGGCTCAGCCAATCCGCGGCGGCCGGCGTCGGAGGCACTCCGCCTTGCCTGCGGCCCTCCAGCCCCCGGCACCGGATCCTTGCTCGCTCACTTCGCAGTTGCCGCCGCCGCCGCCGCCGCCGCCGCTACCGCCGCTACCGCCGCTACCGCCGCACGTCTCTGTCCCGGGATTCGGTAAGGCCGGGCCGAAAACGCCGTCTCTGGGAGGGCTGGAGGGCGCCGCCCTGCGGGCTGCGGCAGGGACTGCGGTGGCCCGGACCCGGGCACACGGTAGGGGGCCGCCACCAGAGCCAGGGCGCGGAGAGGAACCCCCAGTATGCCTCTTGGATGGTGGGGGTCAGTAGAGAACCCCAAACCGGAGCGAGTCATGGGCTCCCCAGGCCCCGCCGTGGATTGGGTCTAGGGTCCTCCCCGGGGTCCTTCAACACGCCGGCGGGTCCCGTGCGGTGGCGGAGGGGATGCTCGACCCTCTGGCTTTAGTAAGACATCTCCGGCCCGGCCCGGTCGATCCGTCAGCTTTCTTGCCCGCCCCACCTCAGCCCCACTACCCAGGAGCGGAACGAGTCTGGGGGTCCGCCCGAGCGTCGGTCCACCGCAGGCAGGTACAGTGCTGGAAATAGAAGGATGCTTGATTTTCCGGACTTGGCCGGACGCCTCCGGCCCGCGGCCACTTAGGCCGCCTGCTTTTTTCATTGTCCAGCCGCACTGCACCGAGTGGATTAGGTCTGGGATATGACAGTCTCATGCGAGAGGCTGAGGACGCTGGGTTCTCCCCCACCCCGTCCTCCCCCGCATTGCAGCGGTGGGACACGCCCTTGGCGCGGATACTCTGGGCATGGATACTGCCGAGGTCGTCCGAGCGCCCGCGGAAGACGGGATTAGGGCGCTGGCCCGGGGTCCCCGCTTGTGAATGCCACATCTTCTCCCGTGCCACGTGGGTCCAGGGTAGGTGGGTGCAAAGAACCTGCCCAAGGTCGCGCGGAACCCGGGAGCTGCTGCGCCGGGCCGGGGGGGGGGGGTGCGTCACATGACCAGAACCGACCCAGCCTGCCAGCCTGACTCGGGTCAAACATCTAACCCCAACTCCTTACTGGAACAGGCAGCTAGTTTCTCTTTTGGTCAAGAGGCTGTGGGTCAGCATCTTTATAATGTAAATGGTGATTAGCTTTCCTTAAAGATGGAGGGAACAAAGATGCCTGATGTTACTTTTTTTTCTTTTTATAAAACGCCGACAGCAAAAAATACCAAGTCGCCAGCTTGAATACAGGATAGATTTAACATTCCCAACTAGAGGCTTTTCGTCCCTTTAGGCTCCGTGTATTATTAACATTTCCAAGGGCAGATTTTAGTAGGACACTGGTAACTTTGTGAATTATCGAATAAAATGAAAATCAGTTTAACTTTTTGAAACTTGTTTTTTGTTACACCATTTTCTTGCACAGGTGTCAGGTTTCTGGTCTTTCCAGATAGCCAAGCATGCTTATTTCCTTATCAACAACAAACCAAACCAAGTAAATAAAATATGGCCGAATTGGCCGGTCTTTTATTTATGCCGGCAACCATCACCCTCCCAGGTTACTTAAGGTGACTTGCAGTGAGTGTCGTCTAGCTCTGGGGACATTAACGCTGATAATGCTAGTGGTGGAGGCGAGGGAGTGTCTGATAGGGGCTGAATATCGCTTTGAGGCTGCCCTCTGTGTGCCGGGGGTGGGGGTGGGTGCCTTTTGTCACCAGCAAAGGTCCGGCTTCCTGGTAATGCCTGGAAGCTCCACTTGACCTTGCGTACTGATCTCCATCTGAACAGCTGTTTGAATCACACAGCAAACAGGTCCATCGTTAGGAGTGAGCATGCTTTGTATCAGAGTAGCAGAAATTGGCATCGTGCGCCGGCCAAAATAACCTTTGCAGTTTGTACTGAAAACAAACGGCCTAATAACCCGGAGGTGAAGGGAAGAAAACTGGCGTCGCTGCCGCCGCCCTTGGCCTGCACCAGGCTCATTTGTCACCAAGCAGTGAAGCCTTGGCCTCGGGGGAGTCCTCCAGAGGGCCTGCGCTTACGCAACTCTGGCCCTGCGTGCCCATTCATAGAAGCACCGTTAGTTAATGTTTCCTTGTGCACGGCCGCGAGCCGGACGCACTCCCGGATCGCGGGGGGCGCGGGGCTGCGTTTCTGGCGTGGACGTCATCCGGCTCTTAACTGTCCGTGCAGGACTTCCCACGGAGAGGCGCTGCGTTTCGCTGGCTGGCGACCCGCGCCAGGGCCGCGCCAGGACGCTCCGGAAGGTTTCTGGAGGCGCGGCGGGTGGAACAGGATCTGAGCGCCCGGGGCGCGCCAGCCGGGGGCGGGGCTCGCGCTAACCTTTCCCCTACTTTTCTCCGCCGTCACGTGACCCCGGCGGGCGGAGGGGCGGCGCCGGGCCGCGGGGCTGGGCGGCCTCGGAGGACGCGCTCCGAGCGAGCGGTGCGAGGGCGGCGGGCGGAAGCGCGCTCCCGCTCTGGCCGGGAGCTGGTTCTGCACTTTGGTCGGGAGCGCTCCTCTTTCCTTTGTTGAAAAATGTGTTTAGTCACTGGGCACGGTTATGATTGGCAGGCCGGAGCCTGGACTTGCATTCTGGAAGAAGTGGTGCTTTTAAGAATGAAATTGTTCCGCAAGCTAGTCTGTTTGAAGTGTTTCAGACATAATCTCGTCCTTCCCCGAGGCTGAGCTGCGGGGACGGTGTGAGGGGTGGGGGGCACGTGGGGCACCGTGCTGGTGGCCTCCAGGAGACCCCGCCGTGAATACTTTATCGGATGATTCTAGAAGCTTGCTAACCTGTGCAAAGAGTGCTTTTAAATCAGACTGTTAACACGAATCGTGTTCTGCCTGTTGATTTGGAATGTTTTGTTGCCTTTGGTGAGCTTCACCTGTATCCCAGGCAAATATCACGTGGAAGTTGGACTCCCGGCAGGCCCTGGACTGAAGCCAGTTTAACATTTTTGAGTGACCGGGAGCCTCCATTTTATGCCCTGTCCACGTTTATTTTTCCTTGGTGGTGGATATTTCAATGTCCTGGACCCGTCCTGGAAGTCGATTACTGAAAGAAGTGCTGAGGCCGAGTGAGGCTGCCCCTCCTGGTTACAGGGAACGTAGCTGACCTGAGGGTTGGGAAATGGGGTGGCTACTGCCCTCCTCCTGATGGATTATTGACTGATTGTTAGACATCAAGTTCTTTAGGGTCATTAGGAAAAGAATCTTCCCTGCTGTTCACATGCTGGTTCACCCAACCATTTCAGGAACCTGAGGGCCATCCTGGATTCTTCACCACAGGCTTCTCAGCCCTCCCTGTCCTTTCTTCCTAAATGGCTCCTAAACTTGTCATTGTCCCCGTTTCCATGAGTCAGAGAGGCATTCAGGTATTTGTGGAACAAGTGAAAGAATGTTGGAGCAAACTTGCTGTCCTGGGTTGCTCCAAAGTCCGGAGGCTGAATGTGGTGGGGATCCCCTGGAAAGCCCGTCCTAACGGTGGCCTCACTTGCCTTGTCACTGTGGTCAGGGACAGCTGGGCTGGAGACCCTCAAGCTCATTCACTCCCCATACGTCAAGGGGTTAGTGACCTGCCAGTGCTGGCTTCCTGCGGGGTCCCATGGCTCTGGATCCCCAGCTCACACACAGCATTCCACATGTGAGGACAGTGGCTTTTGGTTTCTGAGGGTTCAAGTTATGGGTTAATTCCCTCTCTTTGGAGTCCTTAGCCCCTCATTAAAAACGTAGTACATGTTTGTATTAAAAGCAACCGCAACCCCTGGCCAGGTTGCTTAGTTAAAGCATACACCAAAAGGTTTTGGGGTGAAACCCCCGTCATGAATGTGAGGGCGTGGATGCGAGGCAGCTGATCCATGTTTCTCTCTGAGATCAATGTTTCTCCCTTTCTCTCCCTAAAATCAATATTAAGTACCTTTGGGTGAGGATTGAGTACAATAAAAAATATGAACGCAAACAGAACATAACCTTGGTTTTAAGAAATTGTCGTGTGTTCTAACCCAGACTTTGCTTTTTATGAAATAATTCTTCATTTCTAAAATTACGCAGTTCACACCGATGCCCCAAGCATCAGCTCCTTTACTGATCTTTTAAAGATTTCATGCTTACCGTTTGGGTTTCTTTTTACTTTATTTTTTTTAAGATTTCATTTATTTATGTTTAAGAAGAGGGAAAGGGAGAGAGACATCAATGTGTGGTTGCCTCTCACATACCCCCAAATAGGGACCTGGCCTGGGCATGTGCCCTGACCAGAAATTGAGCCGGTGACCCTTTGGTTCACAGGTCAGTGCTCAATGGACCGAGCCACCCCAGGCAGGAGTTTTTCTACTTTTAACAAGCGCACCTTGTGTAACGTAAGGTACAATAAATTCTGCGGCAGCTAAGTCAGCAGCGCTGCAGGACGGCCAATGTAGAATCCAAAATAGCCCAGGCCTCGCGCCCTGGTGTGAAAGAGGAAGAATGCAAATCCCCGTTCAGGGAGGACCCTTTCTGAGCACCCTCTGCAGCTGGGAGAGAACAAAGACCGTTTTCTGCCTAAAAGACCTACTGTGGGCTTGGGCCTGAGTTGGTGTAGTTGCAGTAGGTGTTCCAGGTGCCCACTCACCACAGTGTGACTTAACGAGTTTCCAGCTTTCCCGTGGCGCAAAAGCGATATGCGTTCAGTGGAAGCTGTACTTCAGATTTTGAATTTTGGTCTTTTCCTGGGCGAGCAAGACTGTCTTCTAGTTTTGTTGTTGTTGATTACTTGTTGATGGGGGGGCAGTATAGGCTTAATTTTGCATTTGCTTTATTTTTATAGGGTCTTGGTAGGCAGAAGCACATTGTTTTTCGAGAGCCTTTGAAAGGTATGATTCAGAATTCCGCTTACAGCCTGGCGTGGCTCCGCACATGTACCCCGTAAATGTAAATGGTTTATTAGAAGATACTTCACTGCAGGAAATTAGCCATCTGACTAGTTACAGTAATGCAGCCATGGACTCAAGGTGCCACCTTTCATGAATGAAGTTCCTGCCCCTTCTCAGAACCAAAGCTGCCCCCAGAGTGTCAAGTAGTCTTGCTTCTAAGGTGAAGCACAATTAGCAGGTGACTGTTGTCCGCACTTAGTGACAAAGCCCCTAGCAGGTGCAGAGCATCGCCTGCACATGGGGTATGGTGTGGCTCCTGGGGTGCCCAGGGGAGAGGGGCCATTTCTTCTTCCTGTTGCGGCTCATTTTGGCCACCCCAGACTTCTTCTGATAATCAGCAGCATAACGGCAGGACCCAGAAACTGCCCTGAGCCTTGCGGCAGGTGCAGGTGTCAGGGAAACCCCGGGGCTGGTGATGCCCTTCCACAACCTTCCTGGTGCTTTCCTCGAAGTGCTTTGGGGAGCAATGCCCAGGCCCACCTGGGTGCCACCGCAGTAGTCAGGCACAGCAGGGTGTGGCTTCCCCCTGTGGGAGCCGGTCCTAGAGGTCAGGATCCGCGGAACAAAGCCCTCCCAGTCATTGGTCACCAGACTGCAGGCAGTGCCAGAGGTCCCGTTGGTCACGGCTGTGCCCTCCAGGAAAGGTGACGCCAGATTCTCCAGGTCAGTGTCTTCTCTCAGGAGCTTTGCCAGGGGCGGTGGCCTACTTGTCCTCCAGGCTGGGGCGTCCTTCCAGGGGCAGTGTGGCCAGGGCTGCACTCCTGGACTCAGGCCGTGCTTAGCTGTCACTTCCTGTGGGTAACCTTTTCTGAGAGGATTTCCTGTACAGTTTACCTCGATGCGAGACAGCCCGCTGTCAGCTGGCTGCCACCAGAGGCTGGGCCAGCTCCCATGTGGTGGGGCATTGTGCAATTCTAGCGGGAAGACGAGCCCGCGAGTCATTTTAGAGTTGGCACCGCCGTGTTTGTAGTTACTGTAGTTTTATTGCTGGCTGCAAGCACATCATCTTGGTTCCAACACAATGACCTAATTTTTAAAATCTGTGTTGTAACTTTAGGAGCCTTAAATGGAATTTTTTTTTTTTTAGATTTTTATTTTTATTTTGTTTTTAGAGAGAGGGGAAGGGAGGGAGAAAAACAATGATGTGTGAGAGATGCATTGATAGGTCTGCCTCCACCCAGGGACCTGGCCTGCAACCCAGGCATAGTGCTGTGACTGGGAATTGAACCAGTGATCTTTCGGTTTGCAGGCCAACGCTCAATCCACTGAGCCACCAACCAGGGCTGGAGTTTCCTTACCTGGCATATTTACCACTTCCCTTGGTAGGTAAGAACGTGAGTTTTAGAGTTGGACCCAAGCTCTGCTGTTTGTCAGCTGTGACCTTGGGCAAGTTTCTTGACTGCTGTCCTTGGTCTTCTTATTAGCAAGTGGAAATAACAATAGTGCCCATGCCAGTCCTGGCCGGGTGGGTCAGCAGATTAGAGCGACGTCCTGATATGCCAAGGTTGCGCGTTCAATCTCCGATCTGGAGACATACAAGACTAGACCCATGAATGCATAAATAATTGGAGCAACATTTGGATATTTCTTTCTCTCCCTCCTTTTCCCTCTCTCTCTAAAATCAATAAATGGCCCTGGCTGGCGGCACAGTGGATAAGGCGCCGGCCTGTGAACCCGAAGGTCGCTGGTTCGATCCCCAGCCAGGGCACATAACCAGGTTGCAAGCCAGGTCTCCAGCCAGGTCTGTAGCTGGAGGCAGGTGAAAGGCAACCACACATTGATGTCTCTCTCTTTCTCTGCCTCTCTCCCTTCCCCTTTCTCTAAAAAATAATAAATAACATCTTTTTAAAAATTAAATAAATAAAATGAATAAATGCAAGTTAAAAAAACAGAAGTACCCGCTTCCTAGGGTTCTGGTGGGAATGAAGTAGACGAACACAGGTGAAATGTGATTCCATTGTTCAGCATATGCTGAAGAGTTTGCTAGAAAGAATGTTTTGCCTCCTCGCTGTGAATGGCACAAAATCTGCGTGCCTGTCTATACACTTACACGTGTACCCCCCCCCCCACCTGCCACTTACCTCTCTCCTTACGTGTTGATTTGCAAGGCTCCATTGGAAGACTTTTGCTGACATGTATTTGTATACTTTGGTTACAATAATGAAGACTGTTCTTGGCAGCTGGCCTTGTCCTGGGGCAGATTTCATTGTTTTACGATGACAGAGGTGAGCCCCACGAGCCGCCTGGGCCGGCTTTGGAATCGGGCCTCACACTTGGCATTAAGGCCACCTTTTACCCCAGTTCCCTGACCTGCTCCCCGTCTCGGACCTGGGGTGGGGCCAGCGTCACCTGTCCACTGGGAGGCCTGTTCTTTTTCCGGTGGGACACAGACCCATCTTCCGAGTGGCTTCTTAATTATAGGCCGGTGTTAGGGTGTGCAGGCAGCTCACCTCGGAGGGAAAAGGTTTTAGCCGAAAAGAAATGGACTGTGGACAGTAGGACAAAGTGAACACCTTGGAAAAACACGGGACAGACCAATCAGTGGGCCAGAATTGGGGGGGGGGGGGCATTCATTGGGCAGCGTGTTTCGACGGAAGGGAGTCTCACCGAAACGGAATGAGATGTTGCCCCACTTCCTCCCAAAGTCGTCATTTGCCATTCAGTGCTGGGGACCTGTCCGTGGGTCCCATGACTTGATTCCAAATTAAACAAGGATGCGTGTGTGACCCGGAGCCGCTTGTGATTGGTGCTGGGGGATGAGAAGCCTCATTTACAAGTACCAGTCATTTGCCGGCAGGGCAGGCGACCCTGCTCAATGTCACAGGCAGAATCCGTGTGTTTTGGGAATGAGGATTCGGACAGCGGAAGAAAGAGCCCCACCTGGGCGAGATCTCAGGTGCCCAGAGAAGGGCAGCTCCTTCCCCGTCTCGCTGTCCGCCTTGGAGGTTCAGGATGGCAGGGTGGCATTACAGGGCTGGTGCCGTGGGGCCCTGGGCCCTCACCAGGCACACACCTGCCAACCTTGTGAAAGCGGTGACGTGCCCTCTCGAGGGCAGGCGTGGCTATTCCAAAGCTGTGTGAACTTAGATGCACAGAGACTATGGACAGGGCTTGATTAAGGTGAGAATAAACTCTTTTCTCTCTCTCTTCCGCTCTCTCTCTCTCTCTCAAGTCAATAAAATAAAATAAAATTTAAAAATCTTGCAGAGTGACAGAGAAGTTCGCTGCCCTTTTTTTAGCAAGTGGAGAAGTAACAGCCCAACTTGAAAAAAGAAAAAGAAACCTTTACTATAAACGTGATCGGCCTGGCCCTGGCCAGGTAGCTCAGTGGGTTGGAGCCTCGTCCTGATACTCCAGGGTGGTGAGTGGGTTGGCTCTCTGGTCAGGACACACACAGAATCGGCCGCCGGATGCATCTGTAAGTGTAACAACAAACCCGTGTTTCTCTCTCTCTCAGGTTCATCAAAAATAAATCATTTAAAAACGTTACACGCCTGGGGTGTGACCTGCCCAGTGGGGAATTTGCGACCCGCTCGCCTGGTGAGGATGCAGGCTACAGTGGCTTTTTCTCATCCACGCCCCTGCGTCACGGGGCTGGGGGGACCCAAGTGACGGGGCTGGCCTTCCCTTGTCCGCTATTCGAAGGCTGACGGGAGCCAGGCCCTGGCGGAGAGGAGCTTCAGGCTGATGTGAAGCCAGAAGGCAGGGAGGGAAAGAGAACAAGGCCTTCCAGCTGTGAGGGGGTGTTCACAGGCCAGGGGGCCTGGCAAGGCGACCCGGAGAAGGAGCTTGGGAAGGGCTAGGGGACCGCCCCGAAGCAGCACAGAGGTGTGCGGATTTATAAAAGATTGGTTTTTAGGGAGAGGAGCAGAGGCAGGGAAGGAGGGAGAGAGGGAGAAACATTGATTTGTTGTTCCAGTTATGTCTGTGTTCAGTGGTCCTTCTTGTATAAGCCCTGACTGGGGATTGAACCCGCAATGTTGGTGTATGTGGACGGCAACCAGCTGAGCCACCGGCCAGGGCCTTCCCTGCTTTTCTGGCCGGCACAGGAGCTCTTCCTCTGAGAACTCGGGGCGCAGGTGCGCGGTGCATCCCAGCGGTCATGCTGCGAAGCTTTGTCCCCAGGGAAGCCACCTGGGTAAATAGTGACAAGTGGGGGGGGACGACACTGGTACCCAGGCTCAGGTGACAGCGGCGCTGTTACAGTAGGAGAAACGGGGAGGGTGGGAAGATGGCGAGATTCGTCCTCAGATGAGGTTTTTGGTGTCTGTGGAGACATGTTAACACGTGCAGCCTTGTGTGCACGGGTAGAAGTTAAAGCCCCAGGCAGGCCTGTGGGTACAGAGGCCCGGAAGTGGAACAGTGACCCCCCGCTCAGAAGACGGGGGTGGGAGGGGACTGCCCCGCTGCCCCTCGATGCCAGGCTGTGCCCGCCGCTGCCTCCCTGGACGGCTGAAAGGATACGGAGGAGAGGCTGCCCAGCGTAGGTGGCCAGGACCCAGACGCCGGCCTGGCCTGCCAGCTGGCCCCGGCGCCCTTTGTCACAGCAGGTTGGCTCCCAGTTGCACGGATAGCTGTGTCGGCCATGTGTGTCCGGGGACTCCAGGGAGAGGAGAGCTGGAGACGGCAGCCCCAGGTCAGCATGGCCAAACTAGGATCCGTTCGCTCCAGGCGGGGTACAGAGGTGTTCCTGCGTTTGCAGTAAGTACGCGCCATTTAAAATGTAAAGACGGAAGACAGCCCTTTGTGTCACGAAGGTCCTTGTCGCTCCTAATGGTCCACAAACTGTTGATGAACTGCTGGCCTGCTCCCACCTAGACCGGAGCTCCCTCCCCGCCCTCCCCAGGTGCTTCACGCGTTGGTAGGTCGCAGGGCAGGGGATCAGCCCACTGTGAGGGGCACACCTGGTGCAGCTCCAGGCGCCCAGGCTCGGAGGCTGTCCCATCTGCAGGGACCGGACGGCTGGCGGTCAGCTGGCCAGGGGGCATCGGCCAAGCAGGGCGGTTCTAATTCCAGCCCCCAGGGGTTTTCAGACTGGTCTGAGAGCCCTTCGTTCTTCAGGGTCCAGGGGAGGTGTGAGTGGGGTCAAGGGCTTTACCCGTTGACCTTCGCTGTGTGTTTCCATTGAAATAAAAGACCCCTACTTTTAGGGACATTGGGACTCTCTGGCCCAGTGACTGGGGTGGGCTTATTTCTCAGAGCTGCAGTCCGTAGGTGTCCCCGGATACCCTGGGGCTGTCTCAGGACTTGAAGGCGGGAGACACCGGGCGGCACTACTGTGCTGCACCCCATCCAGGTAGGAGCTGGGGCGCGTGCTCTGCGGCCGCTGTTGAGGTGCTTACAAGGGTGTGGGGGGGCAGGGGTGCAGCGAGCCCCCCGCTCCCCTTTTGTTGTGAAACCAGGTGTAGCGAGTTGGGGGGGGTGGACGTGGCGGGGCTGCAGCGGGCGTGGCTGCCAGGGGAGAGGTGTGTGCCGTCCAGGGTGGGCCCCTGGAGCTTTGAAAGGTGGGGGACTTAACACTGGTGCAGGGGACTGTGTGTTACTTCGCTGCACCTATTCCAACAAATCATTAGAGAAGACCGGAAACACCTAGGAGAAGAGAGACCCGCACGATGGACCCCATCGGGCTGCCAGCTTGCCCCCGAGGCCGGTTCGGGCCTCTGTCCACCCGCCGCCCCCCCTGTCTGCCCATGCCCCCGCACCCACAACGATTTCGCAGCAAATCCCAGGCATGGTAAAAGATAAAACTGCACCGGCAAATCTTTCAGGATGTGCGAGTGTGGCTGAAAGGTAGCAGCCACCATCTGCAGATGGCCACACTACTGAGTGACCCCTAAGGCCATTTCGCCGTCACCTGTCATGCCTTGAGGCAGCGGTTGTTTGAAGGAGCCCTCAGGGTGAATGGAGCGCTGCGGTGGACGCAGAAGGGGTCCTGAGGCCCCAGTATCGTTCACATCCTTAGCTGTCACCTCCCAGTGACTATCCACTCCAGCCCTAGGCGGCCACCCCTCTGCCTCCTGACTCTGTAGGTTTGTCTGTCCTGACCATTTCAGATCAATGGAACCACTCACTTTGTGGCTTCTTTCACCGAGCAGTGCTTTCTGGGTTCACCCACGTGGTGGTGCGTGTCAGGGCTTCGTGTCCCTCTGTGGTGGGACGACAGGCTGTCCTGCAGATGGGCACCCCCTGCTTACCCACCATCAGGATTTTTCCCACTGTCCTCGCTGCTGTGGGCACCCGTGCGTGCGTTCTCGGGTGGACGTGTTTTCGGTTCTCTTGGGCATCGCCAAGGGGTGGTGGGGTAACTCCGTGTTAGCCTGTCGGGGAACGGCTGGGCAGTTTCCCACAGGGGCGGCCCTGTTTTGCATGCCCTCACCAGCCCTGGTCAGCACCTGTTTGGTCACAGCCGTCCTGGTGGGCGTGGCGTGGCCCACCGAGCGGCATTGCAGTCACGCGTGCTGGTAAGTGCCCACACGGCTGGAGCCCCAGGCCCGGTGGGGCGTTAGATGTGCGCAGGGCGCTTTCCGGCCCTTGGGACATCCAGCTCTGTGGGCCCCACTCACGGCTCCAGGAGGGAGCTGCCGGCACAGGACCACCTCCTCGGCCACCGCAAACCGGGAGAAACAGATCGTGCCTTCGACAGCGTTTAGGACCCTCCTGTTCCATGGTTAGGCTGAAGCCATCAGAAGGAGCAAGTCCGCAGTTAAGTTCAGAGTCCTGACAGGGCCAGGGGAGGTTGCAGAATGTCCGGTCTCTCTGCCCGGGGCCAGCGGCGGTTAGGTTCTCGGGCACACGGCCGCACAGGCCTTCGGGCGGAATCAGCGACGAACTGTTTATATTGAATCAGCTGCCACTGATAATCCCTTCATGTCCCCAAGAGGTAGCGCAGGTCGCCACAAGGATGGCTGGGCACAGAACCTGATGTGCTGAATCCCGCCTCGGGCCACAGCGGAGGCCTTGAGGAGGGGCGAGGGGCGGGGGGAGCCGGACGCCCTGGGAGCAGCTAGGGCCCCTTGGGTGCTTTTCGGGAGATGCCTCCTGAGCTGCCTGCTTGGGTGCAGTCTCCTTCGGGAGGTGCCTCCGGAGCCGCCTGCTGGGGTGCAGTCTCCTTCCGAAGCCGCCTGCTGGGGTGCAGTCTCCTTCGGGAGGTGCCTCCGGAGCCGCCTGCTGGGGTGCAGTCTCCTTCGGGAGGTGCCTCCGGAGCCGCCTGCTGGGGTGCAGTCTCCAACCTTCTGAACCGTCGGCAGGGTGCGCTCGCTGGCATCCGCTTCTCCAATACTGGCTGAGTAGCCGCAGCTCGCGGTGCCGTGTCTGCCCAATAGTATGTGAACGTCTGGAGTGCTTGCTGATGGCTCTGTGTTCGTACCGTTTTGTCATAGTTTGTGCTTTTCAAAATCCTCCTAGCAGAACCACTCAGATCCTGTGTGCTGACATCCCCAGGGGTGTCCAGCCCAGCCCGAGTGACCTCTGATGTGACATTTGACGTGAAGTGTGAGTCCCAGGGCAGGCCTCTCGAGCCCCAGGGCAGGCCTGCGCAAGGACTGGACGTCTCGGGCCCACCTGCACTCCCACACCCAGGCTCCCACACCCAGGCTCCCACACCCAGGCTCCCGCCCCCTGTGCCGAGACTCCCCCATCAGGACCTGTGGCTCCCACCTGAAGCCCCCAAGTGCCTCTGAAACCAGTCGGGGGAGGGCCCCCCTCCCCCGCAGCCCCACTGTTCGCCTTCTGGGCCACTGTCTCTGGAACACCTGCACCTCTTCCTGGTGTTGCTTCATTGCCCACCCCCTCCGGTAGCCAGAGCAATAGTAGGGCCCACCCCTGCCTGAGAGTCCGTGCCGCGTTCCCATCGCCCCCAGCACAGAACACGGCTGTCTGTCTGTGTCTGTCCCTGTCTCGGGCCTTCCTCTCCAGAGTTAGCTGCTTGCCCGTGACCCCAGCCACCCACCTTGAACCTTACGCCGTCAGCCCTGACCCCGGCTGTTCTGCCCTTGACTTCTCCCTCGGTCCTTGCACAAGTCTGCCTTGGGCCTGAAAGGCATGCCCTCTGGCCAACTCCTCTGGTATCGGTGTCACCTAGTAGGTGTCCCTCTAGGACCCCTTTATTTCTGCCTCCCTGTGTGAGAACAAGGGGACCTTTTCGGCCAGCGCCTCTATCTGCCTACAGCCGGCTCCTAGGAGGCAGTCAGCAAAGACTGTTGAACGAAGGGATGAATTTTGAAAGTTGGGTGTCTTCTGGGCCTGCACGTGGCCTCAGGCGCTCTGATTGGCTGCAGATCAGGCTGGCTGACTTCTGTCACTAGGTAGCTTTGGAAAAGTCTCCCCCTGCCCTTGGTGGGTGTCAATGGGGGGAAATGGCACGTGATAAGAAAACACTCAATTTTAGATCTTTAGGACGGTTTGTGATGGTTTTTCCTCAGCTGCTTTTTATCCACATGGTGCGCTGTGCAGACAGCTTGGGGGAAATGGGCCACCTGCCGCCCTGCAGAGGGTGGCAGAGGGGCCAGCGGGGTGAGGGGAAGCCGTGGGGGAGGGGAAAGTGGTGGCTCTTCAGGGTTGCACGTCCCCAGGAGGACAGAAGGGAGCAGGCAGAAGAACATGCTGTCGCTTCCTGGCAGCTTGCAGGAAAGGTGCTTTTCCTTGTTGGGGGCAGCTGGCCCTGGGGGCTGTGCTTTGGGGGACAGAAGTGCTCCAGGAGTGGCTGCCCCTCAAAGTGTGGGCCAGAGCTTGGTTTCCGTCTCATCCTCTGGGGAGGAAGGCCAGCTCTGTCCTCTGGTCTTCATGGAGCCTGAAGTGGGTTTTCAAGATGCCAACCACTGAGCGCCAGAGGCCGCGGTGTTTGGTGTCACCCTCGCTCCTCCCTGGTGATCAGGGCTCAAGGCCACTGTGGACTCGTGTGGCCAGCAGGTGCTGGGGCTCCTGGACTCTGCTGGTCACCCTGGGCCTCTGAACAGAGGTAGGGATTGTCCGTGTAGCGCTGGGTGGGGTGGGGGTTGGGGCAGCGGCAGGCCGGGGAGACGGGTCGGCACAAAGTTGGGTCTGTTAATGAGACACGGGGAAGGAACACTGAAATCCAGACACATGGCTCTTCTACGGAAGGGTTTTGCTGGCTGGCAGGTGCTCCATTCTCTCTGTCTCCTCCCAGGACACCGCCAGTGATGGCAGAAGCTCACCAGGCCGTGGCCTTCCAGTTCACGGTCACTCCGGATGGAATCGACCTGAGGCTGAGCCACGAGGCCCTTAAGCAGATCTACCTGTCCGGACTTCACTCCTGGAAAAAGAAGTTCATTCGATTCAAGGTTTGCGGTTGCTTGTTCACGGCCTTGCTGTGTACGGGGGCGCCAGGAATTGCCTCCGGGCGTGGAGGGAGTTGGCACGACGTGTATTTATCACGTGGTTCTTCAGCCTCGTGAAGCACGTTCGCCAACGTTGGCTCTCTGGATTCGGAAAGAACTTTGGGAGGCTGATGGGCACCCTGTCAGGCAGGGGAGGCAGTCGGGGCTCCCCTTCTAGAAACGGGTGGCCCTCCAGCTCCGTGCAGCTGCAGCGAGTCTGTTAATGGCTCACCGGTAAAATAGTCAAACATTAGCAAGTAGGCACCCGCGTGCCAGTGCAGTCAAGTTCACACAGTCCTGGTCCTAGCTACCCCCGGGAGAGGAAATTATCCGCTGCTTTAGGCACCTATTTGTTTTTTTAATTCAGTTTATTTTTAAAGTGCAAGCAAGATCGAAGGACATCAAGTCAAAAGTGAATGCCCCCCGCTCTCCCCCTGTCCCTGGGCTTGGGGGGCTGGCTCTGGGGATGTGCCCCTGAAGAGGAGCAGGGCCCCACCTACTGGGGAAGCGAAGTTTGCCCCCCGCACCTCGGCCTCCAAATGGTGGGAAACCAAACCTGGGGGGCAGAGGGGTGACCACCATTTCACCCCAGTGGAAATGTTTCTGATTTTAAAGGCTGTGTGGTAGGGCTAGAAGGCAAGACCAACAGACACAAGAATATGTGATGTGAGACAGTTTCGGGGCCCCCGGTAACCAAAGGGTTTCTGAGGGGACCCTGTGGCCCTGCAGGGGCAGAGGGAGGGGCTGTCGGAGCAGCTGCAGGGGGAGGGCCCTCCATCTAGAACCTTCCTGCCTCCGTTCCAGTTTTGCTACTCACCCCCCAAATCTCTTCCCTCTTGACAACGGAAAACCCAATGGAAATTTCACATAGGGGCGCAGTCATCCTCTAAAAATGCCAGATAAAGCTTGGGAGTTTTTAATTTTATTTACTTAAAAGATTTTACAAATTTAGTTTTAGAGAGAGAGGGGAAGGGAGAGGGAAAGAGAGGGTGGGCAATGTTGACGGGCTGCGTCTCGCACGGCCCCGACTGGGACGGGCCCACAGCCCCGCCATGGGCCCTGACCCGGGAATCCAACCCACTGAGCCTCCCTGGTCAGGGCACTCAGAGAGCTTTTCAGTCCTTTGTCTTGGTCAGATCACTCTCTCATGGGTGGCTTCAGTAAGACTTTGTTTTACTTGGAAGTTTGAAACACAGAGAGAAGTAAAAAGACTACTGAGCCACCCAGTTTCCACCACTGTTCACATGTTGCTGGTTTTGATCCGTTATCCTCCAACCCCTTCCTGCTCCTCTGTGTGTGTGTGTGTGTGTGTTGCACGCACACAGGTGTGAGGTGTTGGGGGAGGGTTTGGTTGAGGTATCCCACAGCACATTCGCAACCTGGAGGGGGGTCTCCTATAAATACTGCAGGGTTAAGCGGCATCTTGATTTGGGGGGGGTGAGAGGTGATTTTGGAGGGGGGTGTCCGGAATCACAGGTATAGCAGGTGTGAAAGAGGACTTCCTGGTTGGCTCGTGACGCCCGTCACCCATAGGAGTCATTCATCAGTCTGGGTGAAGCTTGGGAATCTGTTCAGCTAGTTTCTTGGCGATTCCAATGTCCTGGGGTCTTGTAGGGAGGCTCTGGGGCAGATTCTCAGTAGCCCCAGCAAGGTCACCTGCCGCGGGCACCTCCCACCCACCACCTGATACCTCACACCCCCGCATCAGGGCCCCGCGCTTCTGTGGGAGGGACGGTGCTCACGGCGCATCTCTTTCCAGAATGGCATCATCACCGGCGTGTACCCGGCGAGCCCCTCCAGTTGGCTTATCGTGGTGGTGGGCGTGATGTCGACCATGTACGCCAAGATCGACCCCTCGCTGGGAATCATCGCCAAGATCAATCGGACCCTGGACACCACGTAAGGAAGCTCTCCCGGTCTCAAGTCCTGTGGGAAGTTTCTGATTTTGCCGTGGTTGCTGATGGTTTTGTCTTCTGCAGTGGAGTCACTGTCACTGTTGTGGACTCAGTGGGAAGCTTTCACTCTGGCTTTGGGTCCGCCCTCCTCCCGAGTGCTGCTGGGAGGGGCTCGGGCTCCCCCTGCCCTTGACCGTTTCAGGTCCGTCACTAGAGGACTAATAGTCCCCACGTCCTTGTGCCACCATTGGGCTTTGTTTTTCCGGCCAGGAGTTGCGGGTGCAATCGGTCCGTTAGGGTCGAGATGCCGCCCCTGGGTGCCTGCCCGGCTCCGGGGCTGGGTCTGTGGGGTCGGGCATGGCCTGAGCGACTCAGTGAGCTCTGGGCCTTTGCAGAAGTGAGCACCTTGCTGGGTTGGGGGTTTAAATGTGTTAGGAGCGGTCCTGGGGCACCGGGGCAGCTGAATCACCCACAGCCTTGGGAACACCAGCGTGTGCCTGTCTGCGAATAGAGACCCCCTGTCACTGCGGGGGAAGCACGCCTGTCCTAGATGCCTGCCAGGTGCCATGGTCTGCCTGCAGCGGCCTAGTCACCCTCCTTCGGTCCCTGGCCTCTCTCCTTTCATCCTCGAGTTCCCCAGGGACGCCATGCCCCATGGACCACTGGGCCCGAGCACAGTGTGCTGTCCTACCTGCTTTTCAGACTGGCGTGGGTTTCACACCGATTTTTAATTTACTCTCCACTGCTGCCTCTTGACACCGGATTATGTTTAGAAGTGTTGGCTATTTAAAGCCCTTTTAATCTGGGTCTTTGTAAGATTCGTGTCTTTGTCCCTCTAAACCAATTATGGTAACTGGGCCATCCCTGTCCCTAATTTAGAAAGAGCGGTGAGGGGACCTTCTGGAACTATCTTCCTGGGGGTGGGGGTGTGCAGGGGTCCGTGCGGTCTGTGTGGTCCCTTCCTGTGGCCTCGGCAGGAACATGTTCTTTCCAGGAAGCTTCTTTCACTCATGCTTTGTGTTTACCTGTAAGAAGTCCTGAATGGGCCATTGATTTGTTAATGCTGACATGCTAGGTGATTTTTGTGTGTTAGGTAGGAATGTCTGTCTTCTTCCTTTGCTGGCCTAGCCTTTGGGCGTCCGAAATGAAGACCGTCTTAGGGACGGGCTCTTACACTCCCCATCCAAGTTCGCTGGTCAGTTAGACTAGAGGAAGACCGTGTAGGTTTTGAGTAGAGACCTCCGTTAAGCTTGGACCCAAGATCTGGCAGCTTCTGGAAAGATAGGAGGTCTGTCCCGAAAGTATTGGCGGCGCAAATGGTTTTAATTCGATTGATACTGGCTTGATGCTTTCAGGACAGGCCTCCTGCGCTTGGGAGCAAATGCCCTTGACGTGAAGAGGTGTTTCTGTGCCACTTTAAGTATTATCTAGCGTATAAAACGTCCCATGGATGGGTTCCAAATATTGGAGATCCCTTCATGGGGCATAGTGGCTGTTTTAGTCATTGGGAGCACCCTTGGTTTATAGTTTGAACACATTTTGCGGTTCTCAAAACAACGGAAACAGCAAGAACACAGCGATGGGTGTGTGGCTGCATTTCTCCTCAGATCCCCTCTTTGCCGTAAAATAGCCCTCTTTCCACAGCAAATGACACTGTCTTTGTCCTTGAAGAGATCGCGTTCTGCGGCCGGGTTCTGCGTGTGTGCATAGCGGGTATTCCTGCCGGCATCAAATCCAAGTTCACTGCTGTAAATAGCTGAGGCCCTAGTTCTGCCACACGGTCTGGGCTTCACATTGCTCATGGTGACATCCAGAGCCACGTTTCAGAAACACGATGAGGGCTCAGAGGGGCCTGGCTGGAGGAAGTCATCCCAGGGGGAAGGCCACCACCTTCCCTGTCACCTCTGCCACCATCCCTAGAGCCAGGAGGATGTTGTGCGTTTCCGCCCGTGACACGGATTAGCCTTGGTTCCTGCTGAGGATCACGGAAGCCAACGGGGCTGGCTTGTGTCAAGGCAAGAAGCAAAATGCCCGAGTCTCCGCAGTTGGACTGAGACCTGTGTCCCCTCTAAAGGGGCCTGACTCTGGTTCCCACCCCCAGTCTGCTGTCTGGTTCCGGCCAGCAGGCGGTCACGGTGGCTTCTGGTGCCTGGTGTCCGATGGAGCTGTTCCCCGAAGCCTCTTCCGCGCGCTCACGTGTCCCCCCACTTGTCTCGTTGACGCGGCAGGGGCTGCATGTCCAGCCAGACGAAGCACGTGGTCAGCGGTGTGCTGTTCGGGACGGGCCTGTGGGTGGCCCTGATCTTCACCATGCGCTACTCCCTGAAGGCGCTGCTGTCCTACCACGGCTGGATGTTCCTGGAGCACGGCCGGTTGAGCAGCTCCACCAAGATCTGGATGGTAATTGCATGCACGCCTGGGGCGGAGCCGGTGCACATTCCCACCCGCTTGAGGGAGGCGCGCTCTGCAGGCGAAGTGTGGCACCTGGGACGCCGTCGCCACTGTCGGTGACACACACTTAACACGCCCCCAGAAGTCTCCCTATGAGTTTCCTCATGTCCCCGCCCCCCCTTTATTTCCCTTTAGTCTTAGGCCCTGTGGTGCACAGCTGGTCTCCAGAACTTACTTCACGCAAGTGAGACCTTGTGCTCTTCACACCTCCCGTTCCCCAGCCCTGAGCAGTCCCGTTCTGTTGGCGGGTCTGTGATTCAGACAATTTTAGATGCCACAGACCCACAGGGTTGTGGCCTCTGTCCTTCTGTGTCGGGCTCATCTCAGCCTAGAGCCTCTTGGGGGTGGGTAGCTTTCACTTTTTGAATAAAGATGCTCATGGGACCTTCTCTTCCTTTGACCCTGGGTGACTTGGGAGCCTTCCTCTAATTGCGGGAGAGGATTGATTCACCATGACTCATAAGTTTGGGCCAAAGGGCATTTTTCTTGAGTGATGCAGTGAGTTCTGAACATATTATGTTGATGTCCCTTAGATCGGTTGTCCGCCAAGGAAAAACACATGCCGTTCACTTCTTTGTACCTTTCTTTTAAAAACAAATTTTTTTTTATTTGTTTTTTTGCTGAGAGAGAGCATAAGAGAAAGACATCGATTTGTTGTTTCACTTATTGATATATCTGTTGGTTGGTGCTTGTACATGCCTGGACCAGGGATTGAACCTGTGACCTTGGTGTATTGGGAAGCTGCTCTAACCCACTGAGCTACCCGCCAGGGCCTTGGTAGCTTTTCTCACTTGAAGTCAGAGTTAAGTGGTTTCCCGGCTGACCAGTCCAACCCAGCCTCCCAGGAGTCACTCACGTGGGAGGGTTTGCTGCTGTCAGGCAGTGCTGGTTCCATCTGCCGGCTGGTCACCACACACACGCGTGTGGAAGGGCAACCAGACCACAAACTCGGTGCTGGAGGAGGCGAGGGCCTGACACCTGGGCTGGGTGAGGCACCTCCAAGCATGTCAGCTTTCACTTGGCCTGGTTGTTATTTGGAGTCTCCAGCTTCTTTGCCCAGGCCCGCGAGGGTAGGGGCGGAAAAGGAAGGGCCCTGGAAAACGGAACGTTAGAGCCCTTGAGACCCGGTTTCTGGTCTTTAACATTGTCTGAACTTTTTAAATGTGTTTTTCTGTTCCAAGGGCATGATCAAGCTTTTCTCAGGCCGCAAACCCATGCTGTACAGCTTCCAGACGTCCCTGCCGCGCCTGCCTGTCCCCGCCGTGAAGGACACAGTGAACAGGGTGGGTGTCGGTGCCGGCAGTGGCCCCGCTGGGAAATGTCAGCCGTCTGCGGGGTTGAGGGTTATGGCTTAGTGGACCGTCACTTGGCCGCCTTAGCTCCTAGCAGTCGCTTGAGGGCCGTCCTAGGAAGCCGTTTTCCCTACCGTAGCAGCACAGCTCAGGTGTGTTTTTCAAAGGGCATCATCTTTGCTAGAGAAACCACTTGGCAAATTCTTTCAACAGCTTTATGGAGATGTAATTCCCATACCATCCGGATTCACTCCAAGTGTCCAGTTGAGTGGTTTTACTAGGTTCCTTTACGAATTGCTGTAACCTGTGGCTGACGTAAAAATGACCACGTTAGCCCTTTGAGAGGGTACAGTTCTGTGGCGTTAAGCACATGCACAGTGTTAGGCAAATCCAGGACCTGGAGGCCTGGCCTTGGCCTGGTGGCATGGCAGTCCCCATTCCCCGCCGTTACTTGGGTCCTCCTTTCCACCCTGCGTGCTGAGCGCTCAGTGTTCCCCCGTGTCCTTGCCCATCGCAGGCCATGGTAGAGGTGGTGACAAAAGAGCTCTCGCCCCGGGCCCGATAAGGGACACCTCTGAAATTTCCTTGTTCACTAGGCTGGGATCTTGCTCAGCTAGACGTCACTTTGCTGATTTCCTGGTGATGTAGGACTGTGGGAGCACGGAGGGCAGCGAGGATGAAAAGGTGTAATTGTTTGGTTATCAGTCACCCAGAACATTGTGTAGTATCAGAGGACGGGCGGGGCCCACCGGGGGGAGGACGCTCATGCCGTGTTGACATGCTCGCTTTTCCAAAGGAAACTGCGTGTCTCACCCTCAGCCTGTGTTTTTCTCGTTGACCCCAGTACCTGGAATCGGTGAGGCCTCTCATGAAGGACGCCGACTTCCAGCGGATGAAGGCTCTCGCTGAAGAATTTGCTGTCACCCTCGGGCCGAAATTGCAGTGGTATCTGAAGTTAAAATCCTGGTGGGCTACCAATTATGTAAGTGTCCACGCCTGCTCTCCTCTGATGGGATTCTTTCTACGATAACACTGACTAGCTCCATGGGAGGAGGCCTTTGGCGGGTGAAGCCGGGCGGGGGTCGGGGTCTAGGTTTTGAGGAGCAGCTGACGTGGGAGGCAGGGACCCAGCTGGAACCAGCAGCGGGGCTGGTTAGGATGTGGGTGCAGTTAGGATAGGGCGGCTCATTAAGAAGTGTCAGCCGTCAGACACGGACCCCTGTTTCCTGGGTGGTCTTTTGTGTAACAGTCTGCAAAATGAAGGTGACCTACCTTTGAGCTATTTCACCACTTTACAAGGCGCACCTTCCATGCCTGTGTTCTTCCCTGAAGTGTGCCCCCAGGGGGCCCGGGTCGGTCTGGTTGAGCCTGCGTGTTTGCGCCCACAGGTCAGCGACTGGTGGGAAGAGTACATCTACCTCCGGGGCCGGGGGCCGCTGATGGTGAACAGCAACTACTACGCCATGGTGAGTCCTCGGGGTCAGTGTCGGCAGCGCGGAAGCTGCAGGCT
>PVIW01002980.1:102756-189148 GCA_004026585.1 Noctilio leporinus | reverse complement strand
CCCTGGCTGGTAGCACAGTGGATAAGGTGCCGGCCTGCGAACCCAAAGGTCACAGGTTCGATTCCCCAGCCAGGGCACATAACAAGGTTGCAAACCAGGTCTCCAGTCAGGTCTGTGGCTGGAGGCAGGTGAAAAGCAACCATACATTGATGTCTCTCTCCCTCTCTGCCTCTCTCCCTTCCCCTCCTTCTAAAAATAACGAAATAAAAAATCTTAAAAAAAAAAAAAGTAGGGGAAAAACCAGTATAGGTATTTTTTTTTTTTAATCCTCAAAGAAGTGGACCTGTGCAGTTCACACCCATGTTGTTCAGGGGTCAGTTGTACATGGTTTAAAATTCAAACCATCAACAAGACAGCGAAGCTCATTAGTCTCCTATTCCCCACTTTCCCTCCTCCCCCAGCTCCCACCCCCACAGGCAACTGCTTTCAAGTTTATTTAGCTGTGTCTTCTGCATTTCAGTCCCCTGGCTCCCACTAACAAGTAGATAACTCAGTTTCTTGGCTTTTCAGTTTGAGACAGTATTTCCTGACCTCCTACTCGGGAAGAGGCAACCCTAACACATGAGCATAATCTTGACTAGATTAACATTCAGTGTTCAGATGACTGCGAGTGAGCATAGTTGAGTTTTTCTTTCCCGTCCAGCTTCTCGTTTTCCATGCGGTTATTGAGCGTTGGCATTTTTTCTCTCGCTCTTCATGTCCTTGTCCTGGCGTCCACCGTCTCCTGATTGTCTGTCATAGGAGCCTCTGTCCCTGCGTTTCAGCAGCTCTGGGAAGGCTCGCGCAGACAGCCTGCTCCCCTCCCGTGACTTTGCAAGCCGCCTCCATCTGGCTTTCGTTTTCCTGCACCTGTGGATTTGGTGGTTCTCCATCCGGCAGTTTTGTGTGGCGCAGTAACAGATGTACTTCTATTCGTGTGGTTACGTCTGTCTTACTGATTTTGATATAAAAATATCCCAGCCCTGACCGACATGACTCAGTTGGTTGAGCATTGTTCCGCAGAGTCAAAGGTCACCAACTCGATTCCCAGTCAGGGCACGTGCCTGGGTTGTGGACAAGCCCCTAGTTGGGACTCATGCGAGGTTGCTGTTTCTCTCCCTCTCTTTTTTCCTTCCCTCCTCCTCTAAAAAGAGATAAATAAAATCTTTTAAATAAAATCTTTTAAAAATAAAAATGAAAACATCCCAGTTTTTGTGACTAGGACCCTGGACCTGCGATCTTGGGCAGGGTGGTGTGGTGGTGCCAGGTCCAAGTGCTATATTTTGCAAAACGTGCTGAAGTAACAAGAATTCGTTCTGAGACTATTTCTGTGCCACAAGAAATAAAAGCCTTGCAGATGCGGCAATAGGAACGCGACATCCGGGATTGGCCGATGTCAGAAATCAGGGGATACTGGCTGTTCGTCAAGTATTGATATGTGTAGGGGTTGGAGACCAGCCCCTCCTGCTTCAGTCAGCAGATGAAGCTGCCATCTCTCCATTAGTGGAGGGCAGCACTTTGGAGGCCCTTGAGAAACCTAGGAATGACATTGACGAAGAATGGAAAGATTTAATAAAATTTACCACTGAGAAACTTTTGGGAGGTGGTCTCTTAGCCGGTGACTTCTGCGCGCTGTGGTGCAGTATCCCTATTTGTAGGGACCACAAAATAACTTTGAAGGAGAGCAAGTCGTTAGCTTAGGATATGAAGCATACCTACTGACGGCAGAAAAAAAGTTGGAAGAATTTCTAGTGACATTAGGCAGAAACGGCCAGGCCAGCACATAGCAGTTTTTCCGTAGACTTGGCTTAGCTCCAGGGTCAGAAGCAAGCGTTGTCATCATGTGTCCTCGGCCCACAGGGCTGCCTCCCTCCATTGATACTTCCAATGCCAAGGTACCATATGGAAAAAGGAAATATATGAAGACTCATCATCATCTTGGAAAAGAAACAGGAGGCATTTGGGCAACTGATGATTAAATCACTTATGTTTCTAGAGTGCTAGAATCTAAATTTGGTACGCTTCTCTTTGGTCACATTTTGATTTTGCTTCTTCAGAAGTTACGATAGTTTAGGATGAGGTCTTACAGTAGTGGTAGAGATAGAAGAATGGTGTTGGGGACGTTGGCAATGGAGGAATAATTTCATTGAGAGGAAGGATGTCAGGGGTAGACAGATTACTCCCTAAATCCTTTTTTTTTTTTTTTTTTTTTTTTTTTTAAGATTTTATTTCATCACTTTTAGAAAGAGGGGAAGGGAGAGAGGCACAGAGGGAGAGAGACATCCATGTATGGTTGCCTTTCACCTGCCTCCAGCCACAGACTTGACTGGAGAGCCGGTTTGCAACCTGGTCATGTGCCCTGGCTGGGAATCGAACCTGTGACTTTTGCGTTCGCAGGCCGGCGCCTTATCCACTGAGCCACCAGCCAGGGTTACTCCCTAAATTCTGATACTAACTGGATTCCCTGAGGTGCGGCCCCTTCTCACTGACCTTGTCCCAGGACCACCCCCACCCCCCACCTCAGTATCCATAATAGCCTTGTCCTGTTACCGAGGAAATGTTAGGGGAATATTGCCAAAACTGGAAGGCATGCAGAGTCATTATTGGACAATCATGATCTGATATATTTTTAGAATTTCTATATTCAAAAAATAAGCCAAATAAACACATGATTTAAAAAGTTAAAAAAAAAACACAAAAAACAACCACCTAGAGGATGATTTTTTGTTGTCGTTATCTACACCGGATTAAACAAGAATTTGGTGACTCAGTGCCCCCTGCTGAGCACTGTTTTAAGTAACCTGTCCAGAATATGCTCTTGGGGTGTTCTGGCCATAGCCTTCATTTAGCAAGATCTTTGAAAATCTCAGCAGGGAGAGGCGAGCTGAGGGGGTGTGGCCTGCAGCACTATCCCCTGAGGACATGTCCCCACAAAGTGGGATTTGTGCGGGCCCTGGGATAGACGTGCCTGACCTCAGAGGTTGCCTAACTGTGACCCAGGTGGGTGGCTGCTCACCGTGACCCGTTTCCCTAGTATGTTTGCGGTTTTGCCTTTGGAGAATGAGATCCTTGTCACTGTGCGGTGAGGTGGTGTTCACAGTCATTGTGACAGTTGTTGGTGTGGTCTGCAAAGTAGAATCTGCAGCTGGTGGGCCTAAAAAGCCCAGCAGGATGCCCCCAGCTTGCCTCACAGCTGGGACCCGTTGGAGCAGGGACACAACTGGCCACCAATTCCAGGATGGAGGACGAGAGTGAGAATCGACTGCCTCCCTTCCCCAGAGGGCAGCACTCGGTACCCTAGGGCAGCACTGTCCCGGAGAGACAGTGCCAGCCATTGAGTCATTTTAAGTTTTCTAGGGGCCACATTTTTTTAAAAAAAGAAAAAACTGAACTTAACATTAGTAATAATTTTGAGTGACTTATTGTGATTTCAGCATGTAATCCATGTTAAAAATCACTGAGATTCTCTTAACATCCTTTTTCTTCCTCTGCACTGATTTTTTTTAAAAATATTTTATTCATTATTTTTAGAGAGAAGGTTAGGGAGGGAGGAAGAAAGGGAGGGAAACATCAATGAATGGTTGCCTTTCACCTGCCTCCAGCTACGGACCTGGCTTGAGACCTGGCTTGCCACCTGGTTATGTGCCCTGGCTGGGAATCGAACCAGCGACACTTAGGTTTGTAGGCTGGGGCTCAATCCACTGAGCCACATCAGCCAGGGCTGCACTAAGTTTTTAAATTATTTAAAATCGGGTATGTTTTGCGCTCACAGCACATCTCCGCTCGGATTGGCCACCTTGTCTGTGCTTGGTAGCCCCCTGCGGTCAGTGACCACCATCCTGGCTGCTGCACTTACAGAAGCTTGAACCCCAAGAAAGGAGCTCTTTCTTCTCCACAGAAGCTGGGTTCATTTTGCATTATAATCTCACCTGGGTGCTACCAAGCTGTAGAATGTTCCCCACCTGAACCAAAGCCCCTCCTGCGCCTCCTGCCCCAGACCCTCTGGCGCCCGGCTGGGCACTGCACCTTCCTTCTGCGAATAGCCTGTCCTGGGTTGGGACAGCAGCAGAGCATGTCCCTCCGGAATTTACTCCTCAGGATGCCCACCTCTGGGTGTTTACTGTTCCCCGGATATGGAGTCATGGTCTCAAGTGCGTTGATGACGGTAGAAGTGATGGCATGACGTTTGTGTTGAGAGAGCTGCACCTGGACTGAAACCCTAAGTCACGGTGGCAAACACAAGGCCTGTGGGCTGAATCCGGCCCTCCACCTTGTTTTATCCAGCCTGGCACCTCGTTTCTACCCAGCTTGCTTAACTGTTAAGGAGTGGTTACGTTTATACAGTCCTAAAATTGCATTCGGCCCGTTAAAGGCAACCACGAGGCTGATGTGGCCCCTGGTGAAAATGGGTTTGACACCCCTGCCCTAAGTCCGTTCCCCAAAGTGTCTCCTACTTGCTTGCGTGTAGAATCTGGAAGCCTCGAGCTCTAGTCTGAGTGGATGGGAAGGATGTGGGCCCTATGGTTTGTGTATATGTGACATTCGGGGACACTGCCTGGTTGGGCTCCGTGGAGCAGAAAGCCACTTCACAGTGCTTCTGGCAACAAGAGGTAGGGCTTTTATCGCTATTCCCCAGAGGAGGGAACAGGGAGGCCCAGGGAAGTGATGTAGCTCACCAGCAACCCTCAGCTCACGTGAGACAGAGCCAGGGTGTGAGCCCAGGGCTCCTGCCCTTGGTCAGCTCCCTGCCCCATTTCCCCATCTCTCCCTGCCGGGGCAGGACGGAGAAGCCACCAGAGGGGCCGGCTGCATTTGGTCCCAGCACAAGGCAGGGCTGAAAAGTACCCACGCAGGGCGGAGGTGAGGCGATCAGGCACCAGCTCGCACCAGCTCCTTCCTCCTGGCAAGTCTCTGCATGGTTCACGGCAGGGCTCCCATGGCCAGCCTGGCCTCTGCAAGAGGAAGTGAGGTTTACTCCTGGCTGGGGATTCACAGCCCCAGAGTTCTCACACCGGAGGTTCAAGGAGTTTTCCAGAACCTGCGCAGCTTATGTTCATGAACTCTAGAGGTCACCGGGCACTTGCCAGGGGCCCACCCCGTCCTGGGGTTCACAGACAGTTGAGGGGACGGATAGTAAATAAACCAGTGGGCACGGGATTTGGGGGCAGTGAGGGGATGTTGTGAAGGAAATGCAAATGGTGAAGAGTGACCGCTGGGCTCCTTGCATGGGCTGTGTAGGGAAGCCCTGTGGAAGAGGGACATTTAGCCAGGGACCTGGGGGGAAGGAGTCAACCAGGAAGAGTCCAGCCATGGTGGGTACGTCTCAGGGGGACGGAGCAGCGAGACGGAAGGCCCCAAAATGGCTCATGCATTAGAGGAGAGAGGAGAGAGGACAGAGGCCGACGAGGGCTGAGAAGTCAGTGGGGGTTGTGAGCGTCGATGGCGCCCTGCTCAGGCAGCAAGCAGGGGCCTCTAGGGTTTGGAAGTAGCAGAACAAGACCAGATACTTAGTTTAAAAGAACTGCTGGTCGCCCTGCAGAGAGAAGGTCATAGGAGGCAAGGGTGGCTGCCAGGAAGCCAGTGAGGAGGTGACTGTAGTCATCTAGGAGAGGGACATGGTGGCTGGCTCGGTATGGGGCCCTGAAGGTGGGAGCTATAGTGGGGTTGGAGGCGTGTGGCAGAGGGGGCGTCCCCACGACACAGGATGGAGCAGACACAGCAGATGGCGGAGCAGGAAGACGCCATGTTTCCACCGCAGTCATTTGGTGGATGTTGGTGTCACTGTAAAGATGGGGGAAGTGGGACGGCTTGAGGTTGGAGAGGGGACGGTGGGAGCTGGGAAGCCAGTGAGCAGCTCTTGGTGGGCAGAGGTCTGGGCTCTGGATCCCTCTGGTGCCAGCAGATCTCATGTCCACCCCCTGCCTGCCTCTCCTCCACAGTGATCAACAAATACAAGCGCCGGCGGTTTCAGAAAACCAAGAACCTGCTGACAGGAGAGACAGAAGCTGACCCAGAAATGATCAAGGTAAACCAGCGTGTGTGCGAGCAAACAGGCCCTGGGGGTGTCACGCTGTTCACGGCCCAGCAGCCAGCTGCGCGGCTCTCGTCCAGCACCACCCCTGAGCGCTGTGGGGGCTCAGCCAGATGTCCTCACCTCTCTGACCTGTGTCCCTCCCTGGGCATTGGGTTAGGAAGCAGGGCCACCTCTCAGGAAGTGGGGACTTGCAGGTGAGGGCGGGTCTCATCATTATTCCCATTTTCAGATGGGGAGACTTGCCTGTCATAGCCAGGACATGACAGGGCAGGAGTGGTACCTGAGCAGTCTGACCCCGAGCCCAGCAGGCAGCGTGGGGACCGCATGAGTCTCCAGTAGGAATTCTGGGCGGGCTGGAGGCGCCAACATGTTAATCTGTACTGGGTGCCAAGAACCTCCCTTTCTGTGCAAAGTGGTCCCAGGCAGGTCGTCCATGAGCATGGAGGCTGCACATGGGGCCCCCTTCTCAGCCTGGCATATGGCCCCATCTAGATGCACAGGCTCGGGCTTTCTGCTCTGTCAGGTGGCCAGGGGTGCAGATCTGTGGGGTCCAAAAGGCTGGCATGGAGCTGGCTGGGGAGAGCTCCACCAGTGGTCACTAGTGGTTGCTCTTCGTCTGTCACGATTGTCTCCGGAGCCCTCAGGAGGAAGTGAGCAGGTGTCTCTGAGCCCCACCACCTCCCTGTCTCCTCTCAGAGGGCCGAGGACTACGGACCTGTAGAGGTGATCTCCCACTGGCACCCCAATATCACCATCAACATTGTGGACGACCACACGCCATGGGTGAAGGGCAACGTGCCTCCACCGCTGGACCAATGTGAGGCTCCCAGCCCCCTAGGGCTCCTGACCAGGCTGTTTCCTTGTCCGTTGGGTCTCTGTGTACCCAAGCTCCACACCCTGCCCCACCCCTCCCTAGACATTCCCCTATCTTCTTGCACACCCCCCGGTGACCCCAGCACTGACCACTCAGTTTACAGACATGCCCATGAGCTGTTTTTTTAAAAAATGTGCAGCAGTTGCTGCCTTGAAATTGGGGCAGCATCACTTAAAATCCCAGGTTTCTGATTTCTTTGATAAAACCCTGCTACGTGGTCACCCTTAGGGTAGCCATAGGTGGAGCTGAGCCAAAGCTGGGCCTGCCCTGCCCTTCTACCCCGTTCCCTTTGCCGAGATCAGGTGGCCCTTCTGCTCATCATGGCGCCACTGGTCAATTTCCCGTCCTCCAGCCTCTGTCAGGGGGCCCATCTGAATGTTCCACCCTGTTCCGGAAGCCCGGAGGGGGTCTCCCTACGCTTTCGGGTGCCCATGGCTCCAGCCCAGGCTGAGCGGTGCCCCTGCCCCGTGTGCCTCCTGCAGACGTGAAGTTCGATGCCGTGAGTGGTGACTACTACCCCATCATCTACTTCAACGATTACTGGAACCTGCAGAAGGACTACTACCCCATCAACGAGAGCCTGGCCACACTGCCCCTCCGCGTCTCCTTCTGCCCACTCTCGCTCTGGCGTTGGCAGCTCTATGCCGCCCAGAGCGCCAAGTCGCCCTGGAACTTCCTGGGCGATGAGCTGTACGAGCAGTCCGACGAGGAGCAGGACTCGGTGAAGGCGAGCTGGCGGCAGGGGCTTCCCAGCATCCTCCTGGGCGCGGAGGGGAAGGGGAAGTGGGCCAGGCCGGTGGCCTGGGGACCTCCAGCCAGTGCTCCCCTGACCAGTTTCACAACCTCCCAGGTGCCCTCCCACCTTAGCCCTGGTGGACACGGGGGTCCCCTCACCTAAGGCTCCTGTGGTCCTCCTGTCACGGCTTTTGTGTGCCCTTGGCCAGGCTGCCAGCTCCGGGACCTCCCTGCCCAGCTCCTGTTCCACAGCCCAGCTGGGCTCTGACCTCATGTCTCTGTTCACTGTCACTGTGTTCTTGAATATCTCCTGGTGTCCCCATCTTTCTTTGCTGATGTCTGACGTTGAGCCTTGGTGGTACCTGCCAGGGGTTGTCTTTCGTGTTGGATTTCTGTTCCTCGCTTTGACCGTCTCTACACCTCTCTGTCACTCCACCTCCCTTCCCGTTGCCGTCTGCCCGTCTCCTGTCTCTCCCCGCATCACTCACCCACCTCTCCGTGCCTGTCGGGCCGTCTCTGGCCAGTGTGCTTTCCCTTTCTGGGCAGCCCCAGGGGTCAGTCTGTGAGCAGGTTTTTCTAGGGATCCAGGAGGAGCGAGGGGTCGGCCAGTTGAGATACTGCATTGGTCGGGGCCTTGCTCACCGGCATGTCTCCTCCCCCACCTCTAGGTCGCGCTCCTGGAAACCAACCCCTACCTGCTGGCACTCACCATCATCGTGTCCATCGTCCACAGTGTCTTTGAGTTCCTGGCTTTCAAGAACGGTATGGGTGGGCCCTGGGGCCTGTGAGAGGCCACGGTGGGGTACCTGGTAGGGGGATCAGACCTGCCCCCTCCCTCTTTTCCCCACTTCCCCCTAGGCTGTCTCCCTACCTGGGGTCTCTCAGCCCCATCTCCAGAGGCCTGGTGAACTGGTGAGGATGATGACCCCAAAACTCCCAGCCCAGAAACTCCCATCCACCGGGCGTGGTGCCTGGGGAGGGGCTGGGCCGGGGAACTCCAAGGCCTGGAGCAGGGAAGCCCCAGAGCTGCTCCCATCACCCTGCCCAGCCGGCTGCCTGCTGGGAAAGGTCCCCTCGGGGCTGAGTGGACAGGGTCCACCCGAGTGGGGAGGTGACAGCGGGGTTCCCAGAAGGCCCCTGCGTTCCAAAGGTCAACCGTTGGGATGGCCAGGGTTTGAGGGGTCTGGCCAAGAGGCAGGTACTGTTGAGTGTGATCATTCATTAGCTCATGGAGGCCTCACAGCCGCCGCCCCACGAGGAAGCCTGTTGTTACCGCCACGCTTGCTTATGAGCAAGCAGAGGCTCAGGGACGTTAGTTCGGCAACCCGCCCTCAGTCACACAGCTGCCGGTCGGCGGGGCCAGGATCCGGACTCGAACAGTTGGGTCTGGCACCCACCTTCCTCCCCTCTGCCCTGCCCTGAGACAACATGGCCACAATTAGAAGTTACATTCTAGGAGATTAGAACATCAGGGCGGAACGACGCTGACCGCTGGTAGGGAGCCCAGTGGCCGTGGTGCGAGCAGCACCGGCACCCAAACACCTCTGCTGACCGTGAGCTGCGTCAGCGGGGTCCCTCTTTCCCCGATGAGCTAAGAAGGCACAGAGGGGGCATGGGCCCTGGGTGAGCCCAGCTTTATACCCTATGCTTGCTGCCTTCCTGGTTTGGGGCAGAACTCGGATCTCTTCTCCCCACCAGAATCCCATCACCAGACCCACTCTCCCTGGTTAGGATTGGAGGGGGCGGGTTCTGTGAATGTCGCCTTGAAATCTCGTGATCAGTCGCTTCCCGGCCTTTAGGCTAAGATCAAGTGTGAACCTGGTGATCAGATAGCGGGAGAGCCTGCCGAGCCTGCCGGAGCTCCACAATCCGAGGCAGAGGGCAGGGGGCGCGGGCCAGGGCTCACAGCCCCCAGTCGGTGAGCGCAGAGCTGACCTGGGTGCCCGTGTGCCAGGCTTCGTGGCAGGCGGCCTTTCTGCGCCTGCCGGTGTTAAACACTCAACCCAGGCGGTGGTGAACGGTGCCTTCACCCCGTTTGGCGACAGGGAGACCAGGGCTTAGGGGGCTGACCCGGGTCCTTCAGGTTGGGTCTCGGAACAGCGTGAGACCAGAGCCCGGGGTCCTTGTGTCCACCCCAGGGGTCTGTGGGCCACTCCCTTGCAGATTTGGGGTGGTGGGCTGGAGGAGTTGGTTTTGAAGCACATGTCCCAGGTCTTCCCAACCAAGGAAGACAGCCTGTCACCGCTGTAGATAGCCCAGGTCTGGTGTCACAAAATCCCTGCTCGAAGCCAGATTCTGCCAGGTCAGGGTGTGAGGCCCCAAGGAAGTGGCTTCTCTGGCCAGCCCTTAGCACCTGATGCGTGGTGAGCACTTGGGAAGTGGCAGCAGCCACTGCTGCCAGTCAGGGGCCTGCATTTGGAGCCGTGTCTGACGGGAGGCCTGGGGAGGGCCTGCCTGGCCAGTGCTCAGGTTGCTCCTGAGAAGCAGAGGCTCTTTACAGGGGAGGGGGGGTCATGTGCACCCCTCCCCCTTGGGTGACCCAGCACCTCCCCTGGGGTCTGAGGGAGCTGCAGGACGGATTCAGCTCAACTTGCCAGCTCCCCCTGACTCTGGTCCACAGATATCCAGTTCTGGAACAGCCGGCAGTCCCTGGAGGGCCTGTCTGTGCGCTCCGTCTTCTTTGGCGTGTTCCAGTCTTTCGTGGTCCTCCTGTACATTCTGGACAATGAGACCAACTTCGTGGTCCAGGTCAGCGTCTTCATCGGGGTCCTCATTGACCTCTGGAAGATCACCAAGGTCATGGATGTCCGGGTAAGGCGGGGCTGCCATTCTATTTGGGGGCTGCCAGGGGTTAGGAGGGGATTGTCTGCTCAGCCAGACCCTGGAGCTGGCCCCCCGGGTGTTTCCAGCCGCCCGCTGCACTCCCAGGACCAAGGGGATTTTTGCACCAGGGGATTTTTCGGGTCACGTGTGGGGCAGGGGAACTGGGAACGGTGGGGAAGGGCAGGGGCTGGAACAGGCATGGGGGGCGGGAGCCAGCAGGGTAGCTGACTTCGGCCCCCTCCCTGTCCGCAGCTGGACCGGGAGCACAGGGTGGCGGGATTCTTTCCCCGCCCAACCTTCAAAGACAAGTCCACGTATGTCGAGTCCTCCACCAAAGTGTATGACGATGTGAGTACCCCGCACGGTGGGCCGTGGGGAGGGTTTCCCAGCACTGCACACTCCTGGGGTGCCAGGGGGTGGGCAGTGGGTGGGGTGACGGCATCTGCCTGCTGGCTCATGGGCCTATGTTTTATGGCCTGTCACACCCTCTAGTGTCACCCACCTGCCATGTATACTTCCTGTCTGAATCCAAAGTTCCCAGGGCCACCTGGAAATTCCCCTAGGCTGGCCTGCCAGACCAGGTGTGGGTGGATAAGGACGGGGATCTGGGGTGCCAGGTGGGGCCCAAGGAGTTGGGTCCTAACCCCACCCTGTGCCCCACAGATGGCGTTTAGGTACCTGTCATGGATCCTCTTCCCACTCCTGGGCTGCTATGCTGTCTACAGCCTTCTGTACCTGGAGCACAAGGGCTGGTACTCCTGGGTGCTCAGCATGCTCTATGGCTTCCTGCTGACCTTCGGTGAGCAGGCCTGCGCCACCCTCGGCACTGCGGTCAGGGCAAGTGCTCAGCAGACATTCCCCAGCCCACGCTGGGCCACACGGGGGACTCAGCAGTGTCAAGTCAGGCCAGCCAGACCCGGCCCACCCAGGACTCAGGGTCCAATGTGGGAAGGCAGCTTCCTCCCCAGACAGGGACAACCCAGGCTGGGCAGGGGTGGCCTGTGGGCATCCTTGAGGGGATGGCTGGTCCTGCCTGGGGGTGACAGAGCGCTTCCTGGAGGCTGAGAACAGTACTTTTTAAGTCCTTGTCCTCAGGGAGCCCATGTGGTAAACAAGCAGACAAGTGACACACAGCACATGACGGTTGCTGGGAAGGGATCAAGGAGAGGGTGCGTGTTAGACGATGGTCAGGAGACCTCTCCGAGGAGATAACGTAAATAGGTGCCAAGGATGCCAAAGGAGGGAGCCCCCCAGAGGTCCTGAAGCAGGATGAGCCTGAGGGGTTGGAAGAAGCAAGGAGGCCGTTGTGGCTGGAGTAGAGTTGGGGGTGGGGGGGCCAGAAGTGAGGCCTGAGGTCGAGGATCAGGACACCCCTTCCTGTGCTCAAAGATGCCCCCACCACCACAGGTTTCATCACCATGACACCCCAGCTATTCATCAACTATAAGCTCAAGTCTGTGGCTCACCTGCCCTGGCGCATGCTCACCTACAAGGCCCTCAACACCTTCATTGATGACCTCTTCGCCTTTGTGATCAAGATGCCCGTCATGTACCGGATCGGCTGCCTGCGGGATGGTGAGGCGCTGAGGTGTGGCAGGCGGGCCGGCGGGAGGGCTGGCAGGGGCTCCCATGGGAGCTAGGTAGGCGCAGGTAGGACTCAGGGCCCTGGGCCGAGGGAGGTGCCCAGTCTGGGGGCTCAGCCTGAGGGAGTGTGGCCCAATCTTGCCAGAACCTGCCCACCCTACCCGCACCTGACGGGGGGCCAGGTGGGCCCTTCCCCCTCACAGTGCCCCCCTCACCCTACCTCTAGATGTGGTCTTCTTCATCTACCTCTACCAACGGTGGATCTACCGCGTCGACCCCACGCGGGTGAACGAGTTTGGCATGAGTGGCGAGGCCCCGACAGCAGCTGCCCCCGTGGCGGAGGCCCCAACGGCAACAGGGCCCCCCCCACCCCTGCCCACTCCCAGCCCTGCCACAGTCACCACCGCCGCTGGGGAAGAGGCGTCTACACCCCTACCTGCCAAGTCCGCCCAGGGGGCCAGCTCCACCACCGAGCCCCAGGAAGTCCCTCCAAAGCCAGCAGAGGACAAGAAAAGGGATTAACTGTTCCTGGTCCTCACCATCCACTCTGGCTCCTGGTGACCACCACCCCTGCTGACCCGGGCCCCTCACCTCCCCTTCCTGTTGCCCTTTCCCTGGACAGATTGGGCCGGGGCAGCAGGAGGCACCCCCGTGGGCCCAGGGCCCAGTGCGTGGTGTGGGGGCTGGGGCAGGTCAGGGCACGTGGTTTGTGGAAGCTGTCTGTCTGTCTGTTCCTGTTTTAGCCATCTTGCCCCGCCAGCCCAGCATCATTGGGAATCATGGTGAAGCCGACGCGGCATTGCCGAGGGGGTGAGCCAGACAGGGGAGAGGCCAGGGCCCCTCTGTGGGATGCCCACAGCCATCCGCCATCTTGTCCTTCATCCCCTGATTAGCCCCCTCCTCCCAGACCGCCGCCCTTTAACACAGTCTGGATTTAATAAATTCATGTGGGTGTTTAACTTAAACTCAACAACCTCCCCGATCGTGCCTTCCTCTGTCACCTCGGAGAACAGGCACGAGTGGCTCTCCCAGGTCTGGGAAGGAGACCTGCAGGCTGCAGGACACGGCAGAGTGGGAGCAGTCATCCTTTGGGCCAGGCCCCTTCCCACCTTTCTCCCCGTCCCCACAGCCCTCTCATGGGCCTTCCTTAACTGTCCCCGTTTCACAGAAGCTGCTCTCTGTGACTTCACTGCACTGGGCTCTTACCCCTGAGGCTGCATCTGGCTGGCCGAGGCTTAGCGCCTTACCTGGGTCCGCTCACTGCCTGCCAGCCTCTCCCCGACAGGTGGGGTGGGAACCCAGGCTTGCCTCAGGAGCATGCACTGCCTGGTCCATTTTTAACAGGCTTCCTCACTTGGCAGCCCTGGGGCCCTGATGCATGACCTCCCTTCTCCGGACTTAGAAGCTTGCCTGCCGGGGTTGCAGCAGGAGTGAGTGAAGACTCGCTCAGAGTGGCGCCTGGCTCTTGTGCTTAGAGCTCTTGGGGTGTCACCAGTGACCCCAGGGCTGCCAGCCCCAAGGACCCAGCCAAGCTCTTAGTGGCTCATGTGCCTCCCAGCAATCAGATGCTGGGGCTGTTCGCCTATTTTATAGGTGAGGAGACTGAGGCCTCTCAGCGTCCCAGCACTCAGAGGGGTTGGAATCCACGTTCCCAGATTGACAGATTGGGGAGTAGTATCCTCAACACTGCAGGGAGAGGAGGCCTGGGGCTGAGGACCGTGGCCTGTTCCCTGAGGCTTCACCTGCCACCCTGCCCTGGAGAGCCAGGCAGGGAGTCCCCAGAGTCCTGGCAGATGTGGATGCCCTCAGCCCCGTGTGTTTGCATGCACTCGCACCCCCACACGCGGAGTACTACAGGCTCTCCCATCCCTCAGCAGCCATGCCCGCTTCACTCCCTCGCATGCTCAGCACCGCTCATGTCGCTCAGTGTCCTAGGAGAAACCCAGTCTCCCCAGCAGGGCTCAAGGCACCCAGGGGATGTGGGCTCTCAGGCCACCTTCACTCACTGACTTCATCTTCCCTGGCTGCGCCTCTCACAGCTCCTTACCCCAGCCTTTCGCAAAGACCATCAGCTGTACCCCACCATTGCTTTGGAGTCTCACTGCTTCACTTCCACTAGAGCACCTGCTCCAGGATTCTTCTCGCCCCCTAGGGTCCCCACACAGCCTTCTCCCTGGTGGGAGCACTGTCCATCTAGTAGCCAGAGAACTTTCTAGAGCAGAAACATGATGTTGCCCATCTCTTACTCAGAGCCTACCATGGCTCCCCAGTACCCTCGTGAGAAGAGCCCAGGCCTTGGGGAGAGAGGACTTCTTAACCCCTATAGATTCATCTCCTTTGCTTTAATTTGCCATGATCTCACCTAGCTGTAGACTATGCTGTTTCCTTACCCCGGGACATTTCCTAGGCACAAAGCTCTTTACCTTACCCTATGCATCATCCAGGTTGTAGCACTTAACGTCTCCTCCTCCAGAAAGTCCTCTCTGATCCCCCCACCAGCTCCCTGGGCTCCCACATCCCTGACCTAACTGGGGACAGGTCATTCTCCACTGGACTGAGTCCTGTGAGGACAGAGCTAGGACTTCTTTGGTCACTGCCGTGTCCTCGGCACAAGGTGCCACAGGAATGTTTGCTGAGTGCATGTTTGCAGAGTCTTGTCTTTCACAGACATGCTCACACCCCAGAAATGTGGACCTTGACATTGCCCACATTGACAATACTGACTAAGAGATTGACATAATTAGTCAACGTATGCTCCCTGAGCCCCTCTCCTGGTCATTGCCCTGTGCTGGGAAGTTGTGTATGAGCAGTCCCAGGTCTGCCCTCAAGGGGCTCCATCCAGCAGAAGTCCTGAGTGTCCTTTCACCCAAAAAACAGTTGAGAGGCCGGACATTTGCAAGGGACAGAACCTACTAGGGTAGGCTCCTGCTTATGAGCCAGCCTCTAGGCTAAGAGCTGTTAGGTGGTTTATTTAATCTTTTTAAAGATTATTTTTTTAATATTTGTTTTATAAATAGGGAAAGAGAGAGGGAAAAACATGAATGTGTGGTTGCCTCTTCCACATCCCCAAGTGGGGACCTGGCCCGCAACCCAGGCATGTGCCCTGAGTGGGAATCAAACTGGCAACCCTTTGGTCTGCAGACCGGCTCTCAATTCACTGAGCCACACTAGTCAGGGTTCACTAATTAAGTTTAATATGGATGTCTGCATCACCTTACAAGGCCATTACTGTATCCTCATCTCCACTGCTTCCTCAGTAGTCTCCACTCCAGCCCCCTAGCTGTTCCTTGGGGCCTTTGTACTTGCTGTTCCCTGTGTCTTGAACTCTTCCCTTGATATCCACATATCTCCTTCACCATTTCAGCTCTTTGCTCAAATGTCATTCCAGACCCTCAACTTTCTAACCCAAGTAGTGCCCTTCAAATTTAACCCACATATCCTGCCTTATTCTGTAATTCCACCACCACTACCAGACATGTAGTTTGCTTATCCATATTCTATTTGTCTCCCCGACTTGGGTTTCAGTGCCATGATGGGAAGGAAGGCTTTTGTCTTGTGTGTCCCTTGATGTTTCCCCAGCTTTTGGAACAGTGCCTGGTGCCATTACACTGTGTGTAATAATAACTCTGTAAGTCAAATTTCCACAAGAGCAGATAAGAAAACAAACCCAGAGAAATTAAGTTTGTTCAGTGTTTCACAAAGTAATGTGACACAATATTTAGAATGCAAAGTGCTTAAAAGAGTGCCCAGCACATTGAAGAGCTGTATACAAGTGCCAACTGTTAATTGGTATCTTCTATAATCCTCAAACCATCCTATTATTAGACCCATTTTACAGATCAGGCTCAGAGTGATGAAGCCAGTTGCCTAAGGTCACACAGCTGGTAGGTGGGAGACAGGATTTGAACCCAGGCAGGCTGATTCTGCACCCTCAATCATAACCTTTTGCAGTGCTCTTGCTATATCCAGCTTTTGTGTTAAAACATTTTAGTGTTAAGAAAAGCTCAAGAATAATATTTTATATCATGAAAATTATATGAAATTTAAAAGATTTTATTATTTTTAGAGAGAAGGGCAGGGAGGGAGGAAGAAAGGGAGACAGAGACATCCATGTATGGTTGCCTTTCACCTGCTTCCAGTGGGGGACCTGGCTGGAGACCTGGCTTGAAACCTGGTTATGTGCCCTGGCTGGGAATCGAACCAGTGACCTTTGGGTTCGCAAGCTGGTGCCAGTCCACTGAGCCACACCAACAAGGGCTGAAATTTAAAATTTGATATCCGTAATGTTTTATTGGAACACAGCTATGCTCATTGTTTCTATACTGTGTGGCTGCATTTGCTGTTTGGTAGTTTCAGACTGGCCCTCAGAACCTTAAGCATAACAGATTTACTATCTGGCCCTTTGCAATTTTAAAAAAGATGGCTTGATATTTTGCTATCAGTAGTGCTCCAACTTGAGCTTCTGTCTACATCACCTGAAGGGCTGGGGGCTGTACTTTGAGAACTGCTGCTGCTTCCCAGGAGCATGTGCCAGACCTGGCTTGGTGAGTTCTGTGTCTCAGTGCCCAGTGCAGGCTCTGGCACACAGCAGGTGCTCAATAAGTGTATGTCCAATAATGGATCAATGAGTGTAGGCCATAGTGATAAGAGGAACACTCATATTTTATGCAAGCAGACAACGCTCTCTGGTCAGGGTGCCCAGCAGCCAACTTGGAACCTAGTGTCAACGGAATCATTCTGAAGGACGGGAGGCTTTAGGACTATGATCTAACCAAATGGCTGCCCCCTCCTTGAACCTCAGTCTCCTCTCTGAAAAAATCCTAATTCTATCACATGCCTCTGATGAAAGTGTGGGGTATGAAGTATCTGTGAGGCCCCCAGGTAAGCGGTTTGCTCAAGGGTCAAGCACATAGCTCAGAATGTACACTGGGGCTACACTGTCATTATTCTCAGACCGAGTTACTGAGCCTCGGAGCTGTCAGTGAATGCTCTTATCAGAAAACGTGAAGGGGCTGTGGGGAGGAATAAAATGTCCACCCATTCATTCGATAAACTTTCATTGGGTACATACTGTGTTACAGGCATTGTTTCTGGAACTAGAGATGCAGCAAGGAACAAACAAGCAAACCCTAGAGCTGACAGTCTATCTTTAAACATTTAAGTATCTTCATTCCCAACTTACATTTTTTAAAAAAGATTTTATTTATTATTCTCAGAGCGAGGAGAAGGGAAAGAGGCAGAGAGGGAGAGAGACATCAATGTACGGTTGCCTTTCACCTGCCTCGAGCTACGGACCTGGCTGGAGACCTGGCTTGCAACTTGGTTATGTGCTCTGGCTGGGGAATCGAACCAGCGCCAATTTACATTTTTATGAAAATGAGGCGTAGAGAAACCCGGAGGTTCCCTAAAGATCATTATCAATGACAGCTGTAGAGCCCAGCCCTGGCAACCTGATCCCAACGCTTTCTTTCCAGCCAAGAAAACAACAGATTTAAGTCCCGCTGGCAGACCTGAGAGTCAGGCCTCAGTTTCCCGACTTGCTCCAAGTGTAGGGCGCGAATGACTCTGAGCAGGCCTCAGTTGGCTCCCCAGAACAGTGGCCAGAAGCGCCGACCTCTCGCTAGCGCCCAACCTCCCCTTCCCGGCCGGCCCCGCCCCCGAGAACACGTGACGCGTGGGGGTTTTCCCGTTCCCCTTGCGTTACGTCACGACGGGGTGAGAGCCAATGGACGCGCAGGCCGGCAGCGCCGGGGAATTCCGCCGCCCCGCCCCCGCCTGCCGCTCGCCCGGCCCGGCCCGCCGCCCCCTGCAACCCCGGGCGCCGCGCGTCCTGCCCGGCCTGCCGCCGCAGTCCTTGCGCCGCTCGGCCGACCCACGATCGCCTGCCGGACTGTGTCGCCTGGCCGCCCGAGCTGCCTGCGTGTGTGTTTTGGTCTGGGCCGGCCTCTGGGCCGTCCGTCCCCACAGGTCGGGCCATGCCGAGTCGTCGCGTCGCCAGACAGTCCGCTACGCCGGAGCTGGGGGCCTTGGGTAAGCGGGGCCGGGGTTCAGGAGAGGAGTCTGGGACGGGACTGGTGATGCGAGGGTTCTGGGGTCCCTACAAGAGTCTAGGGATTTTGTGGGGAGGGTGTAAAGGTTTGGAGAATACTGTATTAGAGGGAAGGAGGTAAAGGATGGTGACGGGGTCCGGCCCAAGGTAAGAGAGAGGCGTCCCGGTACCAAGTGAGGGGGGGGCGGGGCCTGACCCTGAGGCTAAGAAGGGGGCAGAGCTCGACTCCCACCCGGGGAGAGGCGGGGCCTAACTCGGAATAGGAAGAGGGAGACCAGCTCCTGCGGGGCGGGGGCGGGGCCAAACTCAGAGGGGGCAAAAAGGAGGGATCTGGTTCAGAAGGGGCCGGACCTTGAGAGTGAGAAGAGGGCGGGGCCTAACTAAAGAAGGAAGCAGGGTCCTACTCAGTGTAAGGGGCGGGGACTGCGGGGGGCGGGAGAAAGAAGGAGACGGGGGCCGACTGCGGTAGAGCGAGGGAAGGGTGTCTCTGGTGGATAGAAGAGGGGGCCCCTATTTGGAAAGAAGGAGGAGGGGTCTGTCTCAGAGAAGAAAGATGGGTGGGGCTTGTCTTGGAGGGTAGTTGCAGGGTCTGAGAAGGGAGAAAGCGACGCGCTCGACATTGGAAAAGTGAAAGGGTAGGGTCTGACCTCGAGAGAAGGAAGGGCGCCGTGGTTTTGCTAACCAAGACTGAGCAAGAGTCCTCTAGGCCCGACCTGAAGGGAGAGAAGGAGCGGGACCAGAGTGTGATGAAAGGGTGGGATGAATGACACAAACTAAGGAGTTAGGGAAGGAGGCAAGGCCAGGCTCTGGGTGAGGGGCGAGGAAGGGGCGGGCCGAGAGAGGAAGAGGGTGGGGCTTGAGAAATTCTGTAGCTTCTCCATCACCTCCTGAGACTTGCCTTCCTTCCTGCAGGGTCCCAGGACCTCTCCTCGCTCTCGTTGGCCGTTTCCAGGACCACGGGTGAGCAGCCCTCCACAGTTTTTGCCCAGCTGCACACTCAGGACAGGGGAGGGGGGAATCCATTGAGAAACCCTCCGTCTGGGGGTTCCCCCCGGGGTCCACCACAGCTTTCCTTGAGGGTGTCCCACCCTGCTCATCTAGATGGGGGTTCCAGATGCCCCTACCTCCCAGATGATTTGGAGCTGGCCGGGTAAAACTAAGAACCTAGTCACACTCTAAATGTCGTCCTCTGTAGAGATTCACAGGGTAGAGCAAAGGGTAATAACGGCCACCTTGAGCTTTGTAACACCCAACCCTAACTGTGAATGTCTGCAAGTCACTTCCCCTCTCTGGGCCTCAGTGTTCCTCATCTGTAATATGAACTTAATATCCATGTACCTACCTTTTAGGGGGATTGATAGGATTCAATGAGGTGATACAGGTACTTTCAAAGCAGGGACTGGCATACAATAAAGGCTCAATAAATGGTGTAATAATACAATTATTATTATTAGGTAGTCTATAACAGTGGTTGTTAAACCTTTGTATGCATCGGAGTCACCCTGAGAGATTGTTAAAACAAATTTTTGGGCCCCGCCTCCAGAGTTTCTGGTTCACTAGGTCTAGGACAGCTTCCGAGAGTTTACATTTTCAGCAAGTTCCCAAAGGATGCTGAGAACCACTAGCCTATAAGGTCCCTCAGCTTGTGCCATCCAAAATGCAGTGCTGTCCAAGGAAATGCAGAATCACAGCCAAGTGCAACATCCTCTCATTAATATGCTGAGATTTGGAGACAGGGATGACTCTTGTCACCATGGGAAGTTTGTGGGCCCCATGGGTGGGCTGGGTCTGAGCCTCTCTCTGGATGTACAGTCTTGGGATAGACCCCAGAAATGCTGACCTGCCTGTGGCGGAGGCTCTGCGGGTTCTTTCAGAGATCTGCAATTTGGGGTGGTGGTTTATGATGGGAGATGGTATTGGGGATAAGTACTGCCCAAGCACTGGTTCTGGGCAGGATCAAGGTTGAGACACTTCTGGCCTGAGACCTAGATCTTTGGTTTCAAGTGAGAATAATTTCTGACAATATCCATTCAATAACTACTTATTGAGTTCCTGTTCTGTACCTGGCCCTGTGCTGGGCATTGCTGGGGACTCAGCAGTGGCTGAAACAGCCTTGGTTCTGCCCTTGTAGGATCCTTGCCTAGGTGGGGTGACAGACACATAAACAATAAATTAAATGTGGGATTATAAAGCATGATAAGGTTATGAAGAAATCTTGGGGTCAATGATATCTTATAGCAGGCTTAGAATGGGAGAATCACTGAGACAGAATGGGAAGGAAAAGTTTCCTCATTTTGATGGGACAGACACGTACTGCACCCTGGGTATATAGTGCGGATGAGGCAGACATGTTTCCTGCTCTGTGGTGCTCAGAGTCTACGGGAGGCAGACATGAATCCCTGTAACACAAGGTCATGTCAAATCCTAATCAGCTCCACATAAATGACAGAACAAAGGCACCTCATTGTAAGTGACTACCGTGGGAGTTCTGGGGGCTCTCTTGGATACAGCGGTCAGGAAGGACCTATCTAGGGGATGACATTTGGGTAGGGACTTTCAAAAAGAGAAGGAGGCCATGCAAAGAACTGGAGGAAGAGCATTCTAGGCCAGAGCAGCCTGTGCAAAGGCCCTGAAGCAGGAAAGACATAGCCGGCCTCCTGTTCTCAGATTTGCTCAACTGTGGCCAATCCTGGATGCCCCTAGATGGCAGCAAGTGTATATGGGAGGTAAGGGGTGGGTGCCGGGTGTTATTTTAGCTGAGTCTTGAATAAGGGGAGGAAGTTCCCAATATTTCCTGGCTGAAAAGCGATTTTAGATAACAATAATATTAGCTAAGTTTTATGGAGGGCCTAAAATGGTCAGACTCTGTGCTAAGCAATTTCCCTGTGTGATCCTGAATCCTCACGTTAATGCCCGAGATAGGAACTCAGACCTCATTTTATAGAGAAGGAGGCTCAGAGAGGTTAAGTGACTTGCCCCAGCCCACACAGCCAGTGACTGACAGCTGGGATTCAAACCAACACTGGCGTGACTCCACACTCCCTGATCTGAAACCATGTTTTTCAATATCCCCATTTTACAGACATACCCCACTGAGGCCTAGAGATGGGAAGCAGTTTACCCAGTCTATAAAACGATGTCTTCCAACACCTTGTTTCATAGCAGCCAGCATTTTTTTTTTTTAAAGATTTTATTATTTTTAGAGAGAGGGGAAGGTAGGGAGGCAGAAAGGGAGAGGGACATCCATGTGTGGTTGCCTTTCACCTGCCTCCAGCTGGGGACCTGGCTGGAGACCTGGCCTGCAACCTGGCCATGTGCCCTGACTGGGAATTGAACCAGCGACCTTTGGGTTTGCAGGTTGGCGCCTTATCCACTGAGTCACCAGCCAGGGCTCTCATTACTTTTTTTTTTTTTCTTTGTAAAGATTTTATTTCATTATTTTTAGAAAGAGGGGAAGGGAGAGAGGCAGAGAGGGCGAGAGACGTCAATGTATGGTTGCATTTCACCTGCCTCCAGCCACAGACCTGACTGGAGACCTGGCTTGCAACCTGGTTATGTGCCCTGACTGGGAATTGAACCAGCAACCTTTGGGTTCGCAGGCTGGCGCCTTATCCACTGAGCCACCAGCCAGGGCTTAGCATTTTTATTTATTTATTTATTTATGTATTTTCTCTTGGTTAGTGGCACAGGGAATGTCGAGCAGCGACTGGAACCCAGCGCTGCCCTTTCCGACCCCCAGCATGTTTATGTAGCACCTACTCCTGTGGCAGTTCTAAGTGCTTCCCATGTAGCATTAGGTCGTTTAATTTCCACAACGGCCCAATGAGGCAGGCATTATCATTGTGTCTATTTTATAGATGAGAAAACCAAGGCACCAACATTAAGTATAGGACTCAAGGCTAGCATTTGCCAGGCTGGAATTTGAACTGAGGCAGACCAAAGCTCTGGCCATCATTGCCCCGGGCCTCAGTTTTCCTTTGCAGCCTAGGAGCTCCTGGAGGGCCCAAGGTCTAAGTTACCTTTGGGTGTCCAGGTTATTCAGCACAGATGCCCAAAAAGTTTTTATTTATTTATTTGTTTGTTTGTTTTCCCCAAGAAAGTTTTTGCAAGTTGAAGTGACTTGAGGTTGTCCTGTCAGTGATCTACAGCATGTCCCTTCCTCTCTCCCAGCCTCAGTGGTGTCCCCATCTACCAAGTAAGGGTGTCTTCCTCACCCTGCTGACATCACAGATTGGATAAGATAAGGGTTGCAGGAATACTGCTTTCCAAGGACCAAAGATCTGGCTGCCAGGAGCCACTCCCTGAGTGGCAGAGGACAGGTCTGGCATCAGGGCTGGTTGATGTCCTAGGCCAGCGGCCAGTGCAGGTAGCCCTGGGTGGGGCGCCCGTCCGTCCCCAACCTGCCGTCTGGCTCCAGGCTCACTTGCTCCCGCTGGGGTTTCTCTTGTCTTGTCTGTGGGATGAAGGTTTTGGTTTCTCCACGAGCCCCTTCCAGGGCTGAGCTTTCTTGAGAAGGTGATAAGGATTCCCCAGCGTTACTTTCACTCCCCCCTCAGGAAGTGGGGGTGAATCCAGATGGTGGGCAGGCACTGGTAAGGGACTGGCCGCCCATGTAGTGTGGGCAGCTGCCTCTAGGAGGAAGATCTGCCTCCCGGGAATCTTCAGACACAAACCAGTGACCTCTGGGGGCTGCAGGGAAGGAGCACCCCAACATTTTGTTTCAATTAATGGGTGTCTGTTTTTCACCTGGTTGTAAGATCCTTAGTTTTTCTTTGAATTCCCAACAACACTTTATAACCCCTGGCCTAAATGTTGTTGTTGTTGTTTTTTTTAGGAGGCATTTGAGGGGACCCTGGCCCTGAGACCCTAACATTGGGAGCTAAAGGGGAGGTAGCTCTGGAGGGGTAGATGAGGGTCGGGGTTTAGCACCCCTGGGGGTTAGAGCCCAGTTTCCCGGGGTGGAGGAAGGGGGAGGGTAGCAGGAGGGGATGGGGTTGGAGAATCTGTCTTAAAAATGAAAGTTTTGACCGCTTAACTGGACCTCACCCTTCTCTTTCTTTTTCTCTTCCTTCCACAGATGAATTGGGTGAGTATCACAGGGCAAGTCGGGAGGAGGCTGAGAAGCCCAAGTGCTCACACCAAGCTTGGGGGCTTCCTTGCTAAGGTGTTGAGGGGAGGGTCGCAATGTGACTTCCGGGACCGATGGGGGATTTTAGCAGTCATGTTTCCAAGGTGTTAGCAGCGCGTGACACTTAGGAAAGACCTGGCACCTGGCATCTGTCAGCTGCCCTTAGCGTCATTACTGTTCCTCATTCCTTCAGCGAGTTATACTGAGCACCTGCCAGGCTGTTCTAGGCACTGGGTGTTCATTCAGTCGCGGACCAGAGTGCCCTTTGGGAGCTGACACTGCAGTAGGGGAGGCAGTAGGGGAATGAATGGACAAGATAAGTTTAGACTGGGCTAAGGGCTGCGAAGGGATTAAACAGGTAGGGAGAGAGACACCTGAGGAAGACAGCAGGTGGGGCTTTTCTGAAAAGGTGACATTGGAGCTGAGCTGGAGAAGGAGCCAGTAAGAGTTGAATGGGGGGAAGCATGAAAGAGGCAGACAGGGGGAGCAGGTACTCCCGCAGAAGAGGGTGGGGCCTGGTGGGAGCAAGCAATAGAAAAAAGACTGGATCGGGGTGAGTGGGGATACCGGGGGGGTCCCTGGCAGCAGGGACCACTCCACGCAAGTCTCTGTGCCAGCCCCAGGGGGGTGGGGTTCTGTTTTTCTGAGATGCGTGGAGTTCGGAGAGAGTTTTGTATGGAGAGGGTGTTGACTTTGACTCTGAAGGAGATGGAAGCCACTGGTGGCTCCTGACAGGCGGGAAACAGGGTCTGACAGAAGATCTCTCTGGCCGTGTGTGGGGGACAGACTGGGGGAGCAGAGGTGGCCATTCCGATGGGGTGGAGAGCACTGATGTAGAAACAGAAGTCATGTGTGGGACTTGCAGATGTGGGGGTCATGGGCAACTAACGCAGATACGCACCTTCGCAGCTTGAGCGCTTGGTGGGTGGTGGTGGACGTGAGGATGCAGGGGGAGGAGACCCCCCAAGTCGGAGTTTCTGGCTTCAAGAACTAGGGAGTTGCTGGGGGAACTGCTGTCAAGAAGGACGGCAGAGACTTTTGTGAGTTTGGCGCTGAGGCCCCTGCATTCGGCCCGCAAGACGTGTCTAGAGGAAATGAATGGATTGGAAAAGGAGGGGGAAGCACGGGCCTGGGAGGTCGGTCGCCAAACCTTTTCTTCTACAACCGGCCTCACCCCGGTTTTTGCCTCTCCCGCAGAGATCATCGATGAGTACATCAAGGAGAACGGCTTCGGCCTGGAGGGGGCGCCGCCGGGCCCCGGCGAGGGGCTGACGCGCCTGGTGTCTCGCGGGGCGGCCTCCCTGAGCACCGTCACCCTGGGCCCCGCTGCGCCCCCGGCCCCGCCGCCGCCCTGGGGCTGCGCCCTGGGCCGGCTCGGGGGCCCAGCACCGGGCCCCGGGCCGCGGCCCCACCTGGTCATCACCGAGCAGCCCAAGCAGCGCGGCATGCGCTTCCGCTACGAGTGCGAGGGCCGCTCCGCCGGCAGCATCCTCGGGGAGAGCAGCACTGAGTCTAGCAAGACGCTGCCCGCCATCGAGGTGGGGCCCGGGGCGGTGGGGCTCGCGCTTCCCCGCCCCAAAATGCACGCGCATGCACTGATTCGTGGGTTTGGGGGCGGGTATTATTATTGCTGTTACTATTGTTGGAGCTGGGGACACGACCCCCTGGCCCGAAATTCAAAAGAGCATTCACAGAAAGGCCTTCTTCCCGGCAGTTTGCCAGGATTGGACCAAATGATCTTTGCAGGTGAAGGCAGGGTAGCTTCCCTGGTTCACAAAGGAGACCTCAGGAATCAAGAGTGCCTGGGTTCAAATCCCTGTTCAGTCATTTGCTAGCTGTGCAGCCTCGGGTGGGTTATTCGGTCCCTCTGTGTCTCAGTTTCCTCCTCTACAAAATGGGATAGTAATAATAACCAACCAGCCAGGGTTGTTGGGAGGAATGAATGAGTTCATTATGCAGGCTAAGGACTTCCAACTGGTAATTAAGTGCTCAATAGAGTTGAACTGCTAGTATTAGTATTATTATGATCATTGCTCTTAGACCGGTTCATTCCACTTCCAGAAATTTATGGCGTAGCTATGTCTGCATATGGACTCACAGAGGGATGTACAAGGTGACCCACTGCCACCTTGTTTGTATGAGAAGAATTGGAAACCAGTGTTCATCAGTAAGGGACTAGTGAACTAATCAAAAAACATTTACACAACAGCCCTGGCTGGTGGCACAGCGGATAAGGTGTTGGCCTAAGAACCCAAAGGTCACTGGTTCAATTCCCAGCCAGGGCACATAACCAGGTTACAAGCAAGGTCCCCAGCTAGGTCTGTAGCTGGAGGCAGGTGAAAGGCAACCATACATTGATGTCTCTCTCCCTCTCCGCCTCTCTCTCTTTACCTCTCTATAAAAATAATAAAATCTTAAAAAGAAAAAAAACCAAAACATTTACACATCAGAATTCCCCGCAGATGTAATACATATGTTTGTGTACGCGCACAGATAAATATAACTACCTGCAGTTAATACAGAAAACATTTTAAGTGAAGGCTCCCTTAGGTACTGATGTGGAAGTATCTCCAAGGTATATTAATAGTCCCCGCCCCAAACTGAGGTGCAGAGCCCTGCACAGGGTATTTATATTATCCTTTGCGTTAAAAGAGGGAAAAATAAAAATTTATATTTGTATTTGCAAGTATGCACATAAAGAAACTGGAAGGGGCCCTGGCTGGTGTGGCTCAGTGGACTGAACGTTGGCCTGTGAATCCAAAGGTTGCTGGTTCGATTCCTAGTCAAGGCACATGCCTGGGTTGTGGGCCAGGCCCCCACTTTGGGGGCATATAAGAGGCTACCGCTTGATGTTTCTCTCCTTTTTATCCTTTCCTTCCATTCTCTCTAAAAAGAAATAAAATCATTTTTAAAAATTAAGAAAAAAGATGCCCTGGCTGGTAGCACAGTGGATAAGGTGCCAGCCTGTGAACCCAAAGGTCGCAGGTTCGATTCCCCAGCCAGAGCACATAACAAGGTTGCAAAACAGGTCTCCAGTCAGGTCTGTGGCTGGAGGCAGGTAAAAAGCAACCATACATTGATGTCTCTCTCCCTCTCTGCCTCTCCCTCTTCCCCTCTTTCTAAAAATAATTAAATAAAATCTTTTCTAAAAATTTTAAGAAAAAAGAAACCAGAAGGAAAAATAAAAATTAATAGAGGTAATTACTTTTGGGGAGACTTGCTGAATGGATAAGGTATAGTTAAGGTTTTTAAAACTATATACATCTACTTTGTTTTAAGTATTTGAATCGTATGGTGTAGTTTGCAATGTTAAAAAAATATACAGATTTATGTGAACTTAACAGAAATTAAATTAAGGTAAAATGAACAAAAGTCCCCCAGAACCTGTGGGCTGGTTTTCCCCTTGAGGTAACCATTGTTATTTCACATGTCCTTCCAGAAGTAGTTTATGATTATACAGGTAATATATACATACATATAAAATCTTTTTTAAAGATTTTATTTATTCATTTTTTAGAGAGAACAGAAGGGAGAGAGAAAGAGAGGGTGAGAACTATCAATGTGTGGTTGTCTCTACAACCCAGGCATGTACCCTGACGGGGAATTGAACTGTGATCCTTTGTTTCATAGTCTGGCACTCGGTCCACTGAGCCACATGGGTCAGGGCCCATCTCCCATTTTGTACATAGTGGGGAGTATAATGTATATACACAGATGGTTCTGGACTTATCAAATAGTTTGACTTATGATATTTTGATGTTATAATGGTGCAAAAGTGGTACACATAATCAATTGAATGAGATATTCCATACTTGCTATAAAATAGGCTTTGTGTTAGATGATTTTGCCCAACTGTGGGCTAATATACGTGTTCTGAGCATGTGTAAGATAGGCCAGGCTAAGCTATGATGTACTGTCAGTTAGGTGCATTAAATGCGTTATCAACATAATAATAGTTTTCAACTTAAAGTGGGACTTTTATTGAGATATAACCCCTCGTAAGTCAAAGGGCATCCCTATACATGTACTGTTCTGAGCCTTGTTTCTTCTTCTTCTTCTTCATTTTTTAAAAAAAATTTATTCATTATTTTCAGAGAGAAGGGCAGGGAGGGAGAAAGAAAGGGAGAGAAGCATCAATGTATGGTTGCCTTTCACCTGCCTCTCGCTAAGGACCCGGCTGGAGACCTGGCTGGAGACCTGGCTTGCAACCTGGTTATGTGCCCTGGCTGGGAATCGAACCAGCAACCTTTGGGTTTGCAGACTGGCACCTATCCACTAAGCCACACCAGCCAGGGCTTTTTTTTTTTTTTTTTTAATCCTGGAGCTCAACTCATATCAGCATACATAAAGCTGCCTTATTATCTTTTCTGTGGTATCCCATTGTGTGGGTATGTGTTAATTTCTTGCTCCATCTCCTATTGGTGGGCATTTAGAGTGTTAGGGCCTCCTGTTATTTGTTATAAGTGGGACTGTGGAGAAGGACACAGTTTGTCTATTATTTCCTTCACGTTTGTTACTCAAATAACTTCCGGGAATGCAATTGCTGGTCAAAGGTGATTTGATGGATATTGCCAGATTTTCCTCCCTGGGGATTGCATGCATGACTGTTTCTCCCAGTGGTATCTGGGGCCTGGTTCTTTGTTCTTCCCTGACACGGAGCTTTCATGTGCTTCTGGATCTTTGTCCAAATGTTTATTGGCCTTCAGTTGTGTACTAACCATTCCACTTGCCCCAAGTCTCAGCCCCAGCTCCTCCTTGACTTGCAGCTTCCTTCCCAGTCATCAGCTCTCAGCCTTCTCCAAATTTGCCCCCTGCCCCCAACAACGCAGCCAGAGGACACCTGTTGAATTGAACATCATCTCCTCTCCCCTGCTCAGAATCTTCACTGGGTTCCCGAGTGCCCAAGCCCCTTCCTGGGCCTCCAAGACCTTTCATTGGCTGGTTCCTGCTGCCCATTACCACCTATCCCCTCCTCCCTTGATACTTTCTAGCCACAGGTCCTTTGCACATGCTGTTCCTTCTGCCTGGAGTGCTTTCCTCCTGCAGCCTGGTCACTTCCTACTCACCCATGCCTACCTCAGGATGTCTTCCCTGACCCTCCCCCCTGACCACAAGGTCTGAGCTCCAACAGGTGAGGTCTCCTGCCTCTCTGTCCTTCTTCCTCTCCCTCAGTGGGATTTGTACTCATAGGTTTATTTCAGTAATTAGCAGCAACCCTGTCCTTTTCCACAGGTTGGGATTTTAGAGTCAGAAAGACTTGGATTTGAGTCCTGGCTCTGCTACTACCAGCTATGTGCATTGCAACAAACCCAGTGTTTCTGTTGGCCTCAGTTTCCTCATCAGTAAAATGGGGATGAAGCTCTTGCCCACTGGATGCTCTGAGGATACCAGGGGAATGGCCCAGCCCTGGTGTGCTGCTCCCTTTACACAGCTGGGTGATTGTAGTTGTTACTTGATTTGACTTTGGGCATCGTGGCCAAAAGCAGCCTGCAGTAGGCCAGGCATTCTAGTTGGAAGAATGATTTCCTTTGAAATACATATTCCCAGTCACTGGATTTTTAGGAAGGGGGTAAGTGTGGAGCAGTGAGGGACACTCATAGCCCCTTATTTATCTTTAAGCATTTTATCTGTTTTTCTTATTTGATAGGGGATATTGTTCAGCTTTATGTCTCAACTTGTCCTTTTTTTATTTTTTAAATAGATTTTATTTATTTTTGGGAAAAGGGAAGGGAGAGAGAAAGAGAGGGAGAGGAACATTGATGTGCGGGAGAAACATTAATTGGTTGCTTCTCGTATGTGACCCAATGTGGGGCACACCTGCAGCCCAGGAATGTGCCCTGACTGGGGATCCAACCAGCCACCCCTTGGTTCATAGGCCGGTGCCCAATCCGCTGAGCCACACCAGCCAGGGCAAGGCTGGTGTCTTTGACTTCAGTTTGTCTTTGGGTTCTGGGATGTGGCATTTGTGGAAGACAAGACAGATGTTTTGTTCAATGCCCACATTCTGGGATTGTTGCCTGTTCCAGATTAGATCAGGTTATTTCTTTTGGCGGGAACACCTCAGCAGTGATGCTGTGGCTGTCTCAGTGTCTCCTATCAAAGGATGCGGGGTGGCAGTTTGTCCCCATATTAGTGATGCCAAGCCGGATCCTGTCATAAAGGTGAGGTATCAGCCTGCTTGGGCTGCCGTCACCAAGTATCACACCCAGTGTATTTCTCACAGCTCTGGAAGCTGCAAGTGCAAGACCGAGGTGTTGGCAGGATTGGTTTTCCTGGCGGCCTCTCTCCTTGGCTGGCAGGTAGCTGCCTTCTCACTGTGTCCCCACATGGCCTTTCCTGTGTCTCATTTGTCTGGTGTCTCTTTGTGTGTTCAGATGACCTCTTCTTATAAGGAGACCAGGCAGATTGATTGGGTCAGGGCCTATCCTAACAGCCTCTTTAACTGATTCACCTCTTTAAAGGCTCTCTCTCCAAATACAGTCATGTTCTGAGGTCTTGGGGGTTGGGGATGTAAATATGAATTTGGAAGGACACAACTCAGCCCATAGCAGGTAGTGACTGCCAGTTCTCTCCTTCATAAAGGTACTGCTTTCCCTTTGTAATTATAAGGTGTCTAGGGTGATACTTGTAGATTGTGTTTTCCCCAGCTTTTAAATTTTAATTAATTAATTTATTTGAAAGAGGGGACAGGAGGAGGGAAGAGAGATAGAAAAAAACACCAATGTGAGAGAGAGATATCAATCCATTGCCTCCATAGGAGCTCCAACTGAGGGTCGAACCCACAACCTAGTTAAATGCGTGACTGGGAATCGAACCTGCAGCCTTTTGGTGTATGGGACGATGCTCCTGCCAACTCCCCAGTTTCTTAATTCTAAGTCTTTCCAAGCAATTATTTTGGCTTGGTGGTGGTTTTGACTTAAGAGAGTTAGAACAGTAAATGCCCAACAATAGGATATGAGCTATTTCAGGGTTTTTATCCCTATAGTTCAGAAAAAGAAACTGAGCCTCAAAAAGGGGAAGTTACTTGCTCAGGAGCATAGAGCAAATTTACTCTCGTAAGTGCTCCTGTGTACCAGGTTCTTTTTTTTTTTTTTTTTTTTAGATTTTTTCCCCCCAGATAGAGGGTAAAGGAAAGAGGCAGAGAGGGAGAAAGGCATCAATGTATGGTTGCCTTTCACCTGCCTCCAGCTATGGACCTGGCTGGAGGCTGGCTTGCAACCTGGTTACGTGCCCTGGCTGGGAATCGAACCAGCGACCTTTGGGTTCGCAGGCCGGCGCCTTATCCATGGTGCCACCAGCCAGGGCCTGTACCAGGTTCTTAGTGTTACCCATCTTACAGTTAAAAACAGTAAGGCCAGAGAGGTGTCTCCTGCAAATGGCTGGTGGGTACCAGGTCTGACTTAGCCCAAGGCCTCATGTCTTACCCTCTATTTGTGTGACATCTCAAAGGTGAGACGCTTTCAGCCTTGCCATCTTCATGAATCCTAAGACTGTTGACCCTGTTCGCTCCAGAATCTCCTAATGGGACAGAAGGAAGCAGTTTAAATGAGTAGTTTTAATTCTGTCCAACTCCATGAATTGTTTTGAACGTATTACCCACCACTACTCATACTCATGCCCAGAATCCATAATGCGCTGACATTAGAATGAAGGAGAAATCAAAGGAAAATAGTGGAGCATACAGAAGCGCATTTTATCCCAGTATGTAAATCCTGGGTATAGCACCAAGGAAACATAATGAAGGTGACAGTTGCTTTTGACCTCCTTACTACAGTGGCCATGAATGCAGCCTGACCCAGCCTGGGGGACTTGGTCATGTGAAAATGCGGTGTTTTTGTTTGTTTCTTTGTTTGTTTGTTTTGCAGTGTTTTAATATGGGGGAAATACTACATATGTAAGAACAGTGCTAGGTTCTGGACTCTGATAATTTTCAACAGGCTTTTCACTAACACGGTAAACTTGTTGGGAGGTCCAGAAGTCTTGCAGGGCTAGTGTGGGACTGTCCCTGGTTTGGAGGCTGTGTAGCGTCTCTGGCTGGCCCTGTCTACTGCCTCCCTGACGGTGCCCGTCAGTGTCCAACCCAAATCACCCCCAGTACCCACAATGTTCGCTAGAGGGCAGCATTACCCCACTGAACCTCACCGGTGTGACCTGTATTATATAGGCCCCAGTGGTAGACATTTAGATCAGGGTTAAGAAGGTCTAGAAGGTTGTTTTTTGATTTGTTTTTAAATCCTTACCCAGGATATGTTTATTGAGCCTCCCATATGTGCCCCAACTGGGGATGGAACCCACAACCTAGGCATGTGCCCTGACCGGCCATGGAACCCCTAAACCTTTTGGTGTCCAAGACAAAGTTCCTATTAAAGGAGCCACCTGGCCAGGGCTAGAGGGTCTCTTGATTCCAGCAGGGCCCAGCAGGTGACCTAAGAAAGACTCATGGGTCTGGGCCCCTGGTTTAAAGGGGTTGGTTTTTATCCACTGCTGATTGTGGCTGCTGAGCAGAACTGCAGCCCATTTGCCATCACTTCCTTTTTAAGAAAGAGAATCTGGGGATCTAGAATAATGTGATGTCTCATGTTTTTTCAATGTAGGCTCCAAAGTGTTTCCAACTTATTATTAAAAAAATTTTTTTAAAGATTTTATTCATTAGTTTTAGAGAGGACAGGGAGGGTGAAAGAAAGGGAGGAAAATATCAATGTGTAGTTACCTTTCACCTGCCTCCATCTGGGTACCTGGCTGGAGACATGATTATGTGCCCTGACTGGGAATCGAACCAGCGGCCCTTGTGTTCGCAGGTCAGTGCTCAATCCACTGAGCCACACCAGCAAGGGCTTAACATCTTTTTATTTTTTTAAATATTTTATTTATTTTTTTTTAGAGAGTGGGGAAGGGAGAGAGGCAGAGAGGGATAGAAACGTCAATGTATGGTTGCCTTTCACCTGCCTCCAGCTATGGACCTGGCTGGAGACCTGGCTTGCAACCTCATTATGTGCCCTAGCTGGGGAATCGAACCTGTGACTTTTGGGTTCACAGGCCGGCACCTTATCCACTGAGCCACCAGCCAGGGCTTTAACATCTTTTAAAGATCTCTTTTTCAATTCTTTGAAGTTTTATCAAGGTGTAATTGATATACAAAATGTTGCACTTACTTAATGTATACGTTTTAATGAGTTCTGATGAAAAGGGTTTTTTTTAAAAAAAGATTTTATTTATTAGTTTCAGAGAGAAAGGCAGGGAGAGAGGCAGTGAAGGAGAGAGACATCAATGTACGGTTGCCTTTCATCTGCCTCCAACTACGGACCTGGCTGGAGACCTGGCTTGCAACCTGGTTATGTGCCCTGGCTGGGAATTGAACCTGCGACCTTTGGGTTTGCAGGCCGGCGCCTTAACCAGTGTGCTACCAGCCAGGGCCTAATGTATACGTTTTAATGAGTTCTGATGAAAAGGTTTTTTTTTAAAAAAAGATTTTATTTATTAGTTTCAGAGAGAAAGGCAGGGAGAGAAGCAGAGAAGGAGGGAGACATCAATGTATGGTTGCCTTTCATCTGCCTCCAGCTACGGACCTGGCTGGAGACCTGGCTGGAGACCTGGCTTGCAACCTAGTTATATGCCCTGGCTGGGAATTGAACTAGCAACCTTTGGGTTTGCAGGCTGGCTCCTTATCCACTGTGTCACCAGCCAGGGCTGAAAAGTTTTTATCTACAGAAAAATTAAAAGAATAGTAGAGTGACCCTTCCCCTGTATTCACCAGCTGACATTTTGCCACATTTGCTATATCCATGCTCTCTCTCCACACACACAGACACACACTGTTTTTTTGCTGAACCATTTGTAAATGAGTTGTAAATATCATGTGTTACTTCTAGATACTTCAGCCTTCACAGGGCATCTCCTAAGAATAAGCTCCTACACAGCTAAAATACTGTCGTTACTCATAGGAAAAGTAACAATATTCCATGATATCACCTAACATAGGATCCATACTTAAATATCCCAATTGTCCCCAAAATGTGTTTTTATTTCTAAGGTTTTATTTATTTATTTTGAGAGAGAGGGGAAGGGAAAGAGAAAAGGAGGGATAGAAGCATCAGTATTTGGTTGCCTCTCATGCACCCCACACTAAGGACCTGGCCCACAACCCAGGCGTGTGCCCCGACTGGAAATGGAACCAATGACCTTTTGGCTTGCCAGCTGGTGCTCAATCCACTGAGCCACACCAGCCAGGGGACAAAAATGTGTTTTGTCGTTGTTTCTTTCCCCTCAATCCAGGATCCAGTCATGAATCATGTGTAGCATTTGGTAGTCATTTCTCTTTAGTCTCTCTCCTTTTTACCTACAAAAGTGTTCCTATAATGCCATCAGCTGATTTCTCAAAAGAGACTTTGCAGGCAAGAAGGGTCTGGCAAGAAGTATTCAAAGTGATGAAAAGCAAGGACCTACAAGCGAGACCACTCTGTACAGCAAAGCTATCATTCAGAATGGAAGGGAAGCAAGGTAGAATTAAAGGAGTTCATCATCAGCAAGCCATTCTTATATGAGATGTTAGAGGGACTTAATTAAGAAAAAACAAAAAGATAAAAACTATGACCATTAAAAGGACAGCAAACTCGTAACTACCAACCACAGAATCTAAGAAAGAAAAACAAAAACTAAGCAAACAACCAGAATAGGAACTGAATCATAGTATGGGGATTATTTAGCGGGTTATCAGCTGGGAGGGTGAAAGGGGAGAAATAGGGAAATGGTACTGGAATTAAGAAGCATAATCAATAGGCTCAAAATAGATAGGGGGATATTAAGAATAATAAGCCCTGGCTGGTGGTACATTGAATAAGGTGCTGGCTTGCAAACCCAAAGGTCGCTGGTTTGATTCCCAGCCAGGGCACGTAACCAGGTTGCAAGCCAGGTCTCCAAGCATAAGTGCACAGCTCAATAAATTTCTTCCAAGCGTGGAACTTACAAGTGTGGAACTGCTAGCCAGATCAAAATACATGATTTGTTTTCCTGGAATCCCAAATATGATACCCATGTTTTTATCAGTTTTCATGACACTGACATTTTTGAGCTGGTGACACACAATTTGGGTTTGTGTGGCATTTCCCCACCATGGGAGTTAGATGCTGTACTCCTGGAGGGACTGTCTCAGCTGCACTGTTGTATCCTCTCTGGCCATGGGGGTGGGGGGGCCGGAGTCACTTGGGCCCCGTGTTGGTGATGCTGACCTGGACCACCTGGTTAAGGTGGGGTCTGCCAGGTCTCCACTGTAAAGCGCCTTTCTCCCTGTCACAAGGATGTTATCTGTGGGCAGTACTTAGAGACCCTGTACTGTACGCATCCAATTTTTAAAAGTCTGAGTGGCCCAAGGAAGCGCATCAATGGGTATCACATTATGAGGCCCTGAGCCACCAACTGAAGTCTTAGATTTAGAATCTCAGAGGGGTCTTACGCAAACACCTCTCTATCATCCTGCGGGGAGAGGGGCAGCAAGCTACCCCGGGAGGCCCCAGGGAGTTTGGATAGGTGAGGTATTTACGATGGGAACACCCCAGCCAAAGAGCACCTGTCTTCCTGCAGCTCCGGGACTGTGGAGGGCTGCGGGAGGTGGAGGTGACCGCGTGCCTGGTGTGGAAGGACTGGCCTCACCGAGTGCACCCCCACAGCCTTGTGGGGAAAGACTGCACCGACGGCGTCTGCAGGGTGCGGCTCCGGCCTCACGTCAGCCCCCGACACAGGTACCCAACCCTGACCCCTGACCCCTGGCTCTTGGTCACCGAGATCTGAGGGGCTGAGGATCTCACAGGGACACCTTAGGGCAAGGGGCAGCTTAGCCAGACTCTGCCTATTGCATTTCCTAGATGGGAGACGGAGGCCTGGCGGTGGTGGAGGGTCTTCCCTAGGCCTGGAGCCCTGCCTGCCCCACCCATTCGCAGACGTTACATTTATCCCCATATTGCAGAGGAGGAAACTGAGGCTCTGAGAGGTGCAGGGGTGGGGTGCGGAGAGCCAAAGGCAGAGCTGGGATCTAACCCTAGACCTGACCTAACTGCAAGGCCCGTTCTTTCTCTCGCTTTATAATTTATATGTTTTTCATGTACAAAAACATTAAAAGGTTCAGAAAGGGTATGCAGTGAAAAGTAACTCTTTTTCCTTCTTTGGTCTTCCACGTACAGTGCCCCCATCATGCAGGCAATAAAATACATGCTACGCATAGAAATACTTTTTCTCTTCTTGTAAATAATAGCAGGGCACTTGCACCTCATTTTTGTGTTCCAGTATATCTTGGAGGTCATTCCTCTCAGGACATTGAGAGCTGCCCCCTTTTTTGTTTTGTTTTGTTTTGGTTGCATAGTATTCTAATATGTGGGTGCATGCAGTGACTTGAACGGGTCCCTCCATTAACGGGCATTTACGATGGTTCCAATTCCTTGTGGTTCTACGATTAACTGAGCTGCAGTGAATGGCTTTACCGATAGATCGGTCCTTCTCAAGGACAAATTCCAAAGGTGTCCACATATACTCTCAGTGACCTTTAGTAAGAGCAGGGATTTTTGTCTCTTTTGTTCCCTGCTGTCCCCTAGCACCTAGCACATGCCTGGTACACAGTAGGTGTTCAGAAAGTATTTGTAGAATGAATGAATACTGCCGGATTGTCCCTTCCACAACGTGTAACTGCTGGAGCACTTTGCAGCCCCACCAGTCACACAGGACGGTGTCTGATTCTCCACAACCTCACCTGCAGAGCGCGTCAGCAGATGTTTTGATCTTTGCTGTTCAGATGAGTTTTTAAAAATTGGGTGTTTAAATTGCAGCTTTCTTATAACTGAGGTTGGCCAGCGTTGTGTGGTAAAGATAAGGGGCGCTCCTCAATTCTCTTAAGAATCCTTGACACTTCTGGGGGGTTTGAACCCCAGACCCCTGCCCCAAGGCTGGGACTCTGGGCCTGGGGCACCTCAGGCCCTGAGACTGAGTTCTCCTGAGAGTTAGGGCCACACCTGCCTCCTCAGACCACCTCCCTTCCCCCCATGCAGCTTTAACAACCTGGGCATCCAGTGTGTGAGGAAGAAGGAGATCGAGGCTGCCATAGAGCGGAAAATACAGCTTGGCATTGACCCCTACAATGGTGAGCCCAAATCCCAAGTCCCTGTGTCTGCTCCTATCCCCTCACCTTCTCTGGGCCCCAACCATCTCCTCCCGTCCTTCTCTGTCCCCTGCCCCTCACCCTCAACCTTCCTGCATCTCTCCCACAGCTGGGTCCCTGAAGAACCATCAGGAGGTGGACATGAATGTCGTGAGGATCTGCTTCCAGGCCTCTTACAGGGACCAGCAGGGACAGATGCATCAGATGGACCCCGTGCTCTCTGAGCCCGTCTATGACAAGAGTGAGTCAAGGGTGCTGTGTCCATAAGATTGTCCTTGGCCAGAGGTACCAAAATGTCTCACATACACAGGCATGAACCAAGAGGGAGTTCTTTATTTCTAAACTTTAAAATATTTTATTTATTTATTTATTTAGAGGGGACTGTAGGAAGAAAGAAGGGGAGAGAAACATTGATCAGTTGCCTCTTCATGTTCCCCAAACCCTAACCAGGGACCAGATCTGTGACCCAGGCATGTGACGTGACCAGGAATCAAACCAGCAATCTTTTGCTTTGCAGAACAGCACGCAGCCAACTGAGCCATGCTGGCTACAGCAATTTTTTATTTTTATTTTTAATAAATAAAGATTTTATTTACTTTTAGAGAGAGGGGAAGGGAGGGAGAAAGAGATGAAGAGAAATATCAATGTATGGTTGCCTCTCATGCACCCCAAAGGGGGACCTGGCCTGCAAGCCAGGCATGTGCCCTAACCGGGAATCGAACCAGCAACCCCCTGGCTCGCAGGCCAGCACTCAATCCACTGAGCCACACCAGCCACCAGCCAAGGCAGTTTTTAAATTTCTATACGTCTCAGTTATGATATCAGTTCTTGTGGATTCAGCTGCTTGTTATACCAGGGCACTCCCTAATTCTCTTTGCTTTTCCCTTGTGGTCATGAGCTGGCTGCCACAGCTCCAGCTATCACATCTGTATTCAAGGAATGATGGGCAGTGTCACTCTGTATGTATGGCAAGCAAGTTGTACACTGCCCAAATCCAGGGTTAGCATTTACTGTGTAGCCTGCAGAAATGAAATCTCCTAGTATTTATTACAGATTGTATTGTAGTATCGTAGATACGAGGCTATCATAGGGAAGAGGCAGCATGAGTAGTAATATTTCTCTCTTTGATAGAGAAAATAATACTTGTATATTCCCCAGAATCCCCCAGGTAGACTTCTGCTTATGTTCCATTGGTCCCATGGTTGCAAAGGACTCTGGGAAAGGGAGTATTTAGGTTTTCATCTTTTACAGAGGGGTGCAGGTATGGAAGAGGGGATTGGGAATGGTTGGTAGGTTTTAGCCAACCTACAGTGACAGCCACGGGCATCAAAACGGGGAAGGATATTAATTCAGTCAGGTCTTTTACAGATGCAAGTGATAGAATCCCAAATCAAACCTGCCAAAGGAAAAATAAAAAAGAATTTGTAGCAAGCTGACAGCTCTGTCTGGGGGTGGGGGTAGGGGTGGAGGAATCAAGCAGAAAAGAAAAAGAGGGCCCTGGCTGGTGTGGCTCAGTGGATAGGTACCAGCCTGCAAACCCAAGTGTTGCTGGTTTGATTCCCAGCCAGGGCACGTAACCAGGTTGCAAACCAGGTCTCCAGCCAGGTCCCCAGCTGGAGGCAGGTGAAAGGCAACCATACATTGATGTTTCTCTGCCTCTCTCCATTTTCCTCTCTCTAAAATAATTTTTTTTAAAAAAGAAAGGAAAAGAAAAAGGACTCATGGACACAGATGACAATGTGGTAATTGCAGCAGGGGGGTGGGAGTGGGTAGAGATGAAAGAGTGTATAATGGGGGAAAATAGCAGGTTGCAAGCCAGGTCTCCAGCCAGGTCTGTAGCTGGAGGCAGGTGAAAAGCAACCTTACATTGATGTTTCTCTCTGTCTCTTTCTCCCTCCCATCCCCTCTCTCTAAAAGTAAATAAAATCTTTAAAAATCAAAAAAGGAGCTCTGGCTGGTGGCTTAGTGGATAAGCACTGGCCTGCGAACCCAAGGTTGCTGGTTCAATTCCCAGTCAGGGCACATAAGCAGGTTGCAAGCCAGGTCCGCAGCTGGAGGCAGGTGAAAGGCAACCATACATTGATGTCTCTCTCCCTCTCTCCCTTCCTCTCTCTCTGAAAATAATAAAATCTTTTATTTTATTTATTTATTTTAAATTTTTTTTTATTTAATTATTTTTAGAAAGAGGGGAAGGGAGAGAGGCAGAGAGGGAGAGAGACATCAAGGTATGGTTGCTTTTCACCTGCCTCCAGCCACAGATCTGAATGGAGACCTGGCTTGCAACCTGGTTATGTGCCCTGGCTGGGGAATCGAACCTGCAACCTTTGGGTTCGCAGCCCGTCACCTTACCCACTGTGCTATCAGCCAGGGCCTAAAATCTTTTTAAAAAAATTAATAAATAACAGTTAAAATGGGGTAAGTAGGAATGGAAAATTACAAAAAAAAAAAAAGGCAAACACACAAAAGAACAAATGCCATAATGAATTTGATTCATTAACTATAAACATACCAAACCAAAAAAAATGAGCTTTGGCTGGTGTGGCCCCGTGGATTGGGCAGCAGTCTGCAAACCAAGAGGTTTTCAGTTCGACTCCCAGTCAGGGCACATGCCTGGGTTGTGGGCGGGATGCCCAGTTAGAGGCGTGCAAGAGGCAGGCGATCAATGGAGCTCACACTTCACTGTTTACCTCCCTCTTTCTCCCTCCCTTCCTCTCTCTCTAAAAATCAATCAAACAAAACAAAACTGGAACTAGCACAGTGCTTCACGTCCAGTTGCATCCAGGTCCGGTTGCATCCGGGTCCTCCAAGATGGCGTTACCCATGCACGTCCTTCCGCTCACAGCTTCCTCCATGTTGGCGGGACTCGCTCCGTCCCCCGGGGCCGGATGACTTTGCAGTTCTCGATTCTCGTCTTCCGGCTTGGCGCTTCTCCCCCACCCGCTAGGACAGCTTCTCTTACCCAGTAGTTTTGTTCAGAGTCTCAGGGCTGTGTCTCATTGGCGTGGTTTTGCCCATATGCTCCTCTCTGGCCAATCAGCTGTGCCGGAAGAAGACGCTGTTCCGATTGGCCGGATCTGGGGTGCATGCGCACTGCGGAGCCAGGCCCTAGGCTCCGCGCCATTCTGTCCCGACGACTGAGATCCGGGGGGTCCCCGCCAAGGGAAATTGCGGGGGGTGGGGGTTAACAGAAGAAGGGTCAGGACTGGTAGATAGGCAAAAACAACAGCAGGGGTCCACTACAGCTTTCAGGCCGTCGTTAGCCCTTTTGCCCAGACACTCACCAGGCCTCAGCATGGCGGACTTGTGATTGTCCATTAGGCCCCTCTTGTCTGAGAGGCTTCATTTACCACGTGGACCGTGGGTTCCAGGAAGTTCGGGCGCCCTGGCTTCTCTATTTCCCGCTTCTCCACAGCCCGGGGTGGACACCCACAGGGTAAGGATCTGATGACTGAATTCCGTTTTTTTTTCCTTTTTTACCTCTTCCTCGTGCTCCTTCCCAGAGTCTACAAATACATCCGAGCTGCGGATTTGCCGAATCAACAAGGAGAGCGGGCCGTGCACCGGTGGGGAGGAGCTCTACCTGTTGTGTGACAAGGTGCAGAAAGGTGAGGGGCCTGGGGCAGAGAACATGGGGCGGGGCGTTATCTGGCGGTTTGCAGGGGTGGCCATTCCACTCAGGGGAGTGAGAGGGTGAGAAGGAGCTGGCTAACAGAGTACCGGGCGGAAGGATCCAGAACTCTGGTTTTGGCGTTAGACGCTGCTGATTTGTTCTCACTCCCGAGAGTCACTCATTCACATACTGAGAGGGAGTGGGCTATCTGTGCTGGCCTCCACTGGGTGCCAGGCAGGCTTGCCCACCACGAGTTCCCTTTCTAGGAGACTCTGGTACAGAAATCGTGGAGTCAGTTCTTTGGACATGTACCCAGGAGTGGAAGGTTGCTACGATATTTTTTTTATTGATTGATTTTGGAGAGAGAGGAAGTGAGAGAGACACAAACATCCATTTGTGCTACTTCTTTATACATTCATTGGTTGGTCGGTTGTTAAGAAATTTTGAACGAATGAGCAGATGGTTATTGGCTATTAGCCCCTCTGTGCTGGGCTGTGCTGAGCAGTGCTGGGATTTGGCAGTGGCCGAGAAACTCCTCCACTTCCACCAGGGCCTCAGTTCAGTAGGAGGTGGGGAAAGACATATAAATCACCTATGTGGGTAATGCTGAGAGAGAAGACAAAGCGCTGAGATCAAACAACAGGAAGACCAGATAAGGGCTAGGCATCTGGGAAGGCTTCAAGAGAAGGTGACATTTGCGCTGTGATCTGAGGAAAACAAAGGAGATTGTTAGCAACCTGGAAGTTGGAACCAGAGCAGAGAAACTATTCCAGGTATGCAGGAATAACTTGAGGCAGGTGTGAGTCCCATTCCATCACTGATTTACTAGACAACCTCAGACAGGTACTTTCCCCACCTAAGCCTCCATTTCCTCATAAAATGAGTCACTGGTAGGATGACATGGGTTCCCAATTGCCCGAGAAGTACACTACAAAGAGCATTTTCTGAAGATTTTCTGAGTGCCAGGCCTGGAGTTAGTACTTTGCACAATGCTAACAGGAACACTTATACTTAACATAGACTAAGCACTTCTATACTAAGCCCTTCTCTAAGCCTCTTACATGGGGTGATTTGTTTAATCCTCTTAGAACCCCATGAAGTAGCCCTGGCTGGTAGCACAGTGGATGGAGCTCCAGCCTGTGAACCCAAAGGTCTCTGGTTCCATTCCTAGTCAATGCACATAACCAGGTTGCAGGCCAGGTCTCCAGCCAAATCCGTGGCTGGAAGCAGGTGAAGGGCAACCATACATGGATGTCTCTCTCTCCCACTCTGCCTCTCTCCCTCTCTCTCGAAATAATAAACTCTTTAAAAAAAAGAAAAGAACCCGATGAAGTAGGTACTATGATTTTAACTTTGTTAAAGTGAGGAAACTAGGCCCAGGGATATCAGATAGACCCCTCCCCCGCAAGCCCTAGCAGAATGAGTTGTGAAGAGCTCTAGCTTGCCTGGATTTCAGCCCGGCTCCACCACTTGCTTCCTGTGTGACCTTGGATAAGTCACTTTACCTCTCTGTGCCTTTGCTTCATCTTCTACGTAATGGGGCTCTTAAAAGGTACCTTCTTCATAGGCTAGTTGTGACTTAGAGGCAATGTGTGTGCCCAGTGCAAGGCCTCAGTATGTGGTGTTGGTGTGATGAGGGAGGCAATGCAGTAAGATAAGAAAAAGAATAGGAGACAGAGTAGCCTACTGAATTCTGACTTCCCTACCTTGGGTAATTCTCTTAACTCCTCCAACCCTAAGTTTCTCCACCTTTAAAGTAGATATGTAGCCCTGGCTGGTGTGGTTCAGTGGATTTAGTGCCAGTCTTTGAACCAAAGGATTTTGCCAGTTTGATTCCCAGCCAGGACACATCCCTGGGTTGTGGGCCAGGTCCCTAGTTGGGGGCATGTAAGGGGCAACCACACATTGATATTTCTTTCCCTTTCCTTCTCCCTCCTTTCCCCTCTTTCTAAAAATAAATAAATAAAATCTTTAAAAACATAAAGTGGGTATGTAGAAAAGAGTAAACATAGCATATCTAAGACTGTTATCCTTTGATAACTACAAGGTTGGCCCTTGGCTGGCTTCTGAGAACTTATATTTTGACAGGGTCCCCACCATTCCTCGAGTGATGAGAGTGGCTCACTGTGCCTACACTGCTCATAGGGGCAACATGGTCTGTGTGGACCACCTACTTTCCCTCTGGGAGTCTTAACATTTTGGTCCATGTTAGACAGATGGTTCTTAGGTGACCAGCCCCCCAGTAATAACCTTGGGCTCTGAGTCTCTAAGGAGCATCCTTGATAGACAGCATTTCGTGTGTGTTGTCACATGTTAATACTGGAGGGAGCTGGCATGTCCTGTGTGACTCCACTGAACAAGGCCTCTTGGAAGCTTGAGCCTGGTTTCCTCTAGACTTCGAGGCAGGCACCTACCTTCTCCTTCTCCTGAGGGTGCTTGGTATCCTTTTGCTATAATAAAGCAAAGCCATGAGTATGGCTCCCTGTGAACCCCCTTCATTGACTCACTGGGTCTGACACAGTGGAATATCAATTCTGCATGCCTTTTGGGTTGGTGAAAGGATTAAATGAGGTAATATATAAATGACTTATAGTGATGGACAAACACTGTAACTGCTCAACAGACGGTTAGCTACCACGATAAGCTTTTATTTTTAAATAAGTTTATTGATAACTTTATACAGTTTACTCCCAATATTTGATGCTACAAAACTTTAGGGTCTTTGAGATATGCAGGATCGTTGTATGAAACTGGCATAAACCCCATCATTTTAGCTTTCTTAATTGCTTTGGTGATTTCTTTTTATTTCTTCCCACAAAGACCAGTTATGTGCCTTCCATGAGTGCATCCAGTAAATGGAGAAATAAACTGAGACAAAAGCTGTACATTTTTTGTAATCCACATGTTTTCCACATAAGAGACATTTTCTTCTTCTTTTTTTAAAGATTTTACTCATAATTTTTCGAGGGAGGGGACGGGAGGGAGGAAGAAAGGGAGAGAAACATCAGTATATGGTTGCCTTTCACTTGCCTCTAGCTGGGGACCTGGCTGGAGACATGGCTTGCAACCTGGTTATGTGTCCAGGCTGGGAATCAGACATTTTTTAGAGGCTCTTTGTAAGAACTTTCCATTGGAACAGGCAGGTCCTTATTGCTGGTTACCTGTTGATACTGTAAACAACTTTTCCATAGCAATCACTTGGAAACCAGAGATGCTTAGTTTAACAGTGGTGACTCCCAGACCTAAATCAGCCAAGGCAATGGCTACAGTGTTATACACGGAGCATAGGATATGGAGAGGAGTTTTATTCTTGGGAATGTTGACACTGATCTTGGGGGAGACTGAGTTGGGGGCCCAGCGGGCTAGTGTCCTTGCTCAGCTGATGTCCCTACTTTCAAACAGAGGATATAGCAGTGGTGTTCAGCAGGGCCTCCTGGGAAGGCCGGGCTGACTTCTCTCAGGCTGACGTGCACCGCCAGATTGCCATTGTGTTCAAGACACCACCTTATGAGGACCTGGAGATCGTTGAGCCGGTGACAGTCAATGTCTTCCTGCAGCGGCTCACAGATGGGGTCTGCAGTGAGCCTCTGCCCTTCACATACCTGCCTCGGGACCAAGGTAACTGCCATAACCCAGGGTGACCCACTACCCCAGAGACCAGGTCTCTGGCCTGGCTTGGGGCAACTCAGAGGGGTAAAGGGAAGAAGCAGAAGTAGAATGAAGGCTCAGAGCTGTGCAGACTGGGCTTCAAATCCTGGCTCTGCCACTTACTTGATTTATGACCTTGGCTTCTCAGAGTCTTGCTCTCCTCCTGTGCAAAATAGAAATAATAATAGTGCCTACCTCATGACATTCTTGGAAGATTTATTATTATTTTTTAAGAGTTCATTATTTTCAGAAAGAAGAGCAGGGAGGGAGGAAGAAGGGAAAGAAGCATCAATGTATGGTGTCCTTTCACCTGCCTCTAGCCAAGGAGCTGGCTGGAGACCTGGCTTGTAACCTGGTTATGTGCCCTGGCTGGGAATCAAACCAGTGAACTTTGGGTTCACAGGTCAGCACCTTATCCATTAGAACCACCAGCCAGGGTCTTGGGAAGATTTAATTGTTCCTTACCACAGCCGCTCATGCCTAGCCCTGTGCTAGGTAGTGTTGAGGACACAGTGGTGACCAAATAGCCCCAGCACTATTCTCATGACTATGGAGGACAGACCCATTCCCATACAATGATGGTAAGAATGGACTGGATTGGGATGGAATTGCTCAGGGGGCTTGCCCAGCTTGCCCAGAGGGCATACCTGACCCAGACTTAGGGGTCAAGGAGGGCTTCCTGGAGAAGGGGACAGCTAAGTTGAAGATGGGAAGATGACTAAGCAGTTCTCCAGGGAAGGGGTAGGAGTTAAGGAAGAGTGTTTAAGTGGCCAGAACAGCAAGTGCAAAGGTCCTGAGACAGGATGGTAGCCTGGGGGTATTCCAGAAACAGCAAAGACTAATGCGGCTAGAAGTATATTTGGGTTTTATTCTGATTAAGAGGTGCACATCAGCCCTGGCTGGTGGCACAGTAGATAAGGCACTGGCCGGTGAACCCAAAGGTTGCCGGTTTGATTCTCAGCCAGGGCACATAACCAGGTTGCAAGCCAGGTCCATAGCTGGAGGCAAGTGAAAGGCAACCATACATTCATGTGTCTCCCTCTGCCTCTTTCCATTCCCCTCTGAAATAATAAAATCTTTAAAAAATAAAGTAATTAAAAGAGGTGCGCATCTGTTTGCATTGGTTGGCTGAGAACTTGAACAGCTCAACAACTTCCTAAATTATCTCTGAAATTAACTTTTAATTGTCTTTCCTAATGGATTATTCTGCATGTCCCTGATATCTCCTGAACAGACAGCTATGGCGTGGACAAGAAGCGGAAACGGGGAATGCCAGATGTCCTTGGGGAGCTAAACAGCTCTGGTATGTCCCCTCTGCCCCTTCACACACCCATTGCCAGGTCCCTGGGTGGGGATGACTGACCCACTGCCCTGCCGTGCCAAGGCTGGAGAGGAGGGGCAGTTGGGGTCCAGGGATCCTCATCTCTGCTTTCCTGCAGACCCCCATGGCATCGAGAGCAAGCGGCGGAGGAAAAAGCCAGCCTTCCTGGACCACTTCCTGCCCAGCCACGGCTCAGGTGGGTCCGGCTCTGTGCCAGCCCCTGTCCCCTGGGGTGGGCTGAGGGTGAGCTGCAGCCCTGCTTTTCTGGCCTCTTCTGGTCCCCCAGCAGCTCCCACAAGGCCAGTGATACCACTTGGCCAGCAACAGAAAATAGGAATAGCCTTTCGGGGCACAGTCTGGAGGCCCTGGTCTCTGCTGGACAGTATTTCCCATGTAACCTTCACCAAGTTGCTCTGCCTCTTGGAGCAGCAGGGGCACTCACCACATACCTACTTTATTTATTGATTTTTAGAGAGATGGACAGGGAGGGAGAAAGAAAGGGAGAGAGACATTGACACGTGAGAGGTACATCAACTGGTTGCCTTTCACATGCCACCCAGCTGAGGACCTGGCCCACAACCTAGGCATGTGCCTTGACTGGGAATTGAACCGATGACCCCTTGGTTCTCAGGCCAGCACTCAATCCATTGAGCCATGCCAGCCAGGGCTATTTTTTCATTTTTATTTTTCACTTTTTTGTTGATTCCAGAGAAGGGGAAGGGAGGGAAGGAGGAAGGGAAGAATTGATGCAAAAGAGAAGCCTGAATTGGTTTACTTCTTGCACATGCGCCAACTGGGAGTGACCCCACAACCCAGGTTTGTATTGTGACCAGAAATCAGACCTGTGACCTTTCAGTTTGTTAGATGACATCCAGCCAACTGAGCCACACCAGCCAGGACTCATTGACCTTTTGAAATTCAGTGTATTTATTTTATAGACACACAAGTGCTTTGTGTGTCTTTTCTTACTTGATCTGCACAATCACCCTGCAAGGTGAGTGCTGTTATCTCCCCACTCCCCTGGCCTCCACTTTATTGGTAAAAAAACCTGAAGCTTAGAGAGGCAAAGTCTCATGTCTAAAGTCACACAGTCCGTGGTGGAGCAGGGAGTTGTATCTGGGCATCTGTGTAGATCAGTGACAGTGGGTATGAAATAGGCAGCAGGGAGTAAATGGATAAATGGGGGTGGTTGTCAGAGCCAGCCAACCTCAAATTCAGAGTGTGCCTCTAGCCCAGCCACCCTCTGGCCTCTTCTGCTGTCTTCATTTCAACTCACATGCCAGCCTTCAGTTCCCATGAACTCCAGCCCTATCTGGTTGCCATCAGAGACCTCCCACCTGCTCACTACTAGCTCTGAGAACACTGTCCTCAACACCGTTGTCCCCAGGCATCTACCTCCCAGCCAGCCTGGACCACTCCAGCCAGTCCCACCCTGGAGACTTCAAGTACTATCTGTTGTCCCCCCCCATTCCACTGCAACTCCACCCCTAGCGACCACCAGTCCCAGCCTGTTCTAACAATCTTCAATCCTCAGAGCCTCTTCTCATCAGCTGCCTGCCATTCATCTCCTTTCTCCATCACCCCCATTTCCCAATGTCTAAAGCTCCCCTTTCTCATTCTTGAGGCAAAGCTGCCATGGCACTACAGAATAATGGTTAGACCCATGGCCTCTGGAATCAGACTGAGTTTGAGTTTTGAGTCTACAAGTTAGCCACTGTGTAATCTGGGCCTCAATTTACTCATCTGTGGGATGGAAACCCTACCTCTCAGGGTCCTTTTCTTTTTCTTTATTTTTTTAAATAAGATTTTATCTGTAGAGAGAGGGGAAGAGAGGGAGAAAAAGGAGGAGAGAAACATCAATGTGTGGTTGCTTTTTGCATGCCCCCAACTGGGGACCTGGCCTGCAACCCAGGCATGTGCCCTGACTGGGAATCGAATTGGTGACCCATTGGTTCACAGGCCGGTGTTTAATCCACTGAGTTTCACCAGCCAGGGCTCAGGGTCCTTTCTAGAATTTATTGAAGTCATGTCACATAGTTCTTTAGCACGGTGACTATTCCCATATGTTAGGAACTTGTCAGAAATTAAGGATACCTCCTACATTTGTTAGGATTGTGTTTAACTGTTCACAGCAAAACCCCAAATAACAGGGGCTTCAAAGGGACAGAACTTTTATTTATCCTCTCACATGAACATAGTCCAGAGATAGGTGGTGCAGGGGTGGTTCGGTGGCTGCATGATCATCAGAGTCCCAAGCCTTTTTCAACTCGAGTTTCCATCTCATGGTCTGAATGTCTGCTGCAACTCCAGCCATCAAGCCCACGTTCTAGCCACCAGCAGACCTTAGTCACATGCCCATGTAGGTTGCAAGGGAGGTCGGGAAAGAGACACAGTGTCTCTTTCCAAGATAAGCATAATCAGCCTTTGCTGGTTATGCTTTTTTGAGGCTGTTTTGTCTCAAAAATAGAGGCTTTCTTATAATGATGATTGTCATTTTACCTTCCAGTCTGAGGACTGATGACTTCTCACTTGGGTCTCCCATGGTGTGGCTATTTCATTTTTTGGGTTGTTTTTATGTTTGGAGGGGTGGAAGGGGACTCGGAGCCTCCTCTCCTTCCTCATTCTTGGGAAACATTTACCAGCAATGCAGTAGTATTGTTTCAACCCTGGTTCTTCTCGAGATTAAAAGAGGCCACACTGAAAATGCATGTAGCATGGGACTGGCTATGTGAGTTAGAAAACTGGCCAGAAGTTGACCCTAAAGCCCACCATGCTTCCTCCTCTTTCTTCTCAATCCTGCAGGTCCATTCCTCCCACCATCGGCCCTGCTGCCGGACACAGACTTCTTCCCCAGCACCGTGTCCCTCCCTGGCCTGGAGCCCCCTGGTGGGCCAGACCTCCTGGATGAAGGCTTTCCCTATGAAACGACGACCCCCACGTTCTTTACCATGCTGGACATGCTGCCCCCCGCACCGCCACTTGCCAGCGCCGTCACAGGGAATGGGGTTACAGGGGCCACAGTCGGGGAGCCATCCGGCCCTGAGCCACTGACACTGGACTCATATCAGGCTCCAGTGCCTGGAGATGGGGGCACTGCCAGCCTTGTGGGCAGCAACATGTTCCCCAACCAGTACCGTGAGGCAGGCTTTGGGGGTGGCCTTCTGTCCCCCGGGTCTGAGGCCACGTAGCCCCCTCAATGCTGTGCAGAAGGAGAGGCACTGGGTGGGGAGGCGGCGGTCAATACCCCCATCTCCTTGGGCCACCCTTGGTCAGTTCCCCTGACGACCTCCTGATTGGACATAGTCTTGCAGTTGGCAAGAAACTAGCACCATTTCCCGAGGACACTTTTGCAAAAGAAAAGTGGACAATCCCCATTCTTGGGGATACCTTGGGGACATATGAAAACTGTACATAAGGGAGGAGAGTGCAGATCTCATCCATCCTTCCCCGTGAACATAATAGGTGGTTCACGTCCCAATAAAGTTCCTTTTTGAGGCTGTCTCGTCTCTTTTAACGCACGAACCCTGCGGGTTCCACTCTGCCCGCCCTGTCCTCCAAGCCCCGCCCTTTGTCGTAACGGAAGCGCGCTCTGCCGCGTTCCGCGCGGCCTCCCGCTTCCGCTTCCGGTGCGGCCCGCGCGCGAGCGCAGCGGAGGCAGACGCCGAAGAGCCGGTGAGTGCAGGCGGCGGGCCCCCCACGTCCTGGCCTTTGAGTGGCGCCAGCCCAGGTTCGCCCTTGCCTCCGCCCCTCCCCGCGCTTCTGCGAGCCTCTACCCGGCCCCGGGCCGGAGGGCCTCGCACCTCGCACCTCCTCCGGCCTCAGGCCGCGCCCCTGCCTCCACAGTGGGCCGGAACTTGCCGCGGCCCGCCCCGCCGCTGGCCACAGGTCCCGCGTCCTTGTGGAAAAAGTACAAAAAGCCGGGATCTTCAGGCCCAGACCCTGCTCTGGTGTTTTGTCCAAACCCCCGTGCCGCGCCCCTGTTCAAGAGCCTTAACCTTAAAGTCAGCTCGCTGTCCCGCTCCGCCTCCCTCGGTCTCGACTCCCTTTTTAAACACCATCCCCCATTCAGATTCCTCCGGACCGCAGCCCAGCTGTACGGAAAGACGGCACTCCGCCAATTTCCTCGTCCTCTCAGGCGTCGTTTTCTTCCATCCACGACCTTCACCTGCCCTCGACCCCCACCCCCATACTGCTGTTTTTCCCAGTCTTTCTCTCCCTCCACCTGTTTTCATTTTCATCCTTCTACAACCCATACTCACGTCCCGGTGGGAGCCATTTTAGCTCTTCCCTCTCCCGTCAGCCCCAGTTCTGGAGGCTTAGGCTCTGCCTCCACATCTTACTTCAAACAGCGGCTCCTTCCATTCTAAAAGCTTTCATCCCTGACTCCAGCCCTTGGAACGAGGGCGCTCCTTCCCCAGAGCTGGGCGCCCCCTCAGAATCCTCTGGGGGTTTTCAGGATGCCCAGACCACTGGATCGGAGATGTCAGGGATGTGCCCGAGGCTCTGGTGCGCGGTTCTGCAGCCTCACTTGCCCTTGCTGGAGCTGGCCTGAGGATTAGGTCTGTCCCCAGGTTGTAGGCGACTTCGATTCCGCCTGTACGGTGTTTCCAGCCTACCTGACGCTCCCCTCCTCTCATCCTCCAGGGTTAAGGCCTCAGGCTTAGCCTCTCCACAATGTGGCACGAGGCGCGGAAGCACGAGCGGAAGCTCCGGGGGATGATGGTTGATTACAAGAAGAGGGCAGAGCGGCGGCGGGAGTACTACGAAAAGATCGTGAGTAACCGAACTTTAATCTGGGGTGCATCTCCTCCAGAGGGTGGGGCTGTGGTCATCCTGGTAAAATTTGGGCTTAGAAATATAAATACGCCTGTACCAGAGCCCAGTTTCCTTAAAATCCTCAGCCATCTTTTCAGCGTAATCATTGGTGAAATCCTGCGGCGCCCTTGGCGCAGGCTGTGTTTGGTGTGGCTTCGGAGCGCAGAGCTGGTTTGTTGTGTGTTTTTTGTGCTGCTGTGTTCACGGGGCCCTGTGCTCAGCCCGTCCCCGAATTTGGCTTGGCATCCCGCAGGAGTACCATCGATGTTCATTAGGTAAACTGACCCCATCCCGCTCCTGTTTGATGCTTTGATGCTTCTTTGCTTTTGGAGAGGAAACCAAACTCCATCCTGTGACCTACATGACCCTTCTGCTCTGGCCTCTGCTGGCCTCTCAGCTTCATCCTTGGGAAGCTCCAAAGGGATGTTTTCCTCTTCTCCCCACTCTGTCTCTGCCACCGCACGTTGTCTGCATTGCCTCCCCTCACCTGTTTAACTCTACTTGTTGAGACCCCAGCTTGCAATGGCGCTTGTGTACCAGGGTCAGTTTTCCTGGTAGGTGATATTTACCTAGACATTCCCATTTGCTACTGTGTCACTGCCCCAGCCTCCTCCCTGGTCTCTGGGTCTTTAGTTCTGTTCCAGCCAATCCACCCTCCTTAGAGGGTTCAGAGAGGTGTTTCTTTCTTTTTTCCTTTTCTTTCTCCCTCATCCAAGGACATTTTTTCCATGCTTTTAGAGAGAGAGGAAAGAAGAGAGAAAAATATCAATGTGAGAGAGACGCATCGATTGGATGCCTCCTGTACACACCTGTATAAGCTAGGGATTGAACCTTCAGTAACAGGACAATACTTCAGCCAACTGAGCCCTACTGGCCGGGGCCAGGGAGGTCTTTCTAAAACACAAAGCTGACCCTATCCCACCCTTGCTAACAGAACTCTGCTGTGGCTCCCTACTGCCCCTGAAAAAACCCAGGCTTCCCAACATAGCCATCAAGGCCCTGCTGGTCTGGCATTTGGTCCCCTCCAGACTCCTGCTCTGCCTCATTCTTTTGCTCAAGCCATTTGGCCTCCTCACTACCTGTGTAACTACCTCTAACACAAAAGATGTGTGAAGAACGTAAGTTTACCTCCCAGAATTACATAGCCCTTTTCAGCCACAGGGCCTATGCATGAGCTTTTTCTACACCTGATTAACGCTTGCTCATCTGTCAGATCTCACTCCATAGGGTGGTGTCCCCTCATTTGCCTTAGTCATGTGTCCCTATACATTCTGCCATTGCTCCCTGTCCTTTCTGTTTGTGACATTTAACATGCATCTATCCAGCTTTGTAAGATTGGGGACTAGGTGTATTTGGATCACATTTGCATCCTAAGCTCAGGCCCCACAAATACAGTTTGGAGGAACTAAAACAGTGTAGCAATAGCATCTACTGTTATAATTGATCCTTTTTAGGCACTAGGCTATGAGGAAAGAGTTTTAGATGCATGATTTCTTTGAATCCCCAAAGTCACCCTGGGACAGTGGCTGCTGTTACACTAGAAGAACCTCTGAGAGCTCCTCACTTGCCTTCTGTCACCTGCACACCAGCCACTGGGTTGGAGGGAGAGCCCATGACCACGAGGGCAGGGCCTGGCCTGTGCTGGTCACAGTTGAGGCCCCCACGGTGGGCCGGGAACACAGCCAATGCTCAGGAAGGAATGGCCGCCATTTACTAAAGGCCATGGCAGGCCAGGTCAAGGTGACGCTCGTAATGACAGCTAGTGCTCTTCACCGTTTGTGTGTTAACCACTGTGCTAAGCACTTGACATGCATCTCCGCTCCAGATCCTCATGTTTCAGGAGACAGTCCCTCTTCCAAGGTTGCACAGTACCTAAATTTGAACCCAGAGCCCTATGACTCCAAACTCTAAGGACCTAGCCATTCCGGCATGTTGTCTCATGGCTGTGTTACCTTGCACCAGTCACTACACTTTCTGAACTTGTTATTTCTGCAGTAGAAAGCTTGTGCCACCTGGCTGCTGGCACAATGAATAAGGCACCAGCCTGCAAACCCAAAGGTCACTGGTTCAATCCCAGCCAGGGCACATAACCAGGTCTCCAGCCAGGTCTGTAGCTGGAAGCAGGTGAAAGGCAACCATACAACGATGTCTCTCGCCCTCTCAGCCTCTCTCCTTTTCCCTCTCTCTGGAAATAATAAATAAAATCCTAAAAAAAAAAAGTCCTGGTGAAAAGCTAAGAGAAGTCAAAGGTCAGAGAGCCATAGTTAAAATGCTAGCTCTGCCCTCTTGCTATTTTGTTCAAGTCACTGACATTTTCGGTCATTATCAATCTGATTCTACATGTTACATCACTTCACATTAGCTGTTATTATGAAAGTGTTAAGAAAGTTTCTAGGTCCTGGTTGGTGGCACAGTGTATAAGGCGCCAGCCTGTGAACCCAGAGGTCGCTGGTTTGATTCCCCAGCCAGGGCACATAACCCGGTTGCAAGCCAGGTCCGAAGCTGGAGGCAGATGAAAAACAACTGTACATCGATATCTGCCTCACTCCCTTCCCCTCTCTCTGAAAGTGGTAAATAAAATCTTGGGGGAAAAAAGAAAAAGAAAGTTTCTAGATGTTTGCACATGGCTCTTAACTCCTGTCTGGCCAGAAAGTGGTTCTGTGGTCACATACAGTTGCAGAGAAGGTTTATAGGTATAGACTTTATTTTGGGTGGCTTTGTGTCAGATGTAGTGAGTCCTATTACTGTTGGAGAAGGGGACCGTATGGGGGTTGCCAATCACTGGTCTGCCACAGTGGTGGGGACAGGAGCAGTTCCCTCCCAGGGCTGTTGGTGGCTTCAGTGCGATTGGGCACCAAGGCTATTGAGTGTGGGCCTGCACAGGGCAGCTTGCTCTTGCCGTTACCGAACAGGTGGAGCTGGAGTTTGCATCCAGGTCCATGGATAGCATAGAGGGAAGAGGGCTGGGGTCGGGTCACTCTGAAGGCCTAGAGCATCAGGCTCCCTTCCTTATCAGGGGGCGCTCCCTCAGCTTTATTTTCCTGTTGGGACAGAGTGATGACCAGCCCCTCTCGCTGGGGATGACAGGGAAGAGCTTTCAGAACAAGAACAGTGTTTGTGGGGTGCTTCATGGTGCAGGCCTGTACAAGCAGCCATTGTCATTGTACAGGAACGTGATCAGCATTCAGATCTCACCACCAGGCTGTGGGCAGTGGCAGAGGCCGGGCAGTTGCTGTTGGCTGCTTTGAGGAAGAGCACGGGCTACTTAGACGGGTCTCATCTAAATCTGGGGCCGGAAGAAGAGGTTGTGAAGAAGTTGAAAATTGTGGCAGGTCATATGGGTGTGTCCAGACAGGTGGCTTTTCTGCTTCTGATTTGTTCTTGGTGCCTGTTCTTCTCCTGGGGTGGGGTGGGGGTGGGGGGCATTGGTTCTTTCATCTGTCCTATCCTTATCAGCTTTGCTCTTTAATCGGTGATTGGCCTAAAGAAATAATTCCCTGAAGGTAAGAAAGTTCCCCAAGCAGCACACAACTCGGCCCAGGTGTCCCTTTCTCCAGAAATCCCCAAGGCTAAGCTTCCTGCTTCCCCTGGCTGAGTCAGGCACCCCCTGGACGCTGCCATTCCAGTGCTGCCTCCTCTGGGTCATCTCTGTAGGGTGGGTCTGCCTCCCTTCCTGGATTTGTGAGACCTGAGGGCAGCACATGGCCTAAACATGATAAGTGCCTACTTAACAGTTGAAGAGTGACGAAATGAATGAGGGAATGATTTCATGAACGACCATATCCTGTCCTGGGGACGTAATAATCCAGGGGTTAATAATGGATTTTATTTATTTTTTATTAACTTTTTTTTTTTTTTAATTGTAAAGATTTTATTATTTTAGAGAAGGGGAAAGGACAGAGGCAGAGAGGGAGAGAGCCATCAATGTATGATTGCCTTTCGCCTGTCTCCAGCTGGGGACCTGGCTGGAGACCTGGCTTGCAACCTGGTTATGTGCCCTGGCTAGGAATTGACCCAGCGACCTCTGGGTTCTCAGGCTGGTGCCTTATCCACTTAGCCACCAGCCAGGGCTAAGAATGGATTTTAGACCTTGAAGAGATACTTGTACACTATGTTCATTACAGTGTTATTCACCATAGCCAAGATATGGAAACAACCTTAATGCCCATCTACTGATGAGTGGATAAAGAAAATGCATACAAATGCAATGGAATATTATGCAGCCTTTAAAAGGAAGGAAGTCCTGTTACATGCTACAGCTTTGGAGGAACCTTGAGGACATTATGCCTAGTGAAATCAGCCAGTCACAAAAAGATACATACTGCAAGATTCCACATATATGAGGTACCTAAGGTAGTCAAACCCTTAGAGAAAATAGAGTGGTGGTTGCCAGGAGCTGGGGGGGGAGGGAAAGGGGAGTTGTTCACTGGGTGTATGTAGAGTGTCAGTTTGGAGGTGGAAAAGTTCTTAGAGATCTGTTGCACAAGATTCACGTAATTAATGCTTAAAAAGTGCTTAGGGGGTGGTAAGTTTATGTCTGGCCCACTTGGGTTCACGTCCTAGTTCTGCTTATAACTGATGTGATCTCAAGCAAGTGGGCCTGATCCCCTCTGAGCCTCAGTTTTCTCATCAGGGACATGGAGGCAAGAGTAGCACTTTTGTTCCAGGGTTGAGAAGTTTGAGTAAGAAAATGTACATAAAATGCCTAGTTCAGTGCCTCACTGCGGTGTGGTTTCCCAGGCTCTGGACTCCCACCCCAGTGCATTTTCCTCTCTGTGGTGGCTGCACTGCCACTGGCGTCCCTATACCTGCTGAAGTCCGTCCTGCAAATAGTGTCCTGCGAATCTTGGCTGTGGGAACTGGGCCTTTGGTCTGGAGCGGCCTGAGGCGTTGGGGGGGCCTTAGCCTAGGCCAGGAGCTGTCTCAGGCTGGGGAGCTGTGTGGCCTGAGGGGAGGAACTGAAGCAGCGCAAGGAAGGGGCAGGTAAGGAGTTGGATTCCAGCAGTGCCATCTCTGCTGGCCCGTGTGGCCTTGGGCTCGTCCCCTTGGCTTCTTCAGGTACAAGAGGAGGACAGTGACGGCCAGCAGCTTGCGCTCAGTGTGTGCAGGACAGGTAGTGGCCTGATGTCCACTGTGGCCGCCTCCGCTCCTTGCGGAGCAAGTACTCCTCATCCGCTGTCTGGCTTTGTAGCGGGAGATGGAGGCAGCGAGGAAGTGCGGGACCTTGGAAACTCCGTGCTGATGGCTTTTCCTAGAGGGGCTCAGTCTCCTTGTCTGTCAGTGCAGTGTTCCTGAGCACCTGCTCTGGGCCAGGCTTGTTCCAGCCACTGGGTGTATGACTGAGCCACACAGAGATCCCTGCCTGGGGGAGGTGACATTTTCGTGTGGGAGACAGGTGATCGGTGAGCATTGATGTGGAAGATTATGTGGTGATAAGTGCTCAGGAGCAACCTGTGGGGTCAGGAGATAGAGGAAATGAGGGGTTGTGGGGCAAACTGTTTCGATAATGTTGACAGAGAAGCCAACCCGTTGCAGGTCACGGGCAGAGCAAGCACTGAGGTCCTGAGTGGGGCATGGAGCAGGCCTGGGGTCTTCAAGGAATGGTGCGGGCAGGCTGCCTGCAGTAGAGCTGGGAGGGCGGCGCGAGGGCTGAGCAGAGGGTCTGAGGTTTCCACAGACCCCTGGCCACGGCGTGGAGAGCGGACTGCAGAGGGGGAGGGTGGTTGCAGGGGGTCCTAGAGGAGGCCACCACGGTCTCGGCAAGAGGAGGTGCTGGCTGGCGCAGGCAGGGGTTGGGTGCTTGGGGAGGTGTTGCCAAAGCCAGGCAAGAAGGTGCGGCGGGCACAGCAGCCTTCGTGCGCTCTGGGGGGCCCTGGGGGGCGGCACGCAGCTGAGCAGGGCCCAGCACCCCGGTGCTCAGTGGTGCAGCCGCTGCTGCGATGTTTTCTCCTTTGCCGACAGTTACGGGTTCTTGGCACTGGGAGGGCCCAGGCCTGAAGGACGTGGACTCGGGGAGACGTTCTCCATCTTCATAATGTTTTTAGAAGATGTAATTCACATATCACACAGTTCGCTCATTTCAAGTGTGTAGTTCATTGGCTTTCAGTGTATTCACAGGGTTGTGTAACCACCACCACAACCTAATTTTAGAAAATTTCATGACCTCAAAAAAAGCCCTGTACTCATTAGCCCTTGGTAACCACTAACCTGCTTTCTGTCCCTGGGTTTGCCCGTTCTGGACATTTCACGTAAGCGGGACCATCCAACGTACGGCTTTTGTGTCTGACTTCTTTCCCCTCGTGTAATGTCCTTGCGTGGATCGGTGCTTCGTTCCTTGTACTACCCATCAAGATGCCATTGTCTGTTCGCACCACCTTTACCTGCCATTCGCTGGTGGCCGTTTGGGTTCTTTCCACCTCTGGCTGTTGTGAACAGTGCTGCGGTGAACGTTTGTATACAAATATTTGAGTATCTGTTTTTTGGTTCTTGAATGGAATTGCTGGGTCACACGGTGGCTCTTTGTTTAGCTCCTTGAAGAATCTAATTTCTCCACATTTTTGTCAATACTTGTGATTGTCCTTTCCATTTTAGCTGCCCTGGTGAGTGTGGGGTGGTACCTGTCTCATGGTTCTGATCATGACGTTGATTTTTTTTTTTTAAGATTTTATTCTTTCTTTCTTTCTTTTTTTTAGAGAGAGAAGGGCAGGGAGGGAGGGAGAAAGGGAGGGAAACATCAATGTACGGTTGCCTTTCACCTGCCTCCAGCCACAGAGCTGGCTGGAGACCTGGCTGACAGCCTGGTTATGTGGCCTGACTGGGAATCAAACCAGCGACCTTTGGGTTTGCAGACTGGTGCCTTATCCACTGTGCTACCAGCCAGGGCTGATCATTTTTCACATGCTTGTCAGCCCTGGTTCTTGGAGGCTGGTCCAGGCCAAAGTGTACACACCTGGCTCTGAATGCCCGAGGTGTGGGGTGAAGTGTTAGGAGGTAACCTTTTAGGGGGGTAGGTCTTGGTGACCACTGTACTGAAGATTGGGCCAGAGCTCAGAGTCTCTTGCCACCACCTGGGAGAGGAAACCCTTCCCTTGTTCCCCAAAGTGTGGGTGGTCCCCGTTAGTGCTGCCACCCTGCCACCCCGTGCAGGTATGGCCTGCTGGACATCAGAGGTGAGCTCACTGCTGTACTTGGCTGTGTGTGGGGGGTGGGGTGGGTGGAGAGGTTTGGCCCTCATTCAGGGAGGTAACCTCTGCCCTGTCTGTCCCTGCAGAAGAAGGACCCGGCCCAGTTCCTGCAGGTGCATGGCAGAGCTTGTAAGGTCCACCTGGATTCTGCAGTCGCCCTGGCCGCAGAAAGCCCTGTTAACATGTAAGACTGAGCTCGGGGAACCGAGGGCCTGAGTACGGAAAAACTGTTGGGGATTCAGGCAGGCAAGGCTAAACCTGCACGGGAAGGTGACAGTCACCGGTTAAGGAGAGCCAGTGGGTTGGGATGGAGGCCCTAGGGTGCAGTGGTGGTTGGAGGACTTGGAGGGGGATGGGTGGGACTGCGGCCAGGGTCAGAGGCTGAGTTGAAGCAGAAAGTAGGTGACCAGAGATGTTTTGGGTGACTGAGGCTTGGCAAGTGGCCCCTAGGACCTGGTTCAAGTTTCCTGCTCTTGCTTGGTTCTGAGAAAAAGGGCCCAGTTTCTTTGGAGCTCTACTCATACCCCTATTCAGGCAGGTTTGTAGCATAAGGGACCGCGAGAAGAGGGCTGAGGGCGAGGGCTATGGCACGGGGATTCGAGGGGACTGAGGGTTAGGCTTCCAAGCTTGAGGTGGCAGGGAACAGGTACTTTGTATCCTGAGCGGTGGGGACCCTAAGCTCCTTGCTCCTGTGCCTTCCGCTTCAGGATGCCTTGGCAGGGGGACACCAACAACATGATTGACCGTTTCGATGTTCGTGCCCACCTGGACCACATCCCTGACTATACCCCCCCACTGCTCACCACCATGTAAGCTGTCTCCCCAAGGGGTTGCCAGGCAGGGAGTCTGACCCAGCAGCGCCTCCTCTTTCCCAAGCCCTTGCCTGCCTGCCTGCCACCTTCCAGGAAGGAAGGAGGAGCGCAGTTGGGAGCACCCCCGCCCAGTCCCCCAGCCTGAGCTGGGCTCCTCCTCCCTTTCCTACTGGCTTGGGGTGGGATCCGTCCTCTCCTTCTGACCTCAAGACCTTGACCTCCACCAAAGCTCCCCAGAGCAGGAGTCGGACGAGCGGAAATGTAACTACGAGCGCTACCGAGGCCTGGTGCAGAACGACTTCGCTGGCAGTGAGTGACCTGGGGTGTGGGAAGGGGGTTTGGGGGCCCTAGAGACTGGGAGACCTCGACAAGTTTGGGAGGAAAAGTTCCCTTCCAGTGTTTTCTATTAAAAGGCCCTGGGCTTGGTCCCACCCTTGTCTCTCAAGGCCGCCTTCTCTCGATGCGGTGCAGACACGTCTGCTGGACTAGATGGTCCTGCCAGGGTCATTTCTCCTTCCCAGGCTCTCTGACTTTATGGTCTTTTATTCCCTAAAAAATTGAGGAAATTTGCAATAACAACATTTCTGTCCTCTGTGTATCTGTTTTCCCCTGTTCGAATGGGTCAGGATGTCAGTTCTGAAGAGAAAATTGCTCCACGTTTTAAAACAGTTTGAACAATTATTTAGACTTGAGTTTTACAGTTTGCCAAGTGTTCGTAAGTGTCCATTATTGTTTTCCAAGCAATTACTGTCGCCTTCCAACGAGAAAATGGAGGACCAGGGAGACTTCCCTGCTGTGGGCTTGCCTGGAGAGGCTTGGACCCTGGCAGACTGGACTTTTTTGTCTTTTTATCTCATTACATCTGCACAACCACCCGACAAGCTAAGGGTGATGCCCCATTTTACAGATGAGGACAGTGTGGCTTAGGGGTTGGAGGAGACACTGTCCACGGAGCTGCAGTTCTTACCCTGTCCATCACCACTGCTGTTCCCCGAGGGCCAGCTCCAAACTCCGGGTCGCCTCCTGAGAGGGACCTTGAGCCTCCCCTTCCCAGAATGAAGTTAAGAAATCCGACCTCATGGATCCCTTAGGCTGGCGGGTCTCAGTCTCTTCCTAGAGAAGGTGTTTCTGGGGGGTGTGGCCACACAGTGCTTGTGCATATTCAGTGAGGGGTGCTCCGAGCCCCATCACCAAGCCTGGCACAGTGGGTTCACTATTCCCGCATTTCTACGTTTCTAAGATAGACATTTTGGCATCTCTAAAATCAGAGTTTCCGAATTCCAGCAGTCAGTGAGGCCTTAGAATTAGGGAACTTCATCATTTTGGACACTGTCATGGTTTTTGCCCTCTTGGTGATAGAGCCAGGGTTTCCCTTTATTACATCTTATTCTCTATTCATTCATTCCACAACTTCTGAGCACTTGTGGAGTCAGTGGAGGAGAGGGCAGCGACTGTATAATCATGGAAGTGGGTGCTGATTACAAACTGAGGGGGGTGTTAGGTCAGAATGGGCCAAATGGAGGTCAGTGAAAGGTGGGTAGGAGCTCCCTGGGGGAAGAGGAGGGCCTTCTGGGTATGAGACCCGCCCGGTGGGGGAAAGCAGGCTACTCATGGTGGACACAGAGAAAGCCCGAGTGTCTGGGTCAGGGAGAGCCACAGTTCAGCAGGGCCTGTTCCAGGGTTTGTCCACTGTGGGCGGGAATCGAGTGGCTGCTGGAATCAGGGAGGGCTGGGCCGTGTCACCTCTGTGCCTGCCTGGCCCATCCACCCCACTCCATAGACAGAAAAATTGAGGCCCACAGAGGGAAAGGGGACTTGCCCAGCGTAGTCAGGGTAATAAGATCAAGGAAGGCTTTGGTACATTGCCGAGCCCCTGAGGCGGGTGTTTTTAGAAGAGCCCAGATGGCTCCAAACTATACTTAATTTAGACAGAACCACAGAGAGGCACATGGGGTCCAGGTGACATCCAGCACTTAGTAAATTTGTAGTTCCGAAGGGTCCAGCCATAGGCATCTTTAGCAGTGATGAAGTAGCAGTGCCCAAGTACCGAATGATCATTCTGCCAGTGGTCTCATTTACAGAAAAGGGAACAGGTACAGAGCACAGAAGTCCCTTGACCAGGGTCACGTGGCGAGTCAGTGATACAGCAAGGGTCCCCTGGCGATTGCTGTTTCCTCACCACACACAGTTTGTGATTACCTGGAAGTTATTGATTCTGGGTTGTGCCTGCCTGTCTTCCGCCCACTGCATTCTTGTGTCCCCCCTGAAGTCCCAGGGTCCCCTGCCTCCTGTGACCCACATGCCTCTTGCCTTGCTGCAGTCTCAGAGGAGCAGTGCCTGTACCAGATCTACATCGACGAGTTGTACGGAGGCCTCCAGAGACCCAGTGAGGACGAGAAGAAGAAGTGAGTGCGGGTCTGGGGCACTGAGGGGTTGGGGAAGGCAGGACTGGGGGCCCCACCAGGGCATGGCCTCGTCATCCTGTCCGCCTTGGTCGCCCCAGATCCAAGGCCAGTGTTTGACACACAGTAGGAGCTTGATGAATGTTTAGAAGAGGAAGCAGCAGCTGGAGGGGGGTGGTTTGCTGCAAATTCTCCACAGTGTTTCAGCTTGTGGAATGGAGGAAGGTGCAGTTAGGAGAGCAGGCGCTGTAGAGAGATAGGCCGGGGTTCAGACCCTGCCTGTGACGATGTCCCTCTGGGCCTCGCGGTGCTCCTCTGTAAAGGGGGACAAACAGCCCCTTCTGTCCAGAGAGGCGAGGGCTGCAAAGATGAAGCTTGCGAGGTACTTAATCCTGTGTCCGCCATGCAGTAGCTTGCGGTGGGCCGCAGAGTGTCACTTTGGAGAGGGGCTCTTAAGGCTGTGTCCCTTGAGTAGCAGGGGGTATGGATTTTACTTGTTGCCCTGAAGCAGGAAGGCCCCTGGCTGCCCTCTCGGAAGCCCTCACTTCTCCCTCCACTGACCGGGCCTCCCCCTGCCCTCAAGCCACACTTCCCTCCTCCAGGGATGGCCCTCCCCTCTCCGGGGCAGTGCAGTCCTGCTTGTTCCACAGGGTCCTGGAGCCCTGGCTGCTCCCCTCCTGCTGCCGAGGCTCCCCCTCCCTCCGTGAGCCTAATGCTTGCTGCTTCCCTCCACCTGATGCATTTCTTGGGAATGGCCGGAAACCTCTCCACTACCCCACTCATGTCCAGGCTGGTCCTGGGAAGGCGTCAGGGCACATTCACTAAATTCAGCAGCAGATGGACACGAGGCCCCTGCTCTGTCCGGACAAAGATCAGCTGCATTATTACCTGTGATAACGCTGGGCCCTGCCCTGGTGGGGGAAGGCTGACCTGCCACTGACAGTAATGACCCACTGTGGGCCAGGCAGGAGCTTGACCCCACCTAGGGGAGGACTTCCTGGAAGATGGGACATTGGAGCCGGGCCTGGGTGAGGCCAGAGCTGGTGGGAGGCAGGCTCAGAGCATTGCAGGCTGAGGGAGGGCAGGCAGTGAGGGAGCCAGGTTGCTGTGGAACGCAGGAGGCCGTGGGCAGGGAGCTTGGGGTGCTTCGCTGGCTCACAGGCTTCCTGTCCCAGGCTGGCGGAGAAGAAGGCTTCCATCGGCTACACCTATGAAGACAGCACGGTGGCCGAGGTAGACAAGGTGGCGGAGAAGCCAGAGGAGGAGGAGTCGCCTGCCGAGGAGGAGAGCAACTCGGATGAAGATGAGGTCATCCCCGACATCGGTGGGGTCCCCTCTCTGCCCTCCCCCTCCCTGCAGTCCCTGGGCATCGTTTTCTTGTCTCTCGTCCCTCACCCTCTGTGGGGCGCCCTGTGCTCATGAGCCCCGCCGCTCCTGCCCCTGCCCCAGGGCGCTCCAGCCTGCTGCCGTCCTCGCTGTCTCATGTGCTCCTGTCCCGGCTTCCCGCTCCGAATCTCCTTTCTCATTTCTAGGACACTGCTTTATGACACTGTCCCAACCTTGGTTCTGGCTCCGTCCTCTTCTACTCGGGTCAGCCTCTGTCTCTCCCTCCCCTTCTTTCTCCTGGAAAACAAGTGTTCATCCAGTTACAGAGGCGCCCCTCATCCCCGACCCTGCCGGTCCCCTCCCTCAGACCCACCGTGTCCCTTCTCTCATCCCAGCCGCCACTCCTGCTGACTTACTCGTACACGTTGAGTGTTCATCACACTTCCACCTCCATATCGTACATCTCACTCCGAGGAACCCATGACCCCCACACCTCTGTCTCCATCCACTCTCTGTAGGTCCCCAGTCACTCCCCCCGGCCCCTTTCTTCCCTCCATACGTCTTGCTCATCCATCCCACTACTCGGTTGTTTGGACCCTCACCCATCACATCATAGCCCGCCCTACTCCCACCATTATTGTGCCTGCCTCTGGCCAAGCCCTGTGTTGGCCTGGGGACACCGAGATGAGCGGACTCCCTCCCTCCCTGCAGAGGCCTCCAGTCTGGTGGGCACCCCTTGCCCCCACCTCCGGGGGCACTGCCTCTTCTCCCCTGTCCTCTGGCTTGGCTTTGGTCCCTGACAGCCTTTCTGTTGGTGCAGACGTGGAGGTGGACGTGGATGAACTGAATCAGGAGCAGGTGGCAGATCTCAACAAACAGGCCACAACCTATGGCATGGCTGACGGTGACTTCGTCAGGTGAGGCCTGCTGGTGGCCACCCGTTCCTACTGTGGACATGGCATTTCTGTCATTACCCTGTACTAATAGCCACCCTGTTCCTGAGCACTTTGTGCGCCTGGCCCTGCAACAAAGGCTTCACACATACACGTTTCTGAGCTGTGGGCTGGGTCCTTGTAACCCAGCTTCACCTGGGCAGAAGTGAAGGCTGAACCCGAGTCCACAAGATCTGTGGCGATCTGACCCTGACCCGGGGAAGCTCCCAGGGTTCCTGGGCCTGGCGGACAGCACCCTCTAGTGGAGTGGCTTCCTTCTCGGGGTTGTGCCTCTGCCCTGTGCGACACTCCATGCGGATCATGTAGAATGGTCCCCGCTGACCCGAGCAGTGAGTCAGAATCTGAGTGATGCCAGGTGTGGACACAGCCCTTCTGCCCAGAGCCCTCCATGGTTTCCAGTTCCCTCTGGAGCAGCCCGAGTCTGCACCGCCGTCATGAGGTCTCGCCTGTCTGGCCCTCCACACGCTCCACCCCTGCCCAGCCTCCACGGCCACCTTATTCCCCCAGTGCCGAGGCCCCGGCTGCCCCTTGGGCCGCTCTGTGCCGGGAGCTCCGCCAGCGCCTGTGCAGCCGTCGCTTTCTCTGCTGCCTCTATTGAAAGCGGCTACAGCTCTATCTGTTCCTGGCACTTCCTTCCTCCCTTTCATGATTTATTTTCTCACCAAAGTTTTCACGTAATGTGTCACGCGTGATTCATTAATGTGGTCATTGGCTGTCTTTCCCCCAGAATGTAAGCCCATGAGGATGGGGGTTTTCTTTTTGTTTTCCTCACCGCACCCTAATACCTGACCTAGCACCTGGCGTGCAGCACATGCTCAATAATAGCACTGAAGGAGCAAGAGGCACCAGGATGGCATGGGGTCCCTTACCTCCTCAGTGTGTCTGCCTATGGCCTGTCCCCTCCTCCCTGGTGACCCCGACCCCTCTCTGCAGGATGCTCCGGAAGGACAAGGAGGAGGCAGAGGCCATCAAACATGCGAAGGCCCTTGAGGAGGAGAAAGCCATGTACTCGGTGAGGGGGTGAGGGCCGGGCTGGGCCGGGCCAGGGCAGGAGCGTGTCAAAGGGAGAACACCCTGTTCACCAGGCTGGTACTCGCTTTACTCCAGGGCCGCCGATCCAGGCGCCAGAGGAGGGAGTTCCGGGAGAAGCGCCTGAGGGGCCGAAAGATCAGTCCACCCAGGTAGGTTGGGTTCTTCGTTGTGCCTGGGCTCTCGGGGAGGGGCCCCGGGGTTCAGGAAGACTTGGGGGCAGGCTTGTGGCTTTCTGAGTGTCGTCCTAGTGAGGCGGTGAACGGGGAGGGTTTACGGATGGGGATGGGCTTGAGGGAGATGTGGACCCCCTGCCCTGGGAGCATTGTCCTCACTCTGCAGGACTCCGGGCCCCTGCCAGGATCTCCGGGAGCCAGTGGGGGGCAGTGAGGGCGGCTGGGAGAGGCAAGGGGCAGGGGCTACTTGGTTACTTGCTCAATGTCAGTTTAGCAAGTGACTTCCTTTCTCGAGCTTCAGTTTCCTCCTTTGGAAAAGGGGTACTGCCACCTCCCGGAGAGGGGCCAAGTGCCCACGCTGAGGTCTCGAGCAGGCTTGGGTGAGGCAGGGAGCTGCAGTGTGGAGCACCCTCCTGTCCAGGCCTTGGGCCAGCTCGTGCCTCTTTCTGCCGCATATTCTACATCCGGGGAGCGTGACTGAGTGTTACTGGGAGGCTCGAGTGGCACAAGCTGGGGTGGGTTCAGGGTTTGGTGTACAGGAAAATGTTCTTTAACAAGTTGGGCTGATTCTTACCGTCATTGTTACCACATGAAGACAAGCTTAAGGCCATATGGCCTGTGTTGGAATCCCAGCTCTTTCATTTATGAGCTGTATGACCCTGGGCAAGTGGCATTTAAGATATGTTCTGATTTTATCATCATTCTCATAAGTAATCCAGGACTCACTTAGCAGTACTCAGGGCGTGGAGTGGGTGGAGGGATATTTCCAGTCTGGGGTCTGAAGGCCACGTAGGACTGAGACTGAAGCCCTTGTTGCTTGGCCTCAGGATGGGTCTGGAACATTGTTTGGGGATAGAGGTCAAGGTTCAGGCTTTGGGCAGGTCTGGGGTGGGTTAGGCAAAGGGATCAGGGCAGGGCCCATAATTTGGCCGACAGCCCCTCCTCACTATGCCCAGGGTCCGGACTCAGGTTCAGGGGCTGGGCCCAGTTCCATGCCAGCTCAGATCCCAAGTCTCCTCTTGTCCCACCCCATTCTTCTCTCCATAGCTATGCTCGCCGAGACAGCCCCACCTACGACCCCTATAAACGGTGAGTTCTTGTGGTTCCAGGAAGCAGCAGCCAGCAAACCCCCTCATGGATGGGGAGGGGTGATGACGGGTGGGGAGCCCACCCTGTTGGGGACCCTGAGCTCAACAGATGGATGATGTGTCTTGGGGGATCTTAGCCCCTGATGTCAGATGTGGGTCTGAATCCTTTTGTTTGTTTGCCCAGATGTTAGCCTGCTTTCCCATTGTTTTTCTTCATATATGAACCTTCTTTAATGTTCTAATTTAACCAGATTCCACAACAGAATCTAGTATTTAAAATGACCAAAGATGGGAGAAAGGTGTAACTTATAAATTGAAAGTGTCTTTAACCTGAACTCCCAGAGAACAGCCGGTGGTAACTAATAGGCACCATTGGCCCGGCTGTGCGCATGTGTGTCTCCTGGATGTGGCAGTGGTTGGGGGAAGGGTTTTGAGAGTGGACAGGCCTCAGCCTGACCCATTGTCCTCTTGAGAATGGGGTGGGAGGGACCTATTCCTGGGGCTTTTGGGGAGGCTACGTGAGGTGAGGCACATACACCTTTTGGTGAGAGGTCCGGCTCACCACGTGCTGGCTGTATGGGCTCTGGGTCCCTTTCACAAAAAAGGCACCGAACCACACTTAACGTCTGAGAACTTGTCCCCTGCCCCCACCTCTTGACATACATACTGGGAAGTGCTGCAGTGTCAAATACATAGATCTCCATTTTCCTTTCTAGATTTTACTTTTTTTTTTTTTTTTTTGAGAGAGAGGTGAAGGGAGGGAGAAAGAGGGAGGGAAACATCAATGCGGATCTGACCTGCATCCCAGGCGTGTGCCCTGACCAGTAATCGAAGTAGCAACCCTTCCGTTGGCAGGCGTGCGCTCAGTCTGCTGAGCCGCACCCGCCAGAGCTGCTCCTTTCTCTTGCATAGCCACGTGTAGTTCTCTGTTCCTCCCTTCCCTGGCTCCTTCCTAGGGCCAGCTGGCCATGAATTGCACCCTCGTACCATCCTTGGGCTCTCTTCGTTGGTGCCGGGTGTCGTGTGCCACACTGTTCTCATTTCCGCGACTCAGCAGTGAGTGTCCTTAGCTGGCGGACTGAGCACCCTCCCTGCTCTGTAGGTCGCCCACAGAATCCAGTTCTGAGTCTCGCTCCCGCTCTCGCTCTCCGACTCCGGGCCGAGAGGAGAAGATCACGTTCATCACCAGCTTTGGGGGCAGCGATGAGGAGGCAGCTGCTGCAGCGGCGGCGGCAGCTGCATCCGGAACCACCACAGGGAAGCCTCCCGCACCCCCCCAGACTGGCGGCCCCGCACTGGGACGTAATGCCAACGCCCGGTCGGTAACGCTCATGCTGCTTGCCCTGTGCCCCAGCCACTGCGGGGGGACCTGGGACGGGGTGGTGGGGCCTAAACCTGTACTGATCTGCCCTGTGCCCCACCTGCAGCCGCCGCTCCTCCTCCTCCTCCTCCTCTGCCTCAAGGACCTCCAGCTCCCGCTCCAGCTCTCGCTCCAGCTCCCGCTCCCGCCGTGGTGGGGGCTACTACCGCTCAGGTCGCCACGCACGCTCACGCTCCCGGTCCTGGTCCCGCTCCCGGTCCCGCTCCCGTCGTTACTCACGATCCCGTAGCCGAGGTCGACGTCATTCAGGTGGGGGCTCCAGAGACGGACACCGCTATTCCCGCTCGCCAGCCCGGCGTGGGGGGTACGGGCCCCGGCGCAGAAGCAGGTATGCACAGCTTGGTGAGGGGAGGGATATGAGGGATCTGCTGGTGTCCTGGGCTCCAGGGTCAGTGAGACAGGAAGTGCTGGGTTTGCAGGGAAGGGAGGTCCACTCAGGGAGCTCCAGGCATGATGACATGGGTGGATCGCTGCCACCATGCTCAGGGACTCACTGGGGACAGGACAGGATAAGAGGAACCTGACCTCTTATCACAGGGAATTCCTAGGCCAAGAGCTGGAGAGGTATGTGGACATGCCTGTGGTTTGCCATGGGACCTGGCTTGATGGCTGGGGCACTCTGTGGGGAAGGGGCCCGAAAGATCTAGGCAGCCCCTTGTAGGGGAGGCAGGGTGTGAGGTGAGCTCTGCAGATGGGGCAGGAAATAGAGCACTTCTGAGAGACCGAACCAGCCTCCTGATCTCTTACCTGGTGGGGTCCAGGCTGCTCGTTAGCTTGTGGCTGAGAGCGTGGACCTCCAGGCAATAAATTCCGGCCCTGCTGCTGAACTTGCAGGGCCCCGTTTCCTTTCTCCATCTGTAAAGTAGACGTAATATCCCCTTTGAGCCATTGTGAAGATGTGACAAGTAAACCCACGGAACTGCCTAGCGTTTACACAGTAGCCTAGCACTTGGGAAGGGCTGTTATTGTCACCAGCATTGTCACCTATATTGCTGCGGGCATCAGCATCAACGACCTGCTGGATCCGGCAGGCAAAACAGAGGGGTCCAGGTGGAGTCCAGTGAACTAGGGAGCACATGGCCCATCTGCTGGGGTTGTTGGCTGCCCAGTGACAGGCCTGGTGTTGCCCAGTCTTGTGGTTTCTCACAAAAAGTTGAGAGAGTCTGGGTGCTTTTTTTTTTTTTTTTTTTTCAAATATTTTATTTATTATTTTTAGAGGGGAAGGGAGAGAGGGAGAGCGACATCAATGTATGGTTGCCTCTTTCACCTGCCTCCAGCCACAGTCCTAGCTGGAGACCTGGCTTGCAACCTGGTTATGTGCCCTGGCTGGGAATTGAACCAGTGATCTTTGGGTTTACAGGCTGGTGCCTTATCCACTGTGCCTTCAGCCAGGGCAAATATGGGCTTTTAAAATGGTGGCTCTTGTTTTTTAAAATACTACCAAGTTTGAATTTTGTAAAATCCCAGGACAGCCCCAACAGAATCTGTGTGGGACCTAGATTTGGCTTCCAGGTCCTTTCCTGTAGGTTGACCCAGGCAACAACAGAGAAAGGCTGGGTGGGGTGAGGGAGCGGAAGCTGGTCACATGGCCACCCTACTAGTAAGCCCTACCTGAGGGGTGCAAGGTCTCACGCAGAGAGGACAGGGCCACTTGTCCTCAGACTGAGGCTGGTGGGTACGTGCTGCAGTCTGGCGGGGTCTGCAGTGGGGCTGCTTCCCTCTTGCGTGAGACCCTTGGCCTGGGCAGGGTGAGGGTGTCACTTCTGAGTGCCCAGAGCTGGGCACAGTGTGGAAAGGGGGAGCTGACCAGCCATCTGGGACCATCCCAGAGGTCACATCCCGGAGAGATAGGTGAATGGGTGTCTAGTGAGTCTTAGGGTGGTTGTACCTAGAGGGTGGCCTCTGGTTAGACTGCACAAGGCCAGGGAGCAGCGAGAACTTCTGAGGGAAAGGAGCTGGGGAGAAGGTGGAGTCACACCAGACCAGCCACAGGGCCTTGAAGGAGGACTGTGGCTTCAGAGCTGGGCTGGATGTGTGCGTGAGGGGAGTCCCTGGAGCCTCATGGCCCCTTCTCCTGCCGTGTCCCAGGAGCCGTTCTCGCTCAGGGGACTGGTACCGGAGGGGCGGCCGGGGCCCCAGGCACCACAGCAGCAGCCGCAGCCGCAGCCGCAGCAGCTGGTCCCTCAGTCCCTCCCGCAGTCGCAGTCGCAGCAGGACTCAGAGTCGCAGCCGCAGCCGCAGCCCCAGCCAGAGTCGCAGCCGCAGCCGCAGCCGCAGCCGCAGCCAGAGCCACTCGCCGTCACCTCCAAGAGAGAAGCTGACCAGGCCAGCATCGTCCCCCGCCGTGGGCGAGAAGCTGAAAAAGTGAGTAGGTGCAGGGCTGGGGAGAGGGTTGTCAGCCCGAGTTGGGAGGGGGGTGAACTTGACTGTTTTCTTTGTAATGGGAATTTTCTCCTGCCCCTGGAGGTCTGAGGGGAACACAGCCTGACCTGGGAGGGTGGGTCTGAGGAGTTGGGGCCTTGCCTTGGACGGTGGGGTTGATGGGCGAGAGCAGATCATGACTGTCCCAAGGTATCCAGGACAGAGTATCTGCCTGGGGGTGTCGCAGACCCATGGCCTTGACTCTCCGCTCTTTCCTTCTCCCAGGACCGAGCCTGCCGCTGGTAAAGAGACAGGAGCTGCCAAAGTCAGTAAGAATTTGGAACTCGCTCGTCTAACTCCCGCCAGCAGCAGTGCCCGAGTGCTGGGCCCGGTGGGCCTGCAGGGGGGCCCGGGGGGGCCAAGAGATCCAGCCCCAGGGATTGAGGGGGGCCGGAAGGGCTTTGCCCCATGAGATTCATGTCCCCTTCTTCTCACTGTTCACTGGGGCTTTGTCTGTCCCTGGGCCTCCAGACCTTCGTGGCAGGTGTTCACAGCCTGCTCCTCCCTACATGCCCCCCAAAGCCCCAGGCTCTTGGATGAGGTGGGTTGTGGGAACTCCAGGACACCCACCCCCTCTTCTGCATCTTCTCCCCCTTCCCCAGCCCAAGCTGACGCCTCAGGAGAAGCTGAAACTGAGGATGCAGAAGGCACTGAACAGGCAGTGTAGGTCCCCTCCACCTCTCCCCTGTGTTCCCTGCTCCCCTCCACCCGGCTTGGCGTTGGGGAGGAGTGGGTGTGCATGCTGTCCTGCTGCCGCCATGCCAGGGGCTGGTGGCCCTCTGAGCTCGGAGGGCCCTTGAGGGTGCCGTGCAGCCACTGTGTCCCCTCCCTTCGCAGTCAAGGCGGATAAGAAGGCTGCTCAGGAGAAGATGATACAGCAGGAGCATGAACGGCAGGTAGGGGTGGGGCGAGGGGTGGGGCTTGAGAGGAAGGCCAGCTGGGCAGCCTTCCCTGCCGCCTCACTGCCTGTCTTTCCTGCCTCCTGCCTCAGGAGCGGGAAGATGAGCTCCGCGCCATGGCCCGAAAGATCCGAATGAAGTAAGACCATCCTGTTTCCTGTGTCAGGGCGGCAGCCGCCTGCTCTGGGAGGCCCTTCACCCTGTCTGTGCCCCCCACGCAGCGCTGGGCTACAGCCGCGGGAGCCCTTGCCTGGCCCGTTTCCTCCCTCCATCCCCAGCCTGCTCCAGCCACCGGCACCCTGCGGACCGTGCTCTGCCACCTCCAACTCACGTTCCTCTCGCTGTTCTCTGGGCCAAGCAAGCTCTTCCCCATACCCCACCCTGGTCCCCTCCCGTGCATCCCCACTCCACTCGGGGGAGGAGTCTCCTCCCTGACCGTCCTGTCTGGAGTAGCACCCCAAAACACTCCACCCTCTGACCCTGCTCTCTGCTTTATGGCACTAACCCCCACCTGGCCTGCAGTCCATCTCGCTTGCTTGCTTACTGTTGGTGTCCCCACCGAGACGCCAGGTCTGGCAGCGGGCCTGCTGCTATTGTGGAAGGGCTGAACTCCCAGCCAGCGCCACGGCCCAGTGCTGGCAGACAAGGCTTCTCTCCCTCTGCTTCTCCTGTTCTGTGTCTTCCACTGCAGAGTTGAGTGCCAGCGCTGTATCTGTGGGCCCCGGGGTGGGCCTGAGCCCTCGGCGCCAGTCTCACAAGCTAGCTCAGGAATCAGTGCCCGTAGGCTTCAGCTCCTCCAGGGCTGAACCTGGTACTTGCTGTGGGTCCCCGGGCAAGCAGCTTAACCCCTCTGCGCTGACCCCCTCCTCTGGGAGACTTGTAATGATGCCCCCGCCTCGGCAGGGCCGCTAGGAGCTTCCCAGTGCCCTGTCTGGCGTGAAGGAACGCCTGATGCCCAGCGCCACTGCCATTAGTCATCGTCACTGTCATTTATCACACACCTGTGGGGGGGTTTCCGAGGATGTTGAGCTTCCCCCAGGAGGCAGGGGACAGAGTGCCCAGGGGCTCAGTGCCGTCAAGTGAGAGGGTTCTGACCCTGCCTCCGCCACTCACCAGCTGTAGGCTTTTCTCCTGTCTCGAGTCTCCTTTTGCTCAGCTACTGAATTGTCCCACGTCAGCCAGGAGAAGGCCCCCGGCAAGTGTTGCCCTTAGAATTGCACGTCCCACTCATTCTGTGGGAAACCAGTGAGGTACTTAGCACCTGCTTCCCTGTGCTCTGTGCCTGCACTGAGGGGGGGCAGGGAACAGTGGGCCTGCGCAACCTCCCTGCAGGCTCATCAGTGAGCGCCGCACAGCGAGGCTGGCAGGGACTGGGGCCCTGCTCTGCCCGGCCAGCATGCCCGCTGAGCACTGTCTTCATTCCCCAGGGGAGTGCCCTTCCACTGGGGCTAGGATGCCGGGAGCACCTCCCCTGGGCAGGTGACCCAGCAGCCCGGGAGCGCAGTGCTCTAAGCTGGCTCTTCCTGCTTTGCCTCCTCTGCCCACTGCAGGGAGCGGGAGCGCCGGGAGAAGGAAAGAGAAGAATGGGAACGACAGTACAGCCGGCAGAGCCGCTCCCCCTCCCCCCGTTACAGTGAGTGTCCTGTGGTCACTGGGCTGGAGACACTGGGGCATTCAAAGGAAAGATGTCGAAACTGGTTACAAAAAACCACGGTACATTCTGTCAGTCTTCTTGATGTTAAAACGCTTAAGGTGAATATGCACGCGGGCGCGCGCGCGCACACACACACACACACACACTGCTGGTTCAGTCACAAGGGAAGTTTCAGCACACTGGTGTGGGCCGGCGGCACAGGTTGCAGTTCCAGCCGTGGGCACCAGAAGTCCAGCCTGAAGCCTGTGCCTGGCCTCGGGCATTTGCTTCGCCCTCACCTCCTCATTCCTTTCCAGGTCGAGACTACAGCTCTTCCCGAAGGTAAGTGAGCCGGACCAGCTGCCTGGGACTCCCAGTTGTCCTGCGGTAGGCGGTCCGGGCTGGGTCTGTCCATTCCTGCCCTGCGTGTTCGGGTTGTACGGGCTGCCTCCTCCCTTCGCAGCTGACTCCTGACCGCCAAAGCCCCAGTGGTCCCCACACGTGTTGGCGTGTGTGTACGTACGTGTGTGCACAGGACTCGGGTGTCCTATCCAGCCCTCACGGAGCCTCTCTTTCCTTCCAGGCGCTCAAGATCCAGATCTCGAAGCCCCCATTATCGACATTAGGCGGAAGCATGGGGGGCATCGGATGGGTGGGGTGAGGGCTCAAGCTGTGATGCTGCTGGTTTTGTTCTCTAATGAAATAAATGTTATTTAATTCCCTTCCCCTGGTCTGTGTGGTCCGTGCACTGGGCGCAGGGCTCTTCAACCCCATTGTTCACCAGCAGCCACATGGGCTGGGAGAGAATTGGCCGGGGCTTATGGGACAGACGCCAGTGTTACTGGGTGGGAAGCCCGGCTGCATCTGGGTGCCTGCGGCTCAGTGAGGGCAGGGGCTCCATCCAGTAGGAAAAAGGCTCAGCACCCGCCTATGGAGGATGGGCCAGGACTTTGCCCAAGGCCTCTCTCCGGTGACAGGTCCAGGCCTCTCCCTGCCCTCGCCCACACCGGGAACTGGGAGCACGGCTTTCTGTGCCAGTCCTGCTATGCCACAGGCACTGGGGGCTGGCCTTTCCCCTCACCCCATCATTCCAAACCGGTCTGTCCAGCGTCCACCCCAAGCAGAGAAAGCCTCCCGCCCCACCTCAGATGCCCCAAGAAAGCAAAGTCCGCACGTGTGTAACTAGAGGGAGGGAGGATTTATTCACAGCAGGGGAACGACACTATCTATAGGCAAGCTAGCTGTGGAACCAGGGACAGCACGGAGGGCATTCCTGCCCCTCAGGCCTCCTCGCCAGCCTTAGGGTGCTTCTGCCGCAGGTGTTTGTCCAGCGTGGCCCGCAGGCCGAAGGGCACATGGCAGTGGGGACACTCGAAGCGGGCACCGTCGGGCCCCAGGCCGTGCATGCGGCGGTGGCGGTTGAGCTTGCTGCTCTGGGCGCAGGCGTAGGGGCAGAGCTCACAAGCGTAGGGCCGCTCCCCGGTGTGGGAGCGCCGGTGCACCGTCAGGTTGCTGCTGTTGGTGAAATGCTTTCCGCAGAACTCGCAACTGCCCCCGGGCCCGTGGCTCTTGCCTGCTGGCTTTGGCGTCTTCTTGGGTGACATCTCCGGGCTCTGAGCGGAGATGGTGCTCTCTTCCTTGACGGTCACTCCCCAGTCACCCCCACCAGGGCCGGCCTGAGCCCCACCCCCCGGAGCCCCAGGTTCCTGCACACCTGCCGTTGCGGCAGCCCCGGCCCCTTCTCTGCTGCTGCACAGGAGGGTGCTGGCTGGGGCCGCAGCATGGGCCGCGGGCTCCGGAGGGTCGGCTGAGGCCTGCTCCTGACTGGCTTTGGCCATGCAGGGGCTCTGAGGCTGCAGCTGCTGGTGGGTCTTCTTGTGGCGATTGAGCTTGCTGCTCTGGGCACAGGCGTAGGGACATTGGTCACAGGCGTAGGGCCGCTCGCCTGTGTGTGAGCGCATGTGCACCTTGAGGTTGCTGAAGGAGCTGAGGGTCTTCATGCACACGGGGCAGGTGGGACTTCGCTTGGGGAGGCTACTGGCCCGGGAGCTCTTGGCCTCCACTTCAGGCCCCAGCACTGCCGACATGGCTACAGCCACCTCTGCCAAGCCCAGCAGCGGGGTCTCTGGGGCCTCAGATTCTGTCTGGTAAATGGACAGTCCATGGTCCCACTGGGCATGGCGCAGCAGTTTCCAGGCCTTAGTGAACTGTCGGCCACAGCGGAGGCAGATCAAGGCCCTTAGGCTCTCAAGTTCTGTAGGGAGATGGGATGAGTGTTAGTGTGATGGGTAAAAGGCATAGCAGATGCAGGTCACAGTTGCCAGCTGGACATTCTGTGGGAAAGGCTCGTTCTAGGGCCCGGGAACACAACAGTAAGAGCACAGGGGAATGCCCTGCCCTCAGAAAGCTGATGTTCACCAGTTCGATTCCCAGCCAGGGCTCGTAGCCAGGTTGCAAGCCAGGTCTCCAGCCAGATCCTTAGCTGGAGGCAGGTGAAAGGCAACCATACATTGATCTTTCTCCCCCCCTGCCCTTCTCTCTAAGAATAATGGATAAAGTCTTTAAAAAAAAAAACAAACAAAAAAAAAAACTGATGTTCAGGAAGGTGGGTGAATGGACAAGAAGCAAGGAAATCAGGAGTGACTGAGTATGTGAGGGGGCTTTCTATCTTTGAAAATCTTCACACCCTGGCTGATAGTGCAGTTGGCTGGAGAGTCATCTCAATATGCCAGGGTGGCAGGTTCAATCCCCAGTCAGGGCACATACAAAAATCAGCCAATGAACGCATAAATAAGCGGAACAAGAAATTGATGTTCTCCCCGACCAAAAATAACTAAATAAAATAAAATAAAATAAAATTTTTATTTATTTTTTTAAACCTATAAAGCCATGCTCCATTTTCCAGACAGGAACACAGAAGCAAAGAGACAGTTCCCTAAAGACTTAGAGCTTAGAAGGGGTAAAAGTTGTGGTTCGTTTAATAAAAAATTGTTCTTTATTACTGAGTGGGTTTCTACCAGACTCTATGCTCCTGGGTTCCGTGCCTTACAGTAGAGGGGGTTCAAGGCCTAAATGAAGGAGAAGGTTTAGCACGGAGGTGGGGATAGTGAGCTAGTTGAGAGACCCTCCAAATTTGATACATTCTGTTGACCCTCCAGCTGCTATCGGTAAGGTACTTCCTAGACCCACTTGCCTTTATTTTTTCAACTCTAGACAGTCTTGGCTTTCATAATGCAACACCAGGGTCAAGAGCGTCATCAGGGCTGCGGAGGACCCACATGGCTCTCGTGCCTAGCTGTGGGGCCTTAGGCAAAAAATACCCCTCTCTGAGCCTCAGCTTCCACATTTGCTAGAAGATGGGGATCCATGCATGGGATCACCTTCCTTTTAGGGTTGTTGTGACCTTGAATGGGGAACAGCTGAGGTTTGGGTCCATGTAAACTCTCAGTAAACATTAGCTGAGCTGAACCCACAATCCTCCGAAAATCTCAGTGTTTTGTTTCAATAATTCCATCATAGCCCTTCCCTGCTCAAAGGCAGCAGCTAATCCAATCACAGTTCCGCCTCGCACTACAAGACCCTCCCTAGGGCCCAGCCCTTTCGGAAAAAAAAAAAAAAAATCCCAGGAGCTCCTAGGCTGGGGGCTGAAAATCATTGGTTTGGATAAACTCCACAGCTGGCACTGACCAAAAGCTCACCTTGAGTCTAGTGCCATGTTGAGGGGTTAATTCTGTCGCGAGAAAAGGAACCCAGGTGCCCAGACAGGAGGGCCTGTCTCAAACCAGGGGCTTCCCACACCTAGCAGGGCTGGGAGATTCCAGGGGGCGGGGGGACCACTCCCCCTTCCAGCTGGCCTCAGGCCCCCACTCCCTCAGGCCACTGCCCTCCCCAGGGTCCCCTCTACTGCCACACTGGTCCAGCCACCTGGCCAGTTATTTCTGGCCAAGGGGAAGGAGAAGTGAAACCAGATTAGGGGGGCTTGTGTGGCAAATCCCCAGACCGGTCTTTTGGGGCCGGCCACACCCTGCGGGCCGCCCTCCTTCTCTGCCCAGCTCCACCCCTACCCCCCTCACCGCCACTAGTCCCAACCCTAGGACAGGGCAGGCCCTGGCCACGCCTAGGCTGCACCCCACGGGGAGTGTGAAAGGGGAAGTAGTGCTCACTGCCCTGCCTGTCCAGCTCAGCCCATTTCTACCACAGGAAGCTGGGCCCTTCAACCTGAGAGGGGGCTGCATCCCATCTTCACTCACCTGAGTCGGGGCCAGGGCTGGGGCCTCTACAGAGCTGACAGCCCAGCTTCTTGTGGTCCATGAAAGCAGTGATGGCCTTCAGCGGGAAAGTCTGTAGGCAGCGGCCACAGGTCAACATATCTGGGTGTGTGTCGGTCCAGAGCTGGCGGTCTGCAGGGAGGAAGCGGGTTGGTGAAGTGGGGTGGAGCCAGAACGAGGCTGGGGGGTTCCGAGGGAGAGGGGAAACCCGGAGATCGAAAGGGAGGACCCAGCCTGGGAAATAAGGCAGGGGCAGTGCCGGGCGGAGGAGGTCCCCCGGAGGGTGAACGGGGAGGGCGGCAGGGCCCGGCTCAGGGTCTCTTACCGTGAGAATTCGGGATCAGAGAAGTCCACAACTCACTGTAGTTCCGCGAGCCGAGCGCTTGGAGGGGACCGCCGGCGGGCACCAGGTCCGGGGAGTAGCGGGGTGCGCCCTCGAACCGCCCGGGCCCGGGCATTTCCTTTGGGGAAAGGGGGCGCAGCTTCAGGGCCTGCAGGGGCCACGGATTTGGCTCCGGGTTCACGTCGATGACCAGGTCCCGCATCTCCGTCTCGCTGTCTGAGTTGGCGGCGGGCGCGGGGTCCACTCGGCGAGGCGTGCAGCCGGCCTTGCGGCGGGACATGGGTCGCGGCCGGGGCGATCTGGCAAGCTGGAGGGCTGGCAGGCGGAGAACGCACGAGCCGTGTGCGCTCAGGTGAGTGACTGTGGCGACTGGCCGCGAACTTTTTTACACGTGCTGGCCCGGCCTGTGACTCCGCCCCTCAAGGCGGAGCCTAGTGGTAGAAGAGGGGGCGGTCTCTAGGGGCCCTGCTGGGAGCCAAACTCAATCAGGGCCGTGCCCACTGCGTTGGGCTTAGTGACTTTACCTTAATGACACTGAGCTCACACAGCCACGCATAGAAACAGCTATTTCAGATCCCGCTTTAGGGCTGGTGAAACTGAGGCACAGGATCCCTCCAAACACCCCCAAGGGAGAAAGTGGTAGGGGCCACGTTTCTAACTAGGCGCCTAATTAATCTGGCCTCTTTCATTAAATTCTGAACAAGAAAAATTCCATGGGCAAACATTTATCGAGCGCCTGCGGGGCGCCAGGTCCTGCCCTAAGCACTGAGACTACTTCATGGGAACCAAACAGACCATAATCCCTGGCCTCCCCCAGTTTACTGATTCCGGGAGATGACTCTCAACAAGATAACTATGTACCCCTGGCTGGTGGCACAACGGATAAGGCTCCGGCCTGGGAACCCAAAGGTTGCTGGTTCGATTCCCAGCCAGGGCACATAACCAGGTTGCAAGCCAGGTCTCCAGCCAGGTCCCTAGCTGGAGGCAGGTGAAAGGCAATCATATATTGATGTTTCTCTCCCGCTCTGCCTCTCTCCCTTCCCCTCTCTCTAAAAATAATAAATGAAGCCCTGGCTGGTAGCACAGTGGTTAAGGCGCCGGCCTGCGAACCCAAAGGTCGCAGGTTCGATTCCCCAGCCAGGGCACATAACCAGGTTGCAAACCAGGTCTCCAGTCAGGTCTGTGGCTGGAGGCAGGTGAAAAGCAACCATACATTGATGTCTCTCTCCCTCTCTGCCTCTCTCCCTTCCTCTTTCTAAAAATAATGAAATAAAATCTTAAAAAAATAATAATAAAATAAAATAATAAAAATAATAAATGAAAATATTTTTTAAAAAAGATAACTATGTAAAATACAAATACACAGTGCCTTTCAGGGGTGACAAGTGCCGCAGGGAGCCAAATAAGGCTAGGAAGGGTTTTAAAGGGGTGGGGTGATGGGGGGAGGATATAGGGATGGGGATGAGGAGGGGGGATCAATTTTCTCCCCATGAAGAAAAGATATGGTGGAGTTGAGACCTGAGGGAGGTGAGGGAGCCACTCAGCCCTCTGTTCAAGAGTACCAAGAAGGCCCTGGATGGTGGCACAGTGGATAAGGCGCTGGCCTGCGAGCCCTAAAGGTCGCTGGTTCGATTCCCAGCCAGGACACATAACCAGGTTGCAAGCCAGGATTCCAGCCAGCCTGCAGTTGGAGGCAGGTAAAAGGCAACCATATACTGATGTCTCCCTCTCTCTCTTCCCCTCTCTCTCAAAATAATAAATAACATCTTTTAAAAAATTTTAAAAAGAGTAACAAGGAGTTGGGGGCAATGGGGGTGATTGAGTTCTGTGAAAAAATATGAGGTCAGCTGCAGGAGGGTCTTCTGATCACTTTGCAAGTCTTGGTTTTTGGAGAGGCTGGCCTTGGGAGGGGTTTGAGCAGAAGAGGATTGTGATCATATGCATCTACTCGGCTCCTACACCTGGAGTGGCCAGGACAAGCCAAGTAGCCAACTGTCTCACCTCCCTTCACTGGGGCCTCCTAGAACTTCCCTCCAAGCTGCTCTCTCAGATCACTGTTTGAAGTGGCATCAACACCCTGCCCCACCCTCCAACCCTTACAAGTTTTCTTTTCTTCCTGGCACCAACCACATCACCAAACAGCACGGTTTCTAGACTGTCCTCTCCCTTCCCCCCACCCCTTGAGGTCAAGGCCCTTAATCTGTCCAGCCCCCAATGCCCAGCCCAGAGCGGGGAGAATTTCTTAAACTAATTTCCTGGAGTGCTGCTTCTGGCCTCAGGGTTCCTCGTATTGTTATTCAGTTCTCGGCTCAATTGTCCTCCTGAGAACTCAGGACAGCCTTAACCAACCGTGGTATCTAAAGTAGCCCCACCCTGCAAAGGCTTAACACAGTTACACTCATGACCTTCATCTGTCCCTAGTTCCTGCCTGGGCCTCAGCTTCCCCCTCTGTTACCTGAGTTGGTTTCGGCACTGCCATCTTCTGACCACCCAATTAAAGCAGTTCACCAACCCTATCTGCCCCAATCCCATGACCTTTATTTTATTCCTTTGACATCACCCATCCAGCCAGGAAGGATCTTGGTGTATTTGCTCATGTATATCTTATTCTGCCCCTCCCAGCTCCTTTAGAATGTAGGTTCTGAGGGCAGAAGCCCAGTCTGTCTTGTTCACAAGTAGAACCCCTATTCCTTCACAGTTGAGTCAACAAATATGTATTGAACTTCCGCGGTGCACGTTCTTTCAATAGATATTGGCAGAGGACCTTGGGGATCGAGTGAGACGCAGAGGCCCACCAAGTCCCTGCCTTTAGTGAAGCCGTGCGGAAAGAGTGTGTGCTGTCTGAGCCTACAGCAGCGAAGTTCCTTTGGCACCTGGGTGCAGCCGGTCGGTCTTTCCGGACCTGTTTCCTCCTTTGTGAAATGCGACTGCGGGAAGGGCTGCAGGACAAAACGGCTCCGATTCATCCCAGCTGCAGCTTAGTCCAAGGCTGTTTCCCGAGGCCTCGCTGCCTAGGGCGCGAACTCAAGGTTTTCGGTCGCGGAGGTGGGGTTGGGACTGCGGGCGAGGGTGGGAGTGTGCACGTGTCCGGGAGTGGGGGAGGGGCGAGGACCAAGTTCTTCCCTTAACCCGCTTTGGAGTCTCACTTTCTTCTTCTTAAAATGGGCATCCCGGACACCTCCACCTCGCAGTCGGCGGATAGGGTTTACGCGCCGGACCGAGTGGCAGCGCGGGGAAGTGCGGGGTAGCAGGTCCGCCAGCCCGCAACCCACCACGTGGGGCGGCGGAGGCGGCCGCGTCGGAACCCAGGCTGGGCGGCTCGCAGCCCGCCCGAGCCGGTGATGCGGGGACGCCGGCGGAAGTGCGGGCGGCAGCACGCGGAGCTCGCTGAGCTCGGGGGGTGGGTGGGTGGGTGTCAAGCACCCTCTCCCTCTGTGGCTCGGGCCCTGGACGCCTCCCCGCGAGCAAGGCCGCCGTGGCGGGAAGAGGCGGGTCCGCGTCCGCAGCGCCGGTGCGGAGGCGTCCCGGGTCCCGAACGCCTGCACCGCGTGCGGACTCGGGGCGGAACGCCGGAGCGGGGCTTTCCCGCGCCGGAGGTGAGGTGGGGAGCTGGGAGAGTGTGGGAAGTAATTACGATGACGGGAACAGTCCCGAGGGTAGCCACCCACCGACCCCTGTCTTCTCGGGGGTGGGGCCCCTGGCGCATCTGAGCGGGGAGGTAGGGAGAAGGGCCAGCCCTGGGCGGAGCGCGGAGTGGACGCCAGGGGGCCGGGAGGACATACTTAGTATAAGAAAAGGAGAGCGGTGGGTGGTATGGAGGAATTGAAAGGAAACTGCCCGGCCCTGGAGGTAAAGGACTCTCTCAGAAGGCCCCATTGAACTCATCTGCATATAGATGGGCCAGCCCTGGGGGCGGGGGTGTGTGGACGTGTCCCCACCTTGGTTAACTAGGTCCAGGGCCTTGTAGTTAATGTGGTAATTCAGCTGGTTCCCTACCCTGGCAGTTGAGGAGGTGGCTGAACATTTGTTCACATATTTGATCCATGTTCATTTTTTTGACAGTGAAACCCCAAGGAGGGAGACCTGAGCGATGGGGTCGTGAGTCAAACGAATTGTTTGTTCCAAGTAGCGGGGAATGGGTTTAGACAGCATTCCTGAACCCTTCCAGCAGGAAATCCTTGGCTTGAGACCACAAGCATAAAGGGCTCTGGGTTCTGTCAACAGGGAGAGTGGATAATGCCTACTTTTGCCTTGGGAAGGCCTTGTGTGACCTTTCTCAAATCACTTCTCAGGTCACACCTTGGCTCCAAACCTCCAAGGGCTCCCCTGTGCTGGCTGAAAAAAAAAAAATCTGCCCTTCTGCACAAGGCAGGGCAATGGCCCAGCTCTGTTGTCAGATCGCCTGGGTTTGCTCCCATTTCCTGACCCTCACCAGCCCGTTCCCTAGCAATCGATTTGACTTCTCCCAGTTCCAGTTTCCTTTCCAGGAAAATGGAGATTAAACTAGCCGGACCAAATCAGTCTGTTATCCCCTCCCACCCTCCATGAAGAGAAAGAAGCCTGAGGCCCTGAACTGACCCACTCTGCCCACCCTGAATTTTGTTTTGTCCTGGGGTTTTATTTAAGTGGCCAAGTCCTTTGGCCACTTACATAATTTTGGTAAATTCTTTAAGTACTCATCCTAGAGACCAGGGTGTTTGTTTTAAAACATTCAAGTGTTAAGCTAGGTCAGGGAAAGCCCTATGGGCTGATGACCTTGGACTAAACTTGGAGTTCAGAGGTCAGATTAGGTAGAAAATGTGTGTACCTCATTAATCTCACTTACTATGTCACTGGTCAGATAGGTTAGATAATATAAATACATCCAATTAATCCTATTTTCTGGGGTCTTCCCCATCAGGCAGAAACCTGAAAGCCTTCCGGCTCTGCATTTTCCTTCAACCCATCAGCAAATAGTGAGGGCTCTCAACTTTCAAAACAAACCCTAACCTGACCACTTCTAAAACCCCCGCTGCTAACCACCCCATCCCAGGCACCATCATCACCTACCCGCCTCACAGGGCACTCTGCGTCTACTATGTCCCCCACTGTCCACTCTGTGTGCTGCATCAGAGGGATTCTGTGGGAAAAAAACAAAGTCAGGTTGTGTCCCTCTGCTCCGCACCTTCCATGGCTCACCCAGAGTAGAGGCCCAAGTTCTCAGCAGAGTCCTCAGGCCCCGGGAACATTCCGCCTCTGCCCTCACCTCTTCCACACTGGACTCCCAGCTATACCTTTGAGTCACCCTTTCTCAGGCCTTGTGTCTGCTATTTGTGCTATCTGGAAGGCTTTCCCCCAGATCTGTGCTCACAAGTGACTTCATCAGAAAGATCTCCCCTGAGTGCATTTCTTTTTGGAAACCACCCTGTGGGGTTCCTGAGGCCCTGGGGCTCCTTCATTCCAGCTCTGCCTACTCTGAGTCAGTCATTGTCTAGAGTCTGTGTCACCCACTGGACAGTGAGCCCTTGAGGGCAGGGCTGGGCTGTTCCAGTCACTGCAGTGTCCGCAGCACCACCCAGCAGGGGCTGGGCACAGAGCAGGCACTCATCACCCGGACAGGTGAATCTTTACATGCCCTCAATGACTATTTACAGATCTCCCCCTGTGCCAGGCCTGAAGTGGGGCTGGGGATGGAGTTACAAAGTGATTGGACATGGCCCTTGTCTTAAAGACTATGTTCTGGGACAGAACAGCACATAGAAAAACAAGTAAATATGCGTTGTCAGAAGTACTATGAAGAAAAGATAGCGGAGATGAAAGGCTACAATTTTTCTCCATGTGAAGCTGGTGTTTGAACAGTGACCTGAATAAAGTGAGGGAGGAAGGTGAACTATGTCTCTGGAAATAAATACATGTCTCCCACTTCTAGGCAGCGTGAACAGCATGTGCAAAGGTCCTGAGGCAGGAGTGTGCTTTGCACGTTCAAGGACCAACAGTAAGCAAAGGCTGAAGGGCTAAGAGGTGAGGTCAGAGAGGTGATTAGTCTTTGTTGTAACCTTTGTAAGGACTTTGACTTTTGCTTTGGGGGAGACCAGAGCAGGGGAGGGCTCTCAGCAGAGGAAGGATGTGATTGGACTTAATTCTAACAGGCTCTCTGTGGCAGTTGTGTGGGGAAGAGACTATGGGGTGAAGGTGGAAGTAGGGAAGGGAGCCCAATGGAGAGGCAACTGCAATAGCCCAGGTGGGAGGTGACGGCAGAGTGAGGGAATGAAAAATTGCAGATTCTGGGTACGTTTCTGAAGGTGGAGCTGACCAGATTTACTGATGAATTGGATGTGTGATCACCAGTGCCACCCTCCTCCCCCAGGTTCTTCCTTCTCCCAGCACTCTTTTATATTTTATATTTTATTTATTTGTGTATTTAGAGAGAGGGGAAGGGAGAGGGAAAGAGAGGAAACCAGCAGTTTGTGTTTGCCTCTCGAACGCTCCCTCCCACATGGGGGACCCTTTGGTTCTCAGGTCTGTGTTCAACTTACTTAGCCACACCAGCCAGGGCTAGGAGGTCTTTTTGCAGATGAGGAACCGCAGCAGGGAGGCTGCTGGTCAAGTTGGAGACCTGTCCAATTCCCTGGCAGTGCATGTGGGGCTAGGACCCACTGGTCTCCCCGAGTCCACATTCTTACTCTGTCTTCTAGGTGGAAAACTGTGACCCTGCACCCTACTCTTGCAAGGTCCAGGAGCTAAGAGTAGGTTTTACTATTTTTTTTTTAAATTAAGATTTTATTAATTATTTTTAGAGAGAAGGGCAAGGAGGGAAGAAGAAAGGAAGAGAAACATTAATGTATGGTTGCCTTTCACCTGCTTCAAGGACCTGGCTGGAGACCTGGCTTGCAACCTGGTTATGTGCCCTGACTGGGAATCGAACCAGTGACCTTTGAGTTCACAGGCTGGTTTCTGTCCACTGAGCCACCAGCCAGGGCCTCCCTTCCTATTTTAAAATTAGAGTTTTCAAATGTATTTGAATAGGTTATACAGGTATAAGGAACAGAATCCAAAGGTACAAAAAGGCAGACAAGCTCAAAGTCTCCCTGCCCAGGCTCTTCATGGGCTGAAGATGAAATGATGGGTGTTCCCAGTGTCCTAGGTTCTGTCCAGCTGCCCTCTTTGAGGCCATCCCGACAGCTGGGCCACAAGGGATTTGAAGAAGTTCCCCCGCAGCTGCACCAATACAAAACTTTATCTGCTGGGAGGTGCAGAATCTCATAGCCTTCAACCTTATTTTGCATTCCTCATGCCCTCAGTGAGGTGGTGTGACTATGTCACAGGCCCAGTAGCAATCTTTGTTTTTTTCAAGGACATTTTCTTTTTCTTTTTTAAAAAATTGTTTTAATTTATTTTTAAATAATTTTATTTATTATTCTTAGAGAGAGGGGAAGGGAGAGAGGCAGAGAGGGAGAGAGACATCAATGTGTGGTTGCCTTTCACCTGCCTCTAGCTACGGACCTGGCTGGAGACCTGGCTTGCAACCTGGTTATGTGCCCTGGCTGGGAATCAAACCAGCGACCTTTGGGTTTGCAGGCCGCGCGCCTTACCCACTGTGCCTCCAGCCAGGACCATAAAGACATTTCCTTGTTTAGATTTTATTTTCAAAGAGAGGGAAGGGAGGGAGGAAGAAAAGAGAATCCTCTATCAGCTGCCTCTTGCACGCCCCCAGCTGGGGACCTGGTCTGCAACTCAGGCGTGTGCCCTGACCAGGGATCTAACTGGTGACCTTTGGTTCACAGACTAGTGCTGCCCAGTCCACTGAGCCACTCCAGCTAGGGCCTTGGTAGCAATGTTTATCCCCCCTTCCCACTTGTTTGTCAGTCAGTGGTTCTCAACTACAGATGATTTGGTTTCCTTGTCCCCCAGGGGACATTTATTTAGCAATATATGAAGACTTTTCCTTTTTTTAATGGCTTTATTGACGTGTAATTCTCATACCATGCGATTCATCAATGGAGACAGTTTTGGTTGTCATAACTTGGGGCGCTACTGGGTAGGGGCCAGGGATGCTGCTAAAATCCTAAACGTATGCACAGGACAGTCCCCCGCAGCACAACGAAGGCTGATCCAACCCGACGTCAATAGCACAGAGGTGGAGAAACCGGCCTGTAGCATCCGCCCATTTCTCGGCAGGGTCCTGTCTTGCAAGGAGCTCTCATCTGAGCTGCAGGAACGGAGAGTCTGACAAAAAAGGCCAGTCTCAGACCCTTCTGGATCATGAAGGATGCCTGATGTTTGTCGCTCACTTTAATTATTCACTGTACTTATTTATTTTTTAGATAGAGGGGAAGGGAGGAAGGAAGAGAGGGAGAGGAACATCAATGAGCTTTTCGTTCACCCTCAACTGGGAACCTGGCCCACAACCCATGCATGTGCCCTGACTGGGAATCGAATCAACTACCTTTTGGGTCACAGATGGGTGCTCAATCCACTGAGCCACACCAGCCAGGGCTATTTTTATTTTATTATTTTTTAAAAGATTTTATTTATTTTCAGAAAGAGAGGAAGGGAGGGAGAAAAAGAGGGAGAAAAACATCTAAGTGTAAAAGATACATTGTTTGGGTGCCTCTTGCTCACCCCCAGCTGGGGACCTGGGTGCAACCCAGGCGTGTGCTCTGACTGGGAATCAAACCTTCAACCTTTCTGTTTGTAAGCTGGCACTCAATCCATTGAGCACACGAGCCAGGACTATTTTATTTCTATGTATTGATTTTGGAGGGGGAGAGAATGAGAGAGACATTGATTGTTGCTTCACTTATTTATGCATTTGTTGGTTGATTTTTGTTATGGGCCTTAATGGGGATTGAACCCACAATCTTGGCTTATCAGAGCAATGCTCTAACCAACTGAGCTACCCAGCCAGGGCTTGCTTGCTTCTTTCATTTTCTTTCTTTCTTTTCTTTCCCTTCCTTCTTTCCTTTCTTTCCTTTCCAACCCCGCCCCCCCCCCACACACACTTTAAAAAGAATGAAAGATTTGATTCATTTCTAGAGAGAAAGGGGAGGGGAAGGAGAAAAGGGGAGAAACATTGATCAGTTGCCTTTCACATGCTCTCAACCCAGGCATGTGCCCTGACTGGGAATCAAACCCTGGACCTTTCAGTTCACAGGCTGGCACTCAGTCCACTGAGCCAGGGCTTGACTTCTATTCTTTTCTTTTTTTAATCTTAAGTATTTTATTTGTTTGCTTCTGCCAGTGTATACAAAATAATTATCTTTGTGAAATAGAAACTTCCGAAGATTCAGAGGTGGAGGTTGAGGGCTGACTAAAGCAGAAGTTTGTATAGTGTGACGTGTGTTACAGGGATAGACTTGTACAGGCTTCCAATTTAGCTCCCTCTGAATATTCAATGGTTCGTAAAAAGTGGTTGAGAACACCTTCCGAGATTCGTTTAACTGCACAAAGGAACAGACTTTCTTTTTTAAAAAAAGATTGCATTTAGTTTTAGAGGGGAGGGAGGGAGAAAGAGAGGGAGAGAAACATCAGTGTGTGGTTGCGTCTCTTAACCCCCCACCTGGGGACCTGGCCCGCAGCCCAGGCATGTGCCCTGACCCGCAGCCCAGGCATGTGCCCTGACCCGCAGCCCAGGCATGTGCCCTGACTGGGAGTCAAACCCGAGACCGTTTGGTTTGTAGTCTCCACTCGGTCCACTCAGCCACACCAGCCAAGGCAGGAAGAAACTTTCTGAGTACTTGAAGCTACTCCGGTCAGCCGAGGGTCCTGTTGAGCATTCTGCAGCCAGAAGAATCAGTTCAGATCTGCAGTTGCCTGGGAAACCTTCACAGGATTGAGCCCAGCCTCCAGCCGGAGCTGCTAAACCACTTTCTTCACAGCAGTGACGCTGGAGGAACAAGACATGGTGCACACACGAGCTGGGCAGATTTGTTAGTAGTGGGTCGGTCAGTCAATGACTTTAGTTTTTTATTTTTATTTATAGAGGGAGGAAAAGAGGAAGAGGCACATCAGTGTGTGGTTGCCTATTGAGCGCCTGGCGGGGCCTGGCCCGCAACCCAGGCATGTGCCCTGACTGGGAATGGAACCCGCAACCGTTTGGTTCCCAGGCCAGCACTCAATTCACTGAGCCACCCCAGCCAGAGCCCCATTTAATTACTTTATACAGGAGGGGACGATGCCACAGTGCGTGGTGCAGCTGCTGAACTGTGGGTCCTTCTCTCTTCTTCCTCCTACCCCCCAAAGCCAGCATTTCGCTATATGCTGCTCTGCCTGTTTGAGAGAGAGCTAAACATTGTACACTTAGTCCTCAAGACAACCATGGGAAGTAGGTCCTTCATCATTCCCATTTCCAGATGGGAAACCAAGGCAGTGAGCAGTTAAGTACTTTACCCAAGGTCACACAGCAATACTGGTAAGTGGTAAGTAACTAGCTTTTTTTTTTTTTTTCTTAAGATTTTATTTCAAGCCCTGGCTGGTAGCACAGTGGTTAAGCGCCGGCCTGCAAACCCAAAGGTCGCAGGTTCGATTCCCCAGCCAGGGCACATAACCAGGTTGCAAACCAGGTCTCCAGTCAGGTCTGTGGCTGGAGGCAGGTGAAACGCAACCATACATTGATGTTTCTTTTCTTCTCTGCCGCTCTCCCTTCCCCTCTTTCTAAAAATAATGAAATAAAATCTTTAAAAAAATTTTTTTAAAAATTAAAAAAAAAAAAAAAGATTTTATTTCATTATTTTTAGAAAGAGGAGAAGGGAGAGAGG
>PVIW01002980.1:0-102656 GCA_004026585.1 Noctilio leporinus | reverse complement strand
CCTGGTTACGTGCCCTGGCTGGGAATCGAACCTGCGACCTTTGGGTTCACAGGCCAGCACCTTATCTGCTGTGCTACCAAGTAACTAGCTTTTATGGCGAACCTGGTATGTGTCAGGCTCGGTCCTGCAGGAGCCAGTTGAATCCTCCGAACAAGAGAGGTGGCAGTTGGTGCTGTTTCCGTATGCAGTGGAAGAGAAAACTGTGTCTTGCTTGAGGTGATCCGGCTAAACAGGCCTGGGAGTTTAGTCTACCTCCACTTGATTCATTGGATCCCAGCGGTGTCTGTGCCCCTCCGTTCCAGGAGTTCAAGATACTTGGAGGGGGTGGAGATGGTGGGGAAGCAAGGTTGCTATCTACAGGAGGGAGCCGTCTGGCTGGGGAGAAGGACCCTAACAGCAATGGATATACAGTATGTCTAGGAAGGGTCTGCAAAGAGTGATGAGGCTGACTGAGGGGATGCAGAGGGATGAGGGACAGATCAGGTTCTCAGACAGGGCGGTCAGCGGAGGGGGAAGGAGGTGGAGCAGAGGCAGCCAGCCACCAGTGCCCAGCCTGGGAAGGGATTGCCAGGGCACTCCAGGACCAGCAGAGAGGCCAGCATGGCTGGGGTGATGTCCAAAGAAGGTCCAGAGCATGTTTGCCTTGAGGGCAGTGATGAGAACTTTGACTTTAAGCCACTAGAAGGCTCTCAGCAGAGAAGGGATGTCATGTGACTCGGGTCCCTGGCTATGTGTGAGGACAGCGGGTGTGAAGGTGGCAGGGTGGGAGGGGTGCCAATGAGAAGTTGACCTCAGCAGTCCAGGCAGGAAGTGATGGTGGCTGGGTCAAGATATATATTCCCCTCAGCTTTTCTTTTTCTTTAATAACTGATAGTTTTAAGGAATCCAGGTTCATTTTTAAAATATTATTATTACTTTTTTTTTTTAAGAAAAAGCTTTTATTGTGAGGTTGCCTGATAGAAAGACCAGAAGCAGGGCTCAAATCTGTCTCCCAGGCTAAATTTTTTTTTTTTTTTTTTTTTGTAGAATGTTTCTCAGTTTGATTAGATTGATTAGACAGTAGTCTGTCATGAATAGACTCAGGCAATCCACACACCTGTGTCCTCTTCTCAGCATCACATCAGGAGACACCTGGTGTCTGTCCCATTACTGCACATATTAGCTCTGAATGCTTAAGTGGGGGTGTCTGCCAGGTTCCTCCACTGTGAAGTTATTCTTCATAATGAAAAACTTGTGAAGAGGTACTTTAAGACTATGTAGCTAGCTCCAGCTGGTGTGATTGAGCACCAGCCTGCAAACTGAAAGGTCGCCAGTTTGATTCCCAGTCAGGTCACATGCCTGGGCTGCAGGCCAGGTCCCTAGTTGGGGGCATGCAAGGGGCGACCAGTCAGGTGTCTGTCACACATCAATGTTTGTTTCTCTCCCTCTCTCTAAAAATAAATAAAAATAAAAATCTTAAAAAAAAAAGACTATGTAGATATCCTGGACTTCATCACATATTTCTGCACAAGTTTTAGCATCTATTCATGCCATTCTAGGATAAGAAAGAACTCTCCTCCTCTATGTATTTGTTTATTTACTTATAATGAGTAGGGATTCATGGATTTCTGTTTTATTCAGTGGGTTGTAATATGTAATTGTCATACTTAAATGTTCATATTATTCCCGATTTGGCCAGTGGGAGCCCTCTTAGGCTGGCTTCTGTGTGATGGGGAATTTATTTGGAAGAGAATGTCTCCTGATGGATTGGGTGGACCATGTATGAGAGAGGAGAGGAGGCAGGGGTTGGCTCTTTCACACATATTTATAGCCAGGAACTGGGGATAAACAGTGATAAACACAGACCAAAGTCCCTGTTCCCCTGGGCCTCAGGAATGGCGGGGCCAGTTCCTGGGAAGTGGGCGCTGGCGGGGGTGTGTGTGTGCAGATTTTAAGAGGGGGCGTCAGGAGGTTAGTTTTGGATAGGATGAGCTGAGATGCAGTAGGCAAGGCTCTGCACCAGTCCTCTCCCGGCATCCCGCCTCCCATGTAACGTTTCCTTGCTCTTCTTCACCCAACAGCCTGAACAATGCAGACTCCACAGACCACTCTCGTGCCTGTACTTCGGCTCCCTCGGGGCCCTGATGGCTGGAGCCGAGGCTTTGCCCCTGATGGACGTAGGGCCCTGCTGAAGCCACAGGTTGCCGAAGCCCCGGTGTCCCCCATAGTTCACGAATCTCAAGAATCCCAGGAGCAGCAGGCTCGAGCCACCCTCCGGGAGCGCTACCTCCGCAGCTTGCTGGCCATGGTGGGTCGCCAGGTCAGCTTCACCTTGTACGAAGGTGTGCACGTGACCGCCCAGTTCGGAGCCACCGACCTGGATGTGGCCAACTTCTACGTGTCACAGCTGCAGACTCCGATAGGTGTGCAGGCCGAGGCCCTGCTCCGGTGCAGTGACATTATCGCATATACCTTCAAGCTGTAAAGACACTGTAGTCGCCTTCCGCTTTAGGCTGGCTGCAGAGTCCCAGGCCTCCGACTGTCCTGGACCTCTGAGCCCCATGGAGTTCAGAATTCCTTCGACATTTTGAACCAAGCTCCAAGCAACTCTGGTGTCCTTGGATCTTCAGGGTCTAGGCAGTAAAATCCTGCAACACCAGTTCTAGATCCCATTGAAAGGAATGCTTTACCTCACAACTCTAAATTCCACAGAAATATGGGCCTTAGGCCAGTTCCTAAAGACTGGGGATGCGGTGGGGTGAGAAAGGGGGCAGTGGGAATAAATGAAGGTGGGTTGCAGAGTGGGAAAGTGCAGCCCTGGTCAGGTAACTCAGTTGGTTAGCAACATCCCAATATGTCAAGGTTGCAGGTTTGATTTCAAGTCAGGTCACATACAAGAAACTACCCAATGAATGCATAAATAAATGGAACAACAAATGGATGTTTTTCTCTCATTTAAAAAAGTCAATAAATAAAAATATTTTTTAGGTGAACATGTGGGGCAGCGGCCAGAGCACACTGCTGTGAGGCCGGGCCTTTGGGACCAACGGGGGGCTGAGGGGAGGGCAGCAGGAAAAAAATTTAAACAAACAAAGAAAATCCGTTGCAGCCCTGGCTGGTGGTACAGTGAATAAGGTGCCAGCCTGCAAACCCAAAGGTCGCTGGTTGGATTCCCCAGCCAGGGCAACATAACGAGGTTGCAAGCCAGGTCTCCAGCCAGGTCCATAGCTAGAGGCAGGTGAAAGGCAACCATGCATTGATGTCTCTTCCTCTCTGCCTCTCTTCCTTCCCCTCTCTCTATAAGAATAATAAAATATATAAAAAAAAAAAGTTGCAAAAGTTTAGCCTCTTGGGAGAAACTCCCAGTGCTCCCCTCCTGCCAAAAGAACAATTATCCCAGGGAAACTCGCTTTCTATGTTTTTTTAAATTTATTTCTTGATAAAGTGTGCCCTACAAAGAAGAAGCCAGATTTAGGGGATGGGAGGGTACCTGTTAAGGACTGAATCCCGTGGAGCTTGGCCAAGGAGGTGGGAGACACATCAGCTGGCTGGGAGGAATTTGGATAAAAGTACAGGGATTGAACTGCCCGTAGTTTCTGGGAATGGCTGGAACGACCTGGATGCCAGGCTTGGATGATTTGTACTAGATTTCTGTATTGGGTGGGCAGGGATGTGCAAAGCAAGGGACGTGCGTGCATTGTGCTGGGTGGTCTCCTGCTCCTGCCTAGGTGGAGAGGACCACACAGCATCGCAGATTCGCCGGCCCCCAAGCCCTATTTGGGCGCCATTGAGTAAAGGTTGAGGATTAGGGGTTAGGGTGAAGTTTCAACTCTTGTCCATTTCACTCCAGCTGTTTGGCATGGCCGTGTATTCATTTGATTCACCTAGCCCCGTCACTAGTAGCCTAGGCAGATTCGCTTTTAAAAAGCAATTTCTTCCCCGTTTGTAACCCCATCAACTGCGTAATTTAAGTGAAGATTCTATTTCACATGCAAGAGGTTTTGCTTTGTCTTCGGTCAGGCAAGTGCAACGGCCGATAAAGCCAAAGAGGAGTGGGTGGAGTCTCAGCTTCCACACCTTGGGTCCTAACACCACCTTAAGCGAATCTCCGGCCTAGCTCCCGAGTTGCCTTGGCAACGATGTCGCTCGCTCCTCCCCAAGTACCCTTTTCTGGCTTTAGCCCCGCCCCTCCACCCCTTAGTTGCCGAATAGGCGGTGGGAAGCCTGACGAAAGTGCGGAGGCGAATGTTAAGCGAGGAATTGAGCCTGGGGGGTGGGGTGGGGGCGTGGCTTGGGCTCGTGCCGCTCTGCTCCTGCCTTGGTGTTCTACCTGCCCGGAGTTTTGGTCGGCAGATTCAACCCCGGCTTTTGGAATTCCTTTACCCACCCTTACCCACCTTTAAGGCCAAGGCTATGATACTCCTCATGGGCTCATGGTCATTTTAGTTTATAAATTTACATTGTATCGTAAAACGCTATCCAAATCGAGAATGATTGATGAAACTGCGGTCTGCAAACGGAAGACTAGAGACAAGCACGGGGGCAAAAGGTTGGTCTCCAGGTAGACGATCCCTCTGTCACCATCTATTACCTATTCACGTATTCAACGCAGTTCATACCGCCTTTCAAGTTCTCCACCCCTTTGCCTCTCTCCTTCCCAATTGCCCGAGCCCGGTCAAGCAGATGTTCTTCATTTCTATCAGCTCCACTCCTTTCTGCGGGGCCTCAGCTTGTGACGAATGTGTGCGAGCCTGAAGCAGCCGTTTCAGGGACCGAGGCGGGAAGGCGGGGTGGGAGGGGGCGGGCTCAGGTTCGCGCGTGCGCGCTGCTCCGGGAGACGGCGTCCACCTCGCCCCGCCCCTCCTGCTCTGCAGTTCCGGCTCTGCGGATTCAGTGCTCACGCTGCTTTTCCCCGTGGCTCCAGCTGCCTTTTGTTCCCTCCCTTCAGCAACCCGCGAGGCAGCTCTACCAGCAGCCCACCTAAATGGAATTTCTGCTTTTCTCGGCACGAGGTGGGCTCACCAGCCTTTAACGAAAGTGCGGCCGCGAACGAGCGGGCGGGCGCAGGGCTCGGGGGAGGCGCGCTCCGGCTCGCAGCGGCGACGACTACGACGACCAGGAAAGTGGACGGAGGCGGCGCCTGAAAAAGCGGCGGAGCCCATGCCCCGGGACGGCGGGCGGGCCCGGAGAGACAAGTCCGGGGCCCGGGGCATGTCCCCGGGGCCCCCGTGAGGAGGTGGCGGCGATGGAGATCCCGCCGCAGGAGGCGCCGCCCGGGCAGGGCGCGGACGGCGATGGCGAGGAGGCCCCCGCCGAGGCCCAGTCTCCCGGTCCCGCATCGCCCCCGGCCGACGGGCGCCTCAAGTCGGCGGCCAAGCGCGTCACGTTCCCTTCCGACGAGGATATCGTGTCCGGAGCGGTGGAGCCCAAAGACCCTTGGAGACACGGTAGCTACAGCTGGGGAGCGGGGGGTGGGCTCGTGGGGGTCTCGGGGGTCGGTGCGACGCCCAGCGAGGAGGGGGTGTTCGCTAAGTTGCACCTAATGATGATTCAAGGAGACAGCTGTCCGTTTGGAAGCGGAGGGCGTTAGGGAGGGGGTGGCTTTTGGGTTGGGAGGGGGAAAAGTGGCTGGTTTCTGTCCCCGCTCCCGCCTCAAGGGACGCTGCTGAATGGGATCGTTTTAAGAATTAAAACGGAGCAGTTAAAAGAAACTTTGGTGGCTTGGGAGACTTGGGAGATGTTAGTCTTTGAGTTCGTAGTTCCTCCCGGAGAAGGATAGAGCTGTCGGGGAAGGAAGAATGGGTTCACACTGGCGCTGAAACGGCAGCTGGGGGAGTCTGATGGGCCCCTGGGGATGGAAAGACGTTACCCCTCGGCCTGCAAGTCTCCGCACAAGGGGGCACTGAAAGGAGAAGGAAGAATAGATCAGGACTGTGGCTGTAGAGGAGCCCTAAATCCTGGGGTTGGGAAAAGGGAGTGACGGTAAAACTCTCAGAAAAACAGCAGAGATAGTGGTCGATTTGGGGATGGGTAAGAGAGTCAGAGGAGGTGACAGATCTTGGGATTGCGAAGAACAGTCCCCATATGCCTCTGACTCCCCCTAAATGGGAAGCAAAAGATTTCCATTCAGGAGCAGAGGAACTTGGGGGCCTGGTTTGTAGAAGGGTCTTCTTTCTCTCCAAGCAAGAGCTGGGGAATTGGAGTTGCTTTTCAGTAGAAGGTGAGAACATGGCAGAAATTGGGTGGCTTGAGGTGTTGGGGAAGGAAGCAAATGTACGGGTTATAGGTCCACCAGAGAAAGAAGGTCAGGTCAGTGTTGGACCTGAAAGAGCACCTGAGTGGAGGATGTTTTACCCAGGGGGATGGGAAGGTGGAAAGTCGCTCCAGTGATGGGCACCAGCGTGGCGTACATTTCTGTGCTGGAGAAGTCCAGCAGCCTTGCAGGGGTGCAGAGCCCACAGAGTGAGGGAGCAGTCCTGCCGGCTCCACAGAAGCTGGTCTATTGGCCCTGTGGGAAGAGGAGGAACTGTTGCTGCTCTGTGAACAGTGGAGGAGTTGGTAGCTTTGTTGTGAGAGTGAAAAAAAAAAATGGTAACTGGAAGCTGAGCACACAGGGAGCCCGCCATAAATGCCCATATGGCTAGTTACTGTTAAAGAGACAGGGGTTAAGATAAGATTTTGGAATGAGGAGCTGGCCAACTTCTTGGGCTCCAGGCCCCAGGGACACGTGAGGGGCTGCGGAAGGGAAGAGTCAGAGAGAGGGTCCTGGCTGTAGGCTGTAGGTGGTAGGTGGTATTCAGTCCAGAGAATTCAGAGCAGGAGGGGGAGAGAGACCTTGAAAGGCAGAGCAGAGGGACCAGTTCACATCCTCCCTTTGCATTTACCCACTTGGTGACCTCAGGCCAGTAACCTAACTCCTCTGAGCCTCAGTGTCCCTGCCTGTGGAGTAGGTGATCATACCTGTGCCCCGGGGTTGAAGAGAGGACAAAGATCGTGTGTGAAAAGTGATTGGCCAGGCTGAGTCTTCTTGAAGTTGCGTTGATTATTGATCATTTTAGGAGTAAGGTGATGTTGGTCATTTTAGGGATCAGCCTAGAGGAGTGGGTTCCCAGGTCTCCCAGGATCGGGGCAGAGATGGAAGGCAGATGTGGCCTGGGGCAAAGGGACGGGAGGGTGGTCAGTTTGTGGGCCAGAGTTGGGAGCAGCTGGAGAGAGTGGCATGGGCGGGGGCAGTGTCCGGTCCACAGTTTCTCCAAAGAGGAGCAGCTGTGAGCACCCAGCCGCCTGGCGTCAAGTGAGCCATTTTTCTTCTCTGAGCCTCCTGTTTTCTCTCGCTCTGCAAATGGTGGCCGTTTCTGCTGTGAGGTAATGGTGAGGATTAAATAAGAGTGCTGGTAAGTTCCTGCCCCACAAAGAGCAGCTGCTGTTATCTGCGCAGGGTCATTTCTGTTGGTTTGTGCTTTTTGGTTTGCTTTTCGTGGCCAGTCTTGGAGAAGCAGTGAAGGAGTTTGAGGGGAGAGAAGCGAGAGGTCGGGACTGGTCGGGAACCCACCCTGGACAAGTCAGTGGCTCTCAGGTGGAGAGGTGATGACATAGAAAAATGGGGCAGTTTTGGGGCTGAAGAGTTGGTCGTCAGCTGGGGAGAAGGGTTGAGGAGTTAGCCTGGCAGTGAAGGAGCTGGGCGGTCTTGGGCCCCCCGGGTGGGGAGGGTCACTGATGATGTCGGTGAACTTGCAGGACAGGGAACTGGAGGGCCCGTCCAAGCTGAGGAGCAGCGGACTAACTTCTGTGCCTGGCAGGACAGTGGCGCAGTTGGCTGGCCTGGGACCGAGGGAGCGGGAGGCTCGCCAGGACGCACATAAAAGGGGAAAGCTGGGCCGAGGGCTACCTAGTTGAGGGGCCAAAAGGTCTTGGCTGGGGACTGCAGGGAGGAGTTGGTTGGTCTGGGTGGAGGGGGTGGGAGAGGTCTTGAGTTGGTCTGTAAGCCATGGAAAAGCACAGGGGGTGTTATTTGAGCTGTAGACCTAGTGGGAAGTCATTCCGGGGCCTGCTGTTGAGACGTAATTCCAAGGCCAAGGGTGAGGAAGGAGCTGGTGGGTCTGAACTGGGGGAGGGGTCATTAGGAAGCTGTTCTTCCATCGTAGAGATGGACAGGACATGCAGGTGTGTCCCTGGGCTGGAACAAAACAGCCCCAAGGGAATTGGGGCCTCAGCACAGGGTGCCTGGCTGGAGAGCCTGAGGCTGGGACTGGAGTGGTGACCTGGTGGTTGGCAGCCCTTGGGGTGTCTCCCTGAGGGAGGGCCCCACCAGGCCCCACCAGAGTTGATGGCTTCCTGGAGGTGAGATGCTGTGGGGGAAGGAGGGTCCCAGAGCATGGAGGGGCCTTCCTTGGCTCCCATCCCCCAGTGTCCCCACCCACCCCAACTCCAGGAGCCTGCTTATTCCCTCCATTGTCCTAATGGCCATCAGAGGTTAGGTGCCATTTTTGCTTTGGCGCTGCTGGCCTGTCTCCCACCAGAATAGGGTGATTATGGTTGAATGAGCTCCGGTGGGAACGTTGTGCGGCCATTCTGCACCCCTCTAGTTAGAGAGTGCCCCCAGCAGGAACGGGTGCCTTGCTGGGCTTGTCCTCTGCGATATAGTGACCCCTACCCTGCTGACCACCCAGGACATCTGAGCTGATGAGACACGTGTCCTCAGCTGAGAGAGGCCTGGGGAGGGGGTGGGTGGAACTGTGCGGCGGAGGCTGCTTCTGTACCACCAGGCTGCGCATGTGTGTACTTTGCTTGGGGGGCGGGGAGGTGGTGTGGAAGTGGGCACCAGGAAAGGAGGGGCTGGGCTGGCTAGCTGCACCCTACCCGACAGTAGGTGCCACCCTACAGTGGCAGGCCGGTGGTTCCAGTCTTCTGAGGGCTAGGGCCAGACTCGCACCAGGAACCCTTCCAGACCAAACTGCACGGGTGACCCAAGGCTCAGCCTCTTCCTGGTCCCAGCTGCGTGCTGGGTGGGGAGACGTGGGGCTTGCAGGGCAGGTACTGGAGAGCATGTGACACAGGCCACAGGCTGGGAGGCCTGTCTCCCTTTCCCCTTAGTCCTACCAGTGACTCATTCCCCACATCCTGACCTCCAGCCCGGGAGTCAGTCCTGGAGTGGGGGAGGGGGCTGCCTGTCGGAACTGTGTGGAGTGGAAGTGTCTGCAGGGCGGAGGAGCCCGGATGTGCAGCCACCGAGGGGCCGGGGTTGGAGGGAGCGTGTCTGCAGTGGCCATGGTGTTCCTAAGCGGGGATCAAAGAGGGTGGAAGTGCCTTTACTGTTTGTTCTCATTAAAACCTGGGCTGCCAAGTTAGCCCTTGAAACTGGTTGGACGGGTAGAAAGAAATGTATCTGTCAGCTGTAGAGAGGGGCCCTCCCTCAGTTAGAGCTCAGCCCTCCTGAACGCAAGTGGTGGTGTTGCTGGGGAGTGGGGAGCGGAGTTGCAGGGGCGGCTTTGATGCTTTTGTACAGATTTCCTTCTGGGCCCAACCTTGCCTATGCGGCTGTTGGTACATGGACTGTGCCATGTGACTTGGGGCGTGATTTCTGTATCTATAAAATGCCCAGTGATGGGGAAGATTAAGTAACATAACAGTCCATGGGTGGAAAAGGTGAAGGGATTAAGCAAAAAAAACAAATACAAAAAAAACCCCAAAACCAAGAACCTCATAGACACAGACAGCAGTCCGGTGATTAGCAGAGGGAAAGGGGGTGGAGAGGTAGAAGAGGGGAAAGGGGAATAAATGATGGAAGAAGACTTGGCTTAGGGTGGTGAACACACAATACAACGTACAGATGATGTGTCGACAGCACTGTACACCTAAAACCTAGAGCATTTTATTAACCAATGTCACCCTCAGTAAATTCAGTTTTAAAAAAAGATAGCAGTCCATGGTGAGTGCTCAGCAGATGTCTCCCTTGCTTTTCTTGTCATCACCAGTCCTCCGCCTCCTACGGTCCCCAGCCCTCCGTGTGCTTCCTGCCTCTGTTGTATATTTGCACCCATGTACCCCTCCCCCCAGTATCTCCTGCATCAGAACCCTGCTGTCCCTCAGGCCTCCTTGGAGATAAGCACCCTAGCTGTCCCTGATCAGGCAGCATGGGAAAGACACCCAGGCCTGATCCTATCTGTTACAAGCTGGGTGACTGTGGGCAAGTTGCCCAGCCTCTCTGAGCTGAAACTAAACCAGCAAGTCTTGGCCCACCAGCCTGAGAGGCCTCACGGGCACCAAGATTCTAAATGGAAAAGGGTGGTGGTGGTGGTGGTGGTGGTGGTGGTTGGGAATGGGGTGGTTGAGGCATTGAACAAAAAAGGAAGAAAAGGAGAAAGGATTCACAGACAGACAGTAATGATTTGAGGGGGTGGGTGGAGGTGGAAGAGGGTATGAGAGGGATAAATGGGAATGAGGAAACTACAATAAAAGAAAGTAGTGTAAACTGAAAGTGTTAAGCCCCAGCCTCTCCAGACACCAGTTAACGACTTTGGAAAAGTTTCGGCGCCTCCCTGAGCCTTCGGCCCCTTGGTAGAGCCCCCACCCCACCCCTGCCCTGCTCAGCCCTCTGCACCCGGACACGGGCACTGGACACAACCGGCGCTGGTACCGTGCAGTGCGTGGGCTCCGCTGGGCCAGGCCCTCCGCACATTCGCACTCAGGCAGGCTGCCCTCATTCTTTCCACCTCCAGCTCTTTATTTGCGTTCGCATCATGTTTCCCTCTTCAAGGGCAACGACTGTGTGCGAGTCACCTCTGTGACCTCAGTCCGGCACAGGGGAGGGCCGGGGCGCTGGACGGGTGGCAGAGCAGGGAGGTGGTTGCTCGTACCCGTGGTGGTGTTTGGGGGAAAGCTCATTGGCACCGTTAATCCAGGCTGTGACCCTTCCTCAGAGGTCTGCTGAGACGGGGCCCTTCCTCAGAGATCTGCTGGCCAGAGTTACAAAGAACGTGGACGCGGCTGGTGTGTTCTGGGAGTGAGGTCTCGTGGCTGCTTACACAGGCGTGCAGCTCCAAGGGTGTTAAGGACTTGGGGGGCAGTGTCCCGGGCTGGACCAGGCTGGACTGGGGTGAGAGGCAGCCGCTGGGGTGGGCGCCAGGAATCCTTTCTGCCAGGCTCCCCAGGTGGTTCTCATGGCCACTTGGACCATCCCTGTGCTCAGGGCCCCTGATACAGCCCCCAGCCAGCACGCAGTCTGCCTCTCAGGTCTCAGTGCAGGGGTGGCTGGGGTGACCCCCAGACTTGGTTTGAAGCCAATTGAAATGTTTGACTTGAGGTACCTGCTGAAATCCGAGCAGGGAAGGCAGCCTGCTGCGGCAGAGCGGAGAGGGGTGTGCTCTGTGCGTGATCTCACTGGTCGTCACCGTTGCCTCCCTTGCCTACCCTGCACTAAGTGCTGTTTTCCCCCCTTTGTAGGTGAGGGAGTGACTGTGCGGAGAGGTGCAGTGACTCACCTGAGGTCGCAGACCGGAGCTGGGATTCAGGCCCAGGCCCTGTGGCTCCGGGTCCTGCACTCCTGGCCCCTGCAGACCGGCTTCATGCGCTTCCACAGGTCGCTGCATTCAGTCTGTACACACTGGAGTTTCTTCATCCATAGCCCATAGCCCTTTATAGAACAGGGGTGACAGTTCTGGCCTCGTAGGATTGTGGCAGGGTTGAGAAACAGACTGAGTCTGGGGCCCTGCCCAGTGGGCACTCAGGATAGGGTTCTCTAATGCCTGGACAGGTGTCCTGGGAGTCCCTGCCATGTTACTCCGCTGTCCTCAGCTTGGGGGTCCTGGTTGGACCCTTGGCCTGAGTTCTTACCGTGCTGCGCCGTGTCTAGTGCATGGAGGGTGCTCACTGCATCCTAGCTGAGCGTGCAGCTCCGACCAGTGAGTGCCAAGTGACCAGCCAGTCACCTAGCAAGGTGGGTCGTGCCAGGTGTGGGGTTGGGGAAGGAGGCAGGCCCAGTCCCTGCCTCCATGGAGGTCACAGTCAGGTGAGGGACACAGGCAGTAAACAATTCTAATAAATCGCAATGCCCAGGACTCTGATTAGGAAGAGCTCACGGGGTGGATGCAGGCAGGCAGGGCGGAGGTGGCTTCCTGCAGGAAAGGTCATTGGGGTCTAGAACAGGGGTCCCCAGCCTTTCTCCTCCCCGTCTGTGGATGCTGCAGTCACATTACTACCTGCCTGAGCCCCCCTTCCTGTCCCCCACCCCCACGCCCACTCATGGAAAAATGGTCTTCCAGGAAACCAGTCTGTGTTGCCAAAAAGGTTGGGAACCACTGGTCTAAAGAAATCACGGGAGTTAGCCAGGTGGGTGGGGAGCAGCTGGGAGGATGTGAGCAGTGTTGGAGGCGGAGAGAGCAGGCCAGGCTTCTGAGGAACGGCAGAGAGCCGGTCAAACTGGAATGGGGAACCTGGAGGCCAGTGGCAAGTGGCCGGAGGGACAGAGGTGAGGCTGGAGAAGGAGAGACCACCTGCCTGATGGAACCCCCTGAGCCTCCTGGGCCAGGCAGTGGGGAGCCAGAGGAGGGTTTTAAGAAAGGACACACCTGGTGTTTTCAGCAGCATCTTTGGGGGAAGGTGGGAGACTAGGAAGGTGACCATGGCAGGAGCCTGTGGGCTTTGGGTTCTGTTGCCCTGTATTAGCTCATAGCTGACATTTGGCTTCATTGATTTGTTTATTAGTTTTAACTGAACCTCCCCTCCCCTGCCCCTCCCCCGAAGGTTTTGCCATCACCAGTGTTTTCTGTAATGCTTCCAAAGTGAGTTTTCCTCCATCCGTTCCACCACCGGCCCCAAGTCAGCTCATCTGCCCCTGCCCCCTGTGGGGTGGTGGGGAGCACATGATACCCCATCTCCTCCCATGTGACCTCAGCAGGTGGCTTCACCTGTTTGGTCTCTCTTTTCTTAAGATTTTATTTATTATTTTTAGAGAGAGGGAAAGGGAGAGAAGCAGAGAGGGAGAGAGATATCAATGTATGGTTGCCTTTCAACTGCCTCCAGCTACGGACCTGGCTGGAGACCTGGCTGCAGACCTGGTTATGTGCCCTGGCTGGGAGTTGAACCAGCGACCTTTGGATTCGCAGGCTAGTGCCTTATCCACTGAGCCACCAGCCAGGGTTGTTTGGTCTCTTTTAAGTGCCACACTTCCCAGATTCAGAAAGCAGTAAGGAACAGACCCTGCTGGGGTCTTGGCATAATGTAAGTATCCTGTCACTCTTGTAAAACCCAGGGAATTCTGAATTTCAGAGCACACCTGGCCCAAGGGTTTCCAATAGGAGATTCCTTCTTGAATCTATGAAATTATGAAATAGCAGTAATGTGAGGGGCAGCTCGGGGCTCCTGCTTTGGAACCTACTGATGCCAGTTGCTCAGTTTCACTGCATTAGGGTCCCCATGTGTGTGGGGACTGAGGGTTATTCCCTACTTGGAAAGCAGCTGGGACAGTCACTAGCTATTGCCGGCACTCAGGAAGGACGTGGTCAGTCAGGTTAGAGTGAAGATGCACCCCTGCCCGGAGCCTGCCCTGGCTCCCTCTAAAAGCTCCCTGTACCACACGTCAGAGTGTGAGGCCGGTTGCACAGAGGAGGGAGGAGTCTCTCAAAGCTTCTCTTTCAAAGCATCCGACTCCCTGGGAGGAGCCAGGCCTTGGCAGCTGGGAGCACACCCGGACGCTGGGCTGAGCCGATCTGGTGAGAAGGCCGCAGGTCCTGACGCCACTGCCCACCCTGGGCCCGATGCTGCTGGGTTAGGCAGGGAGTAGGCTTGGGGCAGCCCGCTCTGCAGCTGACAGGGGGACAGAGCTGCACAGGGGACTGGGGTCTGCTGTCTCCATTAATGAGGGAGAGGCAAGGGGGTCCCGGTTCCAGAAAGGGGGTCCAAAGAGGCCGGGTGCCTTGATTATGTTTCCCCGAATTAGGAAGGCAGTCCCGTGAAAGCAGAGCCCGTCATGGTTTGGCCCCCCTCCGTGTCCCCAGAACCCCGCGCAGTGCCCAGCACCCCACGTGCCCTCACACGGGGCGGATTGGTGGTGGGTGGAGGCTGAAGGTGCACAGTAGGGGCTTTGAAGTTAGCATCACCGCCTTTTTTACTCTGCAGCTGGGTGGAGCCAGTGCCTCAAGGAGGGGGTGTTGGTTTGGAGGCCAAACCAGCCTGCCACCCTCTGCCTTCCCAGCAGAAGCCAGGGTGGGAGCCCTGGGGTCTGATGCCCTGGAGGCCTTGTTGGGTCCCAGTTGGAACCCACTGGGGTCGGACTCGTGTGCCACCCTCACACCCACCCTTCCGTCCCTCCAGTCTGTCAGGCCAGCTGCTGTCGCCTTGCGACTGGAGAGCCACTCGGGGTGTGTGCTGCCCTCCCCTTGGTGCACAGCAGGAGGGGCTGCCAGGAGGTGAAAGTGGACAGCTGGACGGGACCCCGCGGAGGGTGGGGCACTGCTTCCAGTCCATGGTGATGGCGCCGGTGTGCTGGTCACCTTTGCAGCCACTGTCACAAAGCTCATACCATCTCCAAGCTTCCGGATGCATTTACTCACTTAATATTCATAGCAGCTGGAAGCTCCGGGGTGCCAAGACCACACAGATAGTAAGGGAAGAGGTGTGGGCAAACCTGGTGGGATGGTTTTCATCCCCTGCTCCTCCCTTCCCCAGCAGGAAGTCCACACCCCGAGCCTGGTGGGAGGTGCTTACCACGCAGCCGCCTTCCCCTCCCAATCCTGACCCATGGGGAGGCGCGGGGGTCCCCTCTGCTCAGCGGGCCCTTTGCCAGCCCCCTGCCTCTCCTGACCAGCTCCACCTCACCCTCCGCACTGGATCACACATCACCTTCTTGGTGGGGCCTCCTTCGTCCCATGGGCGCTCTCCAGGTTCCCGTGGCACCTTTTCACACTGTTATTATTGGTGTGGGTCCATCTCCCCCCACCAGCCCAGATGCTCTGTGAGGGATGGCATTTTGTCCGTCTGGCCACGGGAGCAGGGAAACCACTAAACACACCCGGGGCACCTTCGTGACTCCTGACAAAGTGGGTCTGCTCAGAAGGGTTGGTTGGGGGCCGTGAAGGGAGCAGGAGGAAGAAGTCACTTATTGGATTTTGTGCTCATACATCCTTTTCTTCATTCTTGACCCACATACACCTGCCTGCCCCTACTTCGCTCCGCCTGTGCCCAGTGGGGCGTCCTGACGGCTGTCGTGGCTTTCTGATGCTTCCTCTGCATTCTCGGATAAGTAGACTTCCTTCCCTGCTCCAAGTCACACTTTGTGACCCGCTCCCTACTGCCTTTCACACCCAGTCCGGGTCCCTACACCAGCCTCTGTTGTGCAGCCCCTGCCACCTGGCTGACCATGGCAGATCACAAGTCAACACAAGTCCCTGTGAGATGCTGGGCTTCGGTACTGGACAGGCCCTGCATTCATGCAGCCTGCGTCCAGAAAAGAGTCATAAAGGGGGAGGTGGACACCAAGTCTGCCTCTGCTGTCTCCCTACCTGATCTGGCAGCCCCGCCCCCCGCCCCCAGCTACCCAGCCCAGTAGTAGTAGGAGTGGGATACAGATCTGTCTTTGCTGCTGACTTGCTGTGGGTCATAGCCCAAGGCACTGCCCTCTTTGCGCAGCAGGATGGGGTCTGAAGTCCTTCCCCACCGTGAGTGTTTCCCCATCTCTGCACACATTACATCCACAATGTAGGCAACTAAGTGGGTCCCAGGACCTCCTCCCGGTCGTGGGGTGGGGCTTAGAGAGCCCACGTTCTGGCTTCTGATCTGCCTATCTACGTTTGTGACAGGTGACCTGATTCCCTGTCCACAGCAACAAGTGTGGCACAGGGGGAGGTGAAGGGTATCGGTGGTGTCCACTGTCCAGCTCAGGTCTCCATCCTGTCTCTTCCTCCTTCCCGCTCCTTGACCTGTAACTCCCTTCTCTCCCCAGCTTCCGGTCCTTGTTCATACCCTGCCTCCTGGCACTGTGTGCCCCGCCCCCCCAAGCCTTTGTTTCTGGCTCCTATGTCCCAGCCCAGCCCACTCTGGCTCATCCCAGTGTGGAGACTGAGCCCCAGGAGGACAGGGCAAGGGCTGGCTTGATCACTGCTGCGTCCCCAGAGAAGCATCAGGCACAGGGCAGGTGCTCAGTGAGTGGCATAATTAGGATGGAGGTGGGGGATGCCCTCCGTGGAACCCCACCTTGAGCTCCGTGTCTGGCACACCTGACTCTCTGGTCCTCGGGGAGACCTCCTAGGCCAGTTGCCCCAGTGCGGGGAGCAGGCATTGGAAGGGCCCCATCTGTCTTACTGAGCACCACCAGCTGTTGGGTCCAAATGCCTGTGCTTCCTGACACCCAGCCAAGGGATTCCAGCTCTTGAACAGTCCCCTTCCCCATCTCCAGAGCCTGGACTTACCAGGAGTGGAGGGGTAACCCCCTTGTTTTACAAGTGAGGCCAGGGAGGAATGGCCCGCACTCAGCTCCTGCTGCTCCCCTCAGCCTCTTGTGCCTTTGAGGAGCAGGGTGGCGAGCCCTAGGGAAGGGCAGGGACCCCGTGAGGTTCTTAGTAGAAGAGGCTGGGCTCTGGGGACATGGAGAGTCCATTCCCTGCCCTGTCCCCTCACCCCTCACGGAGCTGCTGAGGACGGTGGGAGAAGGGCCGTGACCAAGGAAAGGATTCCTGTCCTGATTCTTTCCTGACTCTATAAGTTAAATCTGTTTTTTTGTTTTTAACGAAAGTGAAGAAGTCTAAAGGAGAAAATAAAAATGGCTTGTTAATCTCACTATCTGGAATTTTTAATTTTTATATATCTATTTTGTAATTTTAATTTTTTCTTAGATTTGATTTATTTACTTTTAAAGAGAGCAGAAGGGAGGGAGGGAGAGGGAAACATCCATGTGGGAGAGCAGGCAGGATTGGTTGCCTCTTGCACGCCCTCAGCTGGGGACTGGCCGGCAACCCAGGCATGTGCCCTGACCGGGAATCGAACCGGTGACGTTTTGTTCTCAGGCTGGCAGTCAATCCACTGAATCACACCAGCCAGTGCTCACCAGCTGGAATTTTTTTTAAAACAGCTCTATTGTGATTCACGTACACTTCACCCTTTCAAAGCGTGCAAATGATTGATTTTAAGATTTGCGCAGTTATGTATCTGTCACGTCAATTTTAGAACATTTGCATCGCTCCCAGAACAAACCTTGTACTCCTTAGCTATTACCTCCGAACCTCGCCCCCTCCACCTTTGACCTCAGCAACCACCCGTCTGCTTTCTGTCTCTCTAGCTTCTCAACATTTCACACAAGTGGAGTCATGTAATATGTGGCCTTTTGTGTCTGGCTCCTATCGTTTGGCTGCTGCTGTTTTCTGAGCTCACACACACATCTGTCCGTCATTCCTTGTTGCTGAACAGACGCTCCATTATGTGGACGCCCCACATGGTATTTATCAGCTCATCCGTTGATGCGCGTTTGGGTTGTTTCCACTCTGGCTATTATGAATAATGATGCTGTGGTATTAATGTACAAGTTTGTACGTGGGCGGATGTTTTCAGTTCTCTAGGAGTGGGGGTGCTGGGTCAGAGAGCGACTTAAGACATTTGAGCGATTGACAGAGGGTTTCCCAGGCCGCTGCCCCACTTGACCTTCCTCTTCACCTCCTGGATGCTCTGTCCTTTTGCTTCTAGCCCCCGAGGAGGGTTGTGAAGCCACAAAGGAGCTCTTTGTGGCTGTGATTTGCGCTTCCCCGATAACATGGCGCATCTTTTCATGGGCTTACGGCACCTGTGCATCTTCTCCGGAGAAATGTCTACTCAGGTCCTTTGCCCATTTGAACGTGAGATGGTTTGCCTTTTCCTGATTGAGTTGTGAGGGTTCTGTATCTCTTCAAGATGCAGGCTCTTGTCAGGGAAGTGATTTGAACCACCTGGAATGTTTTCAGAGTTAAATGCCAGAGCATTTCCTTCCCATCTCTTTTCTAGGTATACTGCCACAGAAAGATAAAAATAAAACAGGGAGGATACTGTGTTGAGTATCCTGTGTTTTCACTTGATTTTCGAATTTTGTACAAAGTACGATTAAAATATATCACTGGGCCATTGTAATGTGTTCTAGCCATTTCCGCACCACTGAGTATTGAAGTCCTTTCCAGTTTCCAGTTGCATAAATAACACAGTGACGTTCATCCTTGTCCATAAATCTTCCTGTTCATCATGGGGAGCTTTCTCTGAAAAAATTCCTAGAAGGTGGTTTTACCAGGTCAGAGGGTAGAAGGGAACCTTGGAAGCCTCAGACACCATCTGTGCCTGTTTGGGACTGGAAGCCTTGATTGAGTTTGAGTCCTGCCGCTTTTTACAGTTTTTTATTACCGCTGCATGTCAGCCGGGGAGTGGCAAGGACCGTGGTTACCATTTCAGGGAGGCGCACACGGGCAACAGGAGTGAATGTACGTGGTGACGCTTACCAAAAAATACCGTGTGTCGGGTTGGAGTGGAGCTGGAGTTACAAACAAGTAGCCAAGGAACCAGTGTGTCATGCTGGCCAGCTAGGGAAGTTTGGAAGTGAGAACACATTTGCCGAAAAGAACTCAAAGTGCCCAAGACTGATGGTAAGCCAGTCAGCTGGTTGAGCAGGAAGCGTGTGAGAGCAACTTCCCCTCCCGAGTTGTGACGACACTCGACACTCGCAGACATAAAAGGTGAAGCCCTGGCTGGTGTGGCTGGTGTGGCTCCGTGGATTGAGCACCAAAAGGTGCCAGTTCGATTCTAAGGCGCGTGCCTGGGTGGCAGGCCAGGTCCCCAGTTGGGGGTCCAAGACATAACCAACGGCCATTTCTCTTGCACGTTGATGTTTCTCTCCCTCTCTTTCTTCTTCTCCCCCTTCTCTAAAAGTACATAAAACCTTTCTTTAAAAAAAAAAAAATGGTAGCCCTGGCTGGTAGCGTAGTGGATAGGGCGCCGGCCTATGGACCCAAAGGTCGCAGGTTCGATTCCCCAGCCAGGGCACATAACCAGGTTGCAAACCAGGTCTCCAGTCAGATCTGTGGCTGGAGGCAGGTGAAAGGCAGCCATACATTGATGTCTCTCTCCCTCTCTGCCTCTCTCCCTTCCCCTCTTTCTGGAAATGATAAAATAAAATCTTTAAAAAAAAAAAAAAAAATGGTAAAGCACTCCAGAAAACTATTTTGAAATTATACTTCAATTTTTATCCAGTTCTCTTCTCTTAGGCACTCTGAAAATTGCCCCTGCCATTATGTGCACCTGGATTGTGGTTGTGCTATGGGAGAAACTCCGTTCTTAAAATGAGAGTTTCAGATCAGTAGGCCCAGGACTACGTGAGCAACAGTTCAGTAAGGATACGTTCTTGTGGAAGAGAACATGCGGTGGGGGAAAGGCAAGATTTCCTTCGTCCTGAGAACATGTATAGTAGTGAGATAGGGTAAAAACGTTACACGTTGATTGACGGGAAAGGTGGTGCCAGCTTCCCCCGCGGGGACATTACTGTCCAAATGTAGGTATGTGTGGGGTCTGCTAGCTCCAATCCTTATCTTGCTCCAGACTCCATTTGCTCACCTTGTTATAAAACACGTAAGTAAAGGGAGGCCGTTAATTGAAGTTGGGGCAGTTACCCAAAGTCCTTTATGGGCCCTTTCTGTAAGCATTAGGGACTCTCTTGCAAAGCAGATAGTGACCAGAGGCAGGCAATTAACCACCTTCTAGGCCCTGAGGTGAATACTCAGTTTCACAGGCTTTCTTTCCACACACAGAATTTCAAGGGTTCCCCTCCTCCCGTGCTAACATAGTGTTTCTTGTGATGCTGGAGCACCTGGCAATGTTACTGGACCCGTCCTGGCACTGCTGGGTTAGCAGATGAGACCTGCTTCCCTCCTTCTCCTGCCTTGGTTAACTATCTATTCTGCCTAACAGTTGTATCTCTTGATTTTTTTTAAAAGGACTTTATTTATTTATTTTTAGAGAGAGGGGAAGGGAGAGACAGAGAGAGGGAGAGAAACATCAAGGTTTGGTTGCCTCTCATGCACTCCCAACTAGGGACCTGGCCCACAACCCAGGCATGTACCCTGACTGGGAATCAAACCAGCGACTCTTGGTTTGCAAGCTGGCACTTGATCTGCTGTGCCGCACCGGCCAGGGCATAGCTCTTGATTTTTAAAAATAACTGAGTGAGCCCTGGCCGGTGCGGCTCAGTTGGTTGAGTGTTGTCCTGTAGACCGAAAAAAGGCCGTGAGTTCAGTTGCCAGTCAGGGCATGTACCAGAAGGCAACCAATCGATGTTTCTCTCTTCTTTTCCTCTCTCTCTGGAAGCAATGAACGAAGTGTCCTTGGGTAAAGATTTTTAAAATGAATGAATGAATGAGTGAGTGAATACTATTTGCAGTTGGGTATCTTGATGCCAAGATGGTGTCTTGTTTTAATGAGATGGCCCAGGCCCATCTGGCCCAAAGCCCAGCACTTACTGAATGGCTGAGCCCACCCGATGCCTGGTCCTCTGCTGGGCCTGTGACAGAGGGAGGAGACCCGGCGGCCGCCCTCAGCAGTGTAGAGGAGCTGCTGCCCCTGCTCGCTCCTCCGACAGTGTGCGTGGCCGGGCAGTGCACAGGCAGCGGCGTTTCAAGGGTCATGCAAGGCCCACCTGGCCCTCTGGGAGCGAGTGAGTGTGGGTGTTGTTTTGAAGAAGGTGTGACCAGGAGGCCATAAACTTAAACCCTTACAAAATGGATGAGGCGAGTGCCATGGGGTCCCCGAGAAGCTGTTGGGGCCCTGCAGGGCCCATGTGGGCCTGCACATCAGTGACGACAGGAATGCCAACAGCTGGTGTTTGCCGAGCGCCCACTGTGTGCCAGGCCCGGTGCTGAGCGCCCTCTGGCTCTGCCTGCGCTGCACCCCGTGAGGTCGCTCTGTTGCTGAGGGAGGACCGAGACTCCTGCCCCTTCCGCCCTGCACGGCGTGACGGCAGCGAGTGGGCCTGCCGAGGAGCTTTCCTGCGTGACTTGCTCGCAGAGCTGGGAGCCGGAGGGACGTGTCTCCCCTTTGCAGATGGGCGGGCGGAGGGACCGAGTGTGCGTGGGGAGGCGCAGTAAGGCCAGCAGGGTTCCTCCTTGACCCTTGTCCCTAGTCCCTTGTCCCTTGTCCCAACCACGAGTGCTCCCTAGAGGCTCCTTTCTCCTGCTGCTCTGTTGGTGCTTTTGTCCCCAGGTCTTCACTTCTGCACCCTCAGGCACCCAGCCCCGTGCCAATGTTTGTCTTGTGGGCAACCAGCCGGGCGGCAGGAGGTGGAGGCAGCAGACGCTAGGTGAGCCTCCAGAGCCTCCAGGGCCTCCCGCGGGAGCCGATCACTTTGAGACCTACACATCCAGCATCTGCTGTAGGACGGTGCCCAGGCCCTGGACCAGTGGCGACATCAGCCACTGTTTACCAGGCACCAGCCCATGCCAGATGCCTGACACAAGTGATCTCAGAGTGTGCGTGTGTGTGTGTGTGTGTGTGTGTGTGAGATAAGCCCCGTTTTCCAGCTGAGAAAACTCAGCCGTAAAGAGATAGGCCCCTCTCCCGTGACGGTGGGGTTCTGTTAAAGTGGTCAGAGCCAGGAGCCACCTGGGGCCACATGAGGTGAATGAGGGTATTCATCAGAAGGGCACCGGGCCTCTGCCAGTTCCGGGGGGCGGGGAGATCCTGGAAGCCAACAGGATCCGGGACTGGAGCCAGCCCTCCAGACCACATGCACTCGTGGTTTGTTCTTCTTTCTCTCTGGCCCTGAGCCAGACGAGGCTGGCCATCCTCGTGGCCTGGACAGGACTTCTCAGTCCAAGTCCCACATCCTTTCTGTCAAACAGAGGCTCAGGCTCACCTTGCAGGATGGAGGGTGGTTCTCAGAAAAGGGAACCTGAGCTCTCAGATACCCCAAATAGGCCCCAAATAGGCCCCATCTGACACTAGAGGCCATGCCCTCAAGCCCCCAGGCCACGGCGTTCGTGTGATGAGGTGAATCCATGTCACAAGGCCAACAGTCACCAGCCTTCTCAGAGGTACACCTCCCTTTGAAGCCCCTTCCAGCTGGGGGCTCATGGAGGCCACAGAGGGCTGCCCTCCCCCACCACACAGACACATGGAGGCAGAAAACCCTCGGTTAGTGGGACAGTGTTGGGCTCCTGTGTTCTAGGGGGTCATTAGTCTCCACTCACAAAGGATTGGTGTGTTTTCAGACAGTCCATGAACCAGTACTGGGCTCCGTGGCTGTCCCGTGCTGGGGACTCTGCCACAGCCAGGACAGAGTGGCCCTGCCACCCGGGCTCACTGTCCCCAAGGTGGGGGCTTGAGAGGCAAGTCAGGGCCTTTACAGATAGAGGGAAGGGTGTGGAAGGAAATGAGGCAAGGGCGCAGATAAACAATAAAGCGGAGGCCGTTGACTTAGGTCACAATATCAAAAGCTGCAAAGGCTCCAGAGAGCAGGGCCACCCCCCACCCAACACCTGAGGAAACTGGCTTTGAAGGAAGTCAGGCTGAGTATCCCTGGCTCGTGCGCCACCTCCCTGAGCCTCAGTTTCTTCTGAAAAGGGTAGGGGATGGGCATCTGCCCTCCCAAGAGTGGTTGTAAACAGAAAGGTGGTCAAGTGCAACTGAGAGCGAGGGCTGTTCCCTCTTCTGGCTCTCGGACCCTCAGCAGGCTTATTTCCCCACAGTTTCTCCTGTTTGAAGAATGGGGCTGGTATTGATCCTAGCTCACAGGGTTGTTGAAAGCAGTACGTGAGGTAAGTACAGTGCGACGTAAGTGTTGGTTACTGTCAGTAATAATAATAATAATCGAGAATTAAAAGCAGCCGGTCACATAGCTGGGACTCAGGTGCTGCGTCACCCTGTGTGCCAGGGACTCGGGGATTAAGGGCTTGACTTTCCCCTTCATCCGAGAGTACATTGGCCTTATCAGGCTCCTTCTGTGGTAGGTCGGATGTGGTTGCTTCGTGCCTTCTGCCTCAACACTGGGAAAGTGGGAGGCGCCTTCTGACCGCGCGTGTTTCCATAACAGGATCTTCGGTTGGGCCGAGCTTGGAAAGTCAGCGTGGGGTGGGGTGGGGTGGGACAGGCCCCGGGCACCTGCCATTTCACCTTTCATCCCTGCGGCCCAGGGTCTGTAGGCGGGATCCCTGGCTGCTTGTGTGAGCCCAGCTGCCATCCTTCCTGAGCCTGGATAATTCCCTCAGAGCAGCCGGAGAAACTCCTCTCACCCAGGAAGCTACTGGCGGCGGCCGGGGAGGGGCACTGAAGGGACGGCCATCCCAGCCTCTCCCAGGGGGCCCCCACCGCGGCACAGGTCATGCGGGTCTCGGGGAGAAAGGGGGACTGTTTCTGTCACAGAGCGAGCCATCTCATTCGTTCACAGCCGTCTACTTGAGAATCTGCAGTGATGCCCGTAGTCTAGAAGGAGGGTGAACAGGAACTAGATACAGGTTCAGTGCGTGCTGAGGGGACGGATGTGGTGGGGAGAGAGCGTGTGTGTGTCACGCAGCTTTAAAAGGGGTTAGGGACTGTTTCTCGGAGGAGGTGACATTTGAGCTGAGACCTGACTGCCAAGTCGGGAGGAGGTGGGTGAGGGGTGGGGTGCAGGCCTGGAAGCAGGGACAGGCAAGGCGAGGGGTGGGTTTGGGGTTGTTGGGAGGCTGCACAGCAGAGGGTGAGGCGGGCCCCGCCCCCGGCACTGTTAGGAAGACCCCATCCGGGGGTTAGGGGGTCTCAGGGTCAGGGCAGGGACAGAGCCCAGCCTGCTCCGCGGCCTGGTCCCCGGAAGCTGATAACGGGCCTGCCTGTCTCTGAAGCAGCAGCTACAAAGCGGTGGGTTTCCCTCCCCGGGTGATCTGCCCGGTGTCTCCCTGCGCGTCTCCCCCAGGCTCCCCTGTGTGGCCTGCCCTGGGGGGGCACTTCCACAGGTGGAAACTCAGAGGGGCCTTCTGGGGTCTCCTCAGCCCTCCCCGCGTTAGGCAGGGACAGACGGGGCACCCACGCTAAGGCCCTAAGGCCTTAAGGGGTCTTGTGGACTTGACTGACCGGCTGGAGGGAGGTGTGGCAGACCCCTTCCCTGAGAGGGGAGCTGTTTCTCGAGTGGCACGTGGTGCTGGGGTGGCTCAGGCACAGACGGCGCTTGGCGTCGCCTTTTGCAACATTGGGGCAGTTGGATGGGCCATTCTGCTGGGAAAGCTGCCACTTCCCAAGCCCCTCGTGAGCTGGGCCCTCTGTCCATCCCTGAGTTACTGAAAGGCTGGGTTGGAGCGCAGAGGAAGTGGCGCATTGGGAAGGATAACTCATGACCAGTGCTCCTTCATTTTCCCTACAGAGTCATAGGCAGGGGGATTTTCAGAACATGCTGAGCCACTAGGAATCCCCGCCGGGGCCCCCACCTCCAGCTGAGGCAGCAGCTCCCCTGCCCCCTGTTGGGGCTGTGTCACTGCCCTCACCGTGGCCTCCAGCCTGTGGGAACAGGGTGTACTGCCCTGTCCCAGGTCCTTGGGGGAGCTCCCAGCCTGGCAGGGGACGGGCCCCCCAGAGGGGGTGGGCTGGGAGCTCTGGGGTTGTAACTGATGTGAGCCAGGGAGCCCGAGGGCGCTTCCTTCTGGCAGGTGAGTCTCTCTAAAGCTGACTTTGGGGGTCTCAACTAGGAGGCCAGCTCTGGAGGCCGTAGTGGCCCAGCAGTGGAGGAGGGCGTCCCTCGGAGTGTGTAGCCTGGGTGGCCACTCAGTGGTGCCACCTCTCTGGGCTGGCCTTTCTGCCTCTTAGGTTGAGGGAACAGTCGTGTTCTCTTCTGGGGTGCTGTGGGCTTCAGTGGGCTTGGACACACATAGGGGCTACTGTGGTGATCACTTCGTGGGGTCCTTGCAGAATATGGGGTCATCGCCACCCCCAGGCTTGTGCTGAAAGCCTCAGGTTCCTCTTCCTGTGTGCCTCCGAGGCCTCCTTTGACAACCCTTCTAATAACTGTCATGTACCTAGGGGTGCAGGGTGAGGCCCATGTTCATGTTTTTCCCTCCCTAGCACCTTCCCTTCCTTCTCTTCTTTCTGCTCAATTTGCTGAGCACCTGCTGGGCCAGGCCCAGGGGAGCCAGCCTTGGCCTAACCCCAAGCTGCTGGCCCAGGCGGGAGGTGATGTCCCTCCCAACCCAGTGTGGCCTCTGTGCCCCTTATGAGCCACCAGCTCTGCGCAGCTGGGTTTTATTCCGCATTTAATTTTTAAAAAAAAGATATAATTTATTTATTTGTAGAGAAAGGGGAAGGGAGAAAGAGAGGGAGAGAAGCATTGGTGTGAGAGGGAAACCTTGATCGGTTGCCCCGCGTACTCACCTTGACAGGTGACTGAACCTACAGCCCCAGCGTGAGCACCGAGGAATCAAACCCATGACCTTACTTTTTGGGATGGCACCCAACCAACTGAGCTACCCTGGTCAGGGTTCCCATTTCTCTCCCTGTTGTGGACATTTCTGGACATACACTAAAATTGGAGCATAGTGAACCCACTTCCCAGCTTCAGCCATCGGTACGTGGCCAGTCCTCACCGTCCATGCTGCCCCCCTCCACTGTTTTGCAGCAAGTCCTAGCCCTCTGTCATTTCAGATGTACATTTTTCTGAGTTGCTTCTGAAACCATGGAGACACACAGCCCCAAGCAAGCCACCTTGTGTCCTGTGCTGATACCTCCCCCAGGCCCAGGGCAAGACCACCAGGAGGGCAGCCAGGTTGGGGCTGTGCCTTCTGTGTCCCTGCCTGTGGTGGTTGGCTGTGTGTTGTACCTGGACAAGAGCACGGTGTCTCCTTGACACCCGCTAGGAGGTGGCACCTGGGGGACTCATGTCCCTGATTCTGGAGCTTTGCTCTGTGTTAGCTGGCTGTTTATGTCTAACAGTAAGCGCCCGTTTTGATTTCCCCCTTTATTTTATAACGGCTGGCATTCCGAGCACACAGCTTGACACCTGGCTTTTTCCGTGTAATGTATCTGGGCTTTTGTCCGCTGTTGGCTCGGAGGGAGTATCCTGGTCCTCCGGCAGCCGAGTTCCAGCGCCAGGGGTCTGGGCCCCTGCCGGCCTCCATCCGCAGCCCCGGTGCCAGTCGCAGCCCTGCACGTGCAAATGATGCTTCAATAAATAAGCTTATAGGTCAATAATTTGGCACCTTTGCAAGTATAACTTAGGATGGCTCTCCAGAGGTAGAATGGATGGAGCAAAGGGGACACATACGCATTTGAGTTTGGGAATCCTGACTGGCGGTGCCGAATTGCCTTCGCAAGGGGTTGTGCTGATCGGCAGGTACACCGGCAGCCCAAGGCCGCATCCCTCCTGCTCCCAGCTGCAGCGTGTCCGCCCGGGGGTGCTGGCCTGCCTGGCAGCTTTCTGCTTGGGCAGTGGACTTACAGAGGCCCTCTTAGAGGGCTGGAATGTGGAATCAGATGGGCGCCTCCCCGCTGGAGGACCCAAGTGGGGAGAATCCAGGGGAGGAGCAAGTCTGCCTCTGCTTTCAGCTGGAGAAGGGCCGCATTTCCAAGCCTCCTTTGGGGAGCGGGCTGCTCATCGCTACTGGGGGCTGTGAGGAACGGGAGGGGAGTTCAGGTTTGTAATCCCTTGGTCTGGGGATAGGTGCAAAATGACGGCTCACAGAGCAGCCAGGAGACCCCTGCGCAGTGTGTGTTCCCTCCCTCTGCTGAGTGAGGATTCTGGGGGAGGAGGGAGGCGTGGGAAGGAGCAGTGTTTGGAAAGTAGGGCAGTGGCCAGCGAATGGGGTCAGAAGCACAGACCCGGGTCACACCACCCACTCTGGGCTGAGGGCCTCCTCAGGCCTCCGCCCCCCACGTGTGAGGCATGTGATCTTGGTCGAAGGCCCAGAAACAGCCCCGAAGGGTTACTGTCAGCGCAGTGTGGGGAGAGGGTGTCACCAGGCAGGTGAGCTGGGCCTGGGATGGGTGGGAGTGGGGCAGCTGGGCAGCCAGCGAGGGAGTTCCCCTCATCCAGGAGGGAGGGTTGAGCCTGGGAGCGCCTCCCGCGTCCTGCAGAACTGGCTGCTGCCACAGTGAAGACAGCTACCCTCCCCCCGGTTTCCCTGGGCCAGGACCGGGGGGCGTGAGGGGACAGAGGTGAAGAGATGGCATGGCGCTGGGTGCTCTGGGGCTTTCTTCTGCGGCTGCTCACCAGGATCCGTCTTGGAGAGCTAGGTTTGAGTACATTTAGCCTGCCCTTCCAATAAAGATGCTCCCAGGAGAAGCCTGGTCTCAGGAAACCAGCAGGGTTGGACTTATGTGGTCTCAGAGGGCCGTTCAGACTCAGGGCTATACCCTGAGCAGCCGGGAGAGGGTGGGAGGTGGGGTGAGGAAGGTCCGCTCCGGGTGCTGCGAGGAGACCACAAGCAGAACCTCTGTGGAGCTGGTGGGGCCCTGGGCGCACGGGGCTCCACGAAACATGTGGTGGGATCTCCTCCCCATTCCAGGCCCCAGGGGGCTTCTGTGCACTGCGTGTCCCTCCCTTGCCCACCGCTGCCACCTTGGGGCAGCCCAGGCCACGGAGGGATATGTGTGGGTGGCATTGTGGGGGTGCAGAGGAGCCAGAATTCGAGGAAGATGCACATAAGTCCTTTTCCCCGGACCGAGCTGCCTGCCCATGACCTCGTCACGAGCACACCCTCACAGCCTGTGTGCACCCAGGGGAGGAGGAGCTGAGGGCTCAGACGCCCCCCACGCTCCGCTTACTCGTTCTGTTAACTAGTAGTTATTAAGCACCAACTGTGCCCCCAATATATGCCCTTCTAGAGGTGCTTCGTAGGACAAAAGCACTCACGTCCCTCCCCTCGTTGTAGTGTAAGCACACAGATACCTTGGGAAACTTCTCATTAAGTTGTGAGAGATGCCACAGAGAATGCATGAAGCAGGGCACAGGGATGGACAGGGACAAGAGGCTGTTTTATGTCGGGTGGTCAGGGAAGGCCGCTGAAAAGGTGACGGAGCAGAGACCTACAGGCAGGGGAGCAGGGGAGATAGGAGCATTCTGGGCAGAAGGGCAGCAGGTGCAAAGGCCCTGGGGCTTTGTGAGCAGACAGGGATTGTCGCTGACAAGGATCGGATGGGGACCATGACTACTGTAGCCCCTGAGCCAGGGGTGCCGGCACCCCTGCACCTCCAGACAGCACCCCGTCCTGTGCTCTGTGACCGAGGGCCTCTCGATGAGCCCTCTCCTCTCACGCCTGCGGACCTCCCGGTGAGCGCTCGCTGCCGGACGCCTGGTGCGGTCTCCGCTCCTGTACCTCGGGCGCACTGTGCCCTGTGCCCAAGCACACCTTTCCCTCCCTGCTGGTTCACGCTTCCCAACCCTCCCCAGACGCTCGCGTCCCAGCATGGCAATCCTGGCCTGCCCGGCCTCCCCTCCCGGGTGTTCCTGCCCCCCTCCCTGTGGCCACAGCTTCTGGGTTGGTCTCCCTGACCACACAGAGGACCATGGGCAGGGCTGGGGGCACAAAGGGCTGCTTACTGGGGGGCTTGGGTTTTGGGAGAGGAATGTGGCAGGCTTAGCGCACACCAGGCTGACACCGAGTTCGCACCTCTCCCGTGAGGTCCCTGGGGCTGTGGCAGTCCTCTGGAGGGCGGGTTGCCTAGGGGCAGGACCAGCTCCCTGATCTCGAAACCCCAAAGAGAAAGAGGAGTCCCTGTCCTCGTATTGGAGAAGGCTGCGTTTCCAGGCCCCAAAACCTAGCTAGCCGGCCAGAAGCCTGAGGAGCTCAGAGTACCAAGGAGGGACAGAGACAGTCCTGGCCTCAAGTGTTGCGGGAGACCTGAGAGACTTCCACCTCCGCCTCTGCGTAGTGGGCGGTGGGCTGAGCGTCTGCTCCACGGGGTTCTGAGGACTGAGGCCTCGGTGACAAAGTGCCTGGCAGGGAACCAGGGTGAAGGGCAGCTCTGTCCAGGGGTGCCCACATCGCAGCGCGCAGTTCCCAAAATGAGTCTTTTCCAGCTGCCTGCAGGCTTCCCCATCCCATGGGTCCTCCAGCCAGGCCTCCACATTAAGCAGATGGGCCCCCGGGTCAGAAGCTGACTGCCTGCCTGTCGCACTCCTACCCTGCCTTGGTGCCTTCTCTGTGCCTGGCCCCATGCAGGCAGCACTAGGGACGCAGCTTGGACCGTAAACCCTCTGTTGTCTTCCCAGGGCTCCCAGTCCAGCAGGGAGACAGACTGGTCTCCAGCCAATAACTCAGACGGGGCAGGGCTGAGATGGGGCAGCCAAGAGGTGGGGTCATGACCCGGCTGGGGGTCAGGGAGGGCTCCTAGGAAGGACACCTGACCTAAGAGTTGAAATGGGGAGGAAGAGTGGAGGTACAGTGAGACCCTGGGCTCTCTGGGAAAGGAAGGAGTTTATTTAGGGTGTGGCTAGAGCACAGCCCCCCTCCCCGGGGAGGCCGGGGGAAGGTTTGTCAACAAGGCTTGAGACCTGATTGCTTCCTGACCGCCTTGTCTTAGCCCAGTCCAGAGTGCCACTGTGATCTCTTGGGGCTTCCCTGCTTCCCGGATCACCTGTGTACCCCTCTTCCTAGACAGGAACCCCTGGAGGGAGAGACCAGGTCAGGGCCGTCCCTGCCCCACGCCTGCCTGCAGAGCTTGGCCTACAGTAGGCCTTGGGAGATGATTACGGACGATCAGCGAGATGGCGCCTGACGTGGGATTCTGCTGGGTTAAAGCCTGACTCAGAGGGGCTGAGTCGTTAGCTGTCCTGCGGAGCCCTGAGGAGATTGGCTGTAGGCCTGGCTGGCTGGACCCAGGGGCTCAAACATCTTTGAGATTGTCTTGACCTCTGAGGTGGCTTCCCTCTGTGGCCACCAGCACCTCCCAGAGTGGCACGCCCACTTAGCCACCCCCAGGGAAGAGAGCTCTTCTTCCCAAGAATGCCCAGAACCTTTGGGGGAAACAGCAGGGGTGGAGGGAATGTGAATGGTCCCACACAGGCTCCTGGGGAAGGTGAGGGGCCAGTACTGGGTCAGAGGGGAAGCTGGCTGGGAGGGGCTCTCACAGGTGGGGCAGGGGTGGCACTCACCCCTGGGCAGGTGTGAGCTGCTGCTAGTGTTCCCACCATGAGCGCTGGCCTGTCATCTCTGAATCACCTTCCTGCCCCGAGGGGTGAGCTCACCGGCCTGGCGAGGGGACAGAAGTGTGCTGCAGACCTGGGGTCCTGCGGGAAAGAGCCACAGGTCACCCACCTGCCACGAGACTAGGTTTCCTATCGAGCTGGGTGCCCGGGGTCAGGCAGCCAGGCCTGGGGAAGCCAAGGTTCCCTACTGTGTGAGGTAGTGGGGAGGGGATGGGAACCCAGGTCCCCCTGTTAGACCCAGTGCCTCGGCCTGGGTCTCTCCTGGTACTGGTGGCATGGGAGCAAACAAAGGGCACAGGCCTGGTCTGCCCTGTCCTTGCCCTGGCCTCCCGGCCTGAGAACGCTGGGAAATGCCACAGCAGGTGTTTCTTCCTTGCTGAGATGGTGTAATACTCGTATCCGTCCTCTCTGTCCCTTTGGCCTCTGCCCGCTGTCCTTCTGCACTGGCGTTTCCCAGACTTGAACAGACCCACCTCTCTGCCCTGCCTCGTCCCCACCCTAATGGGGATGTGTCTTCTGCCTGAACCCTGTGGAGCTGGTCCCCTGCGTTAGTGTGTGGTCACCAGGAGTTTGGCTTTCAACATCAGGCAGACCCGGGTGGGGGAAGGACTGGGAAGTTTGATTTTTCTTAAGTAAATGGATGAATTTTTTCAGTAGATAATACCTGCCTGTATGTCAGTATTCAAAAGATATGGAAAAGTACATGAATAAAATGAAGTCTTTCTCCTCTTCCACCCTTATCTCTCCCAGCCAACCCTCCTAAAAAGCAGCCACCCAGTTTCTTGTGTGTCCTTCCAGAAAAGTCTGGGACAGCCTGACAAACTACGGCCTGAGCTGGTTCCTGGTTTTATAAATAAAATTGTATTTGCACATGTCCAGGTCCCTCTGCTGACCTGCCTGTGGCTGCTTCCAGCGCTGAGCTGCAGGGAGGCTGAGGAAAATGTTGGGATCCCAGGCCGGACCCCACGGCTGTGTGTACATCTACCGTCAAGTCAGGTCCGGGTGTCAGTCCTGCCCCCTTTTGCCTCTGAGTGGAAGATGCGAAGGGTGGTCCGTGGGCTGGCTGAGGGTGCCGCCTGCTTTGGGCCCGGCCAGGGGTGCCTGGGTAAGGTGACCGCTGTGCGTTTATGGCTGTGCCCGCAGCTCAGGCTCCCAGCCACTTAGCTGGGCCTTTCTCTGTCCTGCCTCAGGTTGTCGCCAAGATGCCAGGACTCACAGGGAACACCGCACTCGTCCTGCGGTGCTCATCCCGACAGCCTTCCTGTTAGGGGCACTGTGGGCTCCCCCAGGTCTCCAGAGGAGCCCCGTTCCTGTAGCAGACAGTCTGCCCCAGACCTTAACCGGTTCCTCCCGCTCTCTGCCCAGCCGCCCAGGCCCTGGCTCCTGCCTCCCATCTCACAAGAGCGCCCCCACCCCACCCCCCACAGCCAGGGACTGGCTGCAGAGCTGGCCCCCTTTCCTCTTTGTCTCCCCTCCTCCCGCACCCCCCCTGTTGCTTCCTGGGTTTTGATTCCCACTTGGATGGATGACTGTGTCTCCCCCTGGCCCCCTGCTGGCAGGGACAGCCCGCATCATCGCCGCCCCCTGGTGTCCAGTCTGTCCTTATGTCTCATCATGCCTGCACCTGTGTGCAAGGAGAGACAGCCTTTTCTCTGTCACCTGATGCCTAGCATCGGATTTCTCTGTCCCTTTGTGAGGGCAGCAGCCAGCAGCCGGCGGGAGGGGAGGCAGGCTCTGTGCTCCGCAGCCTCTTCCTGCGAAACTGCCCCAGGCCCTGCCTGCCAGCTGCCCCAGGGGGCTCCCTCCCCAGTGCTCAGGCCGCCCCTGACCCCACCCAGAGCCCAGGGGTCCCCTCCGTCTGTCTCTGCCCTGACCCCTTTCTCCTCCTCAGGCTAGTCAGGCTCGTGTGAGAGCAAAGCCAGCTCTGGTTTCAGAGGAAGACAGGTCTGGGCACGTGTTCCAGTCCTGCCCCACCCCCCGGCCCCCCGCTCTGTGCCCGTGGCAGACGCCTCTGCCCGCTGAGCGTGCCTCCCCGAGCAGCTGGCTGAGGAAGCTGCAGGGAAGTCCTAGCCTGTGCTGTACAGGGCTCAGTCCCCAGTGCCAGCAAGAGCCTCGTCGTCTTGGTCTCCACTGTGTCTCCTGGTGGACGCGACTGGCACTGCTCCTGGTGCCAGCTGCTCAGCGGTGTCCTCGGGTCCTTGTCTCCCGAGACCCTGCAGGCATCCCTTCCTGGGGGTGGGGGAGATCACCCCACTGTTACCACGGCCTCACCAGGACAAGGATGGGACTGCGGGTCTTCCTCCCTCTGCAAGTCCCATCCCTGGCTCCTTGACGTCCTGTCCCTCGTACAGCACCGTCCCCCTCGGGCCGAACCCTGGCCCCTGCCCAATGCAGTCAGACCTTCAGAGCCTTGGACTTGGGGGTTGAGCAAATGCATTCGAGCCCTGACCAGAGACGCGCCAACGAGTGTCCACCGCGCACACCCATGTGTCCACCTGGCCGCGGCATACATTTCGTCCCTGGACAGGTGCTCTTGTGGCCTGTCCTGGGCCCCTCCTTCCGGGGGGGAGGATGCAGGCCTGTGACGGGTGCAGTGGGCGAGCACTCCAGGCTCTGTTGGCCTGGGTTACCCCGTCTCCGTTTTAGGGAGAAGGCGATAGAGGCCTGGCGGTTAAAGCGCTTTGCCCAGACTCTCCGGGTTTAATTTGGGAGCCAGGATTCGACCCCAGGAGCTCTGGCTCCACAGCCTGTTTGCTTAGCTGCTTTTTGAGACCCCACCTCCCGGGGTGGAACTTGGGAAGCTGATCTGAGGTGGCCGTGCTGGAGGGGGGCAGTGAGGTTCTGGTCAGTCACATTAGGCCAGAGCTGTGCCGCTGCCAGTCTGAGTCCCCACCCAGCCTACACAGCCTGGCCCATCGCCTCGGGGCCTCGGCACGCTGGTCACTCCCTGGCATTGCAGTCACCGACCTCAGACCTGCCCAGCGTTTGCTCTCGACCCTTCCTGAGCTGTCACAGGTGAACAGTGCGTGTGGGCCTGTCCTGGAGCCGCTGGCGAGCTGCCCCCAGCGCGGTGGGCGTTTGGGAAATGCTGCGTGTTCCTGCTCTGAACCACCCTCACTGCTGTTTCTTGCCATTTTCTCTTCAGTGTTTAAATTTGAATACAGCTCATCATGTTCTCAAAGGTTAATGAATGCAGAGTGCTGCTTTAGCAACCATAGTTCTTTTTCCTTAATATGTAGGTGAGGTACACGCACATCACGATTGCTGTGAGGTCATTCGGAGCCGCCCCAACAGCGACAGGGCAGATGCCAGATGAGCTTGTGATGCTGCTGGGGACACCGAGGCAGGGCGGGGGGCACCCAGGCAGCCCAGCTGCTTCAGTGGACTGAGCCCCTCCTTTGTTCCTTATTCTCTCTTCCCAGTGCTGCCCCTACCTCCATAGTGTGTCTCAGGTCCGGGAGGAAGGTGACAAGGTGCAGTTCTCATTCTTGTCATCAGGGGGCACCAAGCCCCTTTTCTCAGCGTGTCTATCCCTCTCACCCGCTCCCCTCAGCTTCTGTAATTGGGGGGCAGGTTTCATCTTCTGAGTTCCAGCTGTAACCTTGTGTGAGGCTGTGCCTTTGTCTCACCAGGTGGCTGCCCGGCGGAAGGGGTGGTCAGATGGCAGCCGTGGGTGGTCGGGGGAGGCGGCCAGGTTAGCGACCCTGGGTGTTTCGCTCATCAGGAGGCTCCTTGAGGATTTTGAGAGACAGAGAAGCCTGGCTCAGCCTGGCCAGTCCGGGAGGACTTCCTGAAGGAAGGGATGTCAGAGCCGAGCACCTCAAGAACCAGTTGCAGTTTGAGGGGTTGCTTGGGTGTCACTTGCTCCCTATAGACCGTCTGGGGTGCTGAGAACTGCTGGTGATGACCCCACGCATGCCCGTCCCCACTCCATGCGCTGCCCCCTGACCTGGCATTCTGGAAGTGAGTGTATCTGGGGAGAGGTTTGTGCTCTGTGGCCATCCTGTGGATCCTTCTTGCTTGAAGTTATGATTTTTAAAAATTGTATTAACTGGTTGTAGAGAAGTGGGGGAGAGGGATAGAGAGGAATAGAAACAGAAACATCTCTTTGTCGTTCCATTTAGTTAGGCACTTATTCATTAATTTTTAAAGTCAAAAAAATAAAGTATGCCCTGGCTGGTAGGGCTCAGTTGATAGAGTGCCAGCCTGTGAACCAAAGGGTCATTTGTTGAATTCCCAGTCAGGGCACCTCCCTGGGTTTCGGGGCCAGTCCCCGTGCCGGCAGAGCTGGGCACCCATTGCACAGCAGGAAGGTCCACGCTGGACTGCCAGTCCCCTGCAGCTCCACCGAGAGCAAGTGGGGCCCGAGGACCAGGCCGGACCACGGAGGAGGCTGAGGTCTGTTGCCAGCTACCCTCCAGCACGTGGTTGCGGCCTCCCTAGCCCCACTCCGCAGTGGGGAAAGTTCTGAAACACACGTTCCACGCTGCCCAGCGCTGGCAGCCTGGCCTTAGGGAGGCAGCTTTCCTTCCCTGGACTTCAGTTTCCTGCCCTAGGGAACCGAGTGCTGACTGATGGGAGCAGGTGCAGGGCCCTGGCACAGCCTTGGCTAGAGGGAGAGTCCGCTTGGAGGCGCTGCCCTGGAGTCTCTGCGGGCGCCTTGCCGCCCGCGGGGTGAGGGGGGCTGAGGGGGTGTGAAGGCCGCTCTGTCTCGCCCCACCGGCCCCTGTCTGCCCTCCCCACAGGCTTTCCGCACCAGGCCTGACCCTGCCCACAGAGCCTTTCCTTCCTGTCCCTCGGGCCACCCTGGGCTAAAGTCCCAAGTTAGTGCTTGTCACCACTTTTAACAAATGTTCAGAAAAGGCAAATCTCTGCAGACAAAGGTCGGTCCCATGGCGGTAGGTCCGGGCTGCATCCAGTCGCCCCATCCGGGGAGCGGTGGGGAAGATGATGCTGGTGAGGGCTTCCCAGAGGCCACAGGCATCACAGTTCTCAGCCTAGTTTGAGGCGTGGCTTTGTCACTTACCCAGTGTGTGACCTTGGGTGACCAACTGTGTGACCTTGGGTGAGGTACTTTATTTGCCTCTTTGAGCTCAGCATCTTCATAGGGCAGAGTACAGATTCATTCTCTCATCTGTCTTTTTTTTTTTTTTTTTTAATTTTATTGTATTACATCCATCCCCTTTTTGCTCCCCTCTGTCCCCCTCCCCACCCACCCATTCCCCCCAAAGTCAATCCCACCTGTTGTCCATGTCCATGGTTCCTTTATACTAGGTTCTTGTCTAAGCTGCTCCCCTTTCTGGCCTCTGCCTCTCCCCTCCCCCCAACCCCTTTCCCCCTGACCACTGAAGGCCTATTCATTGCATTCATATACTTGGTTCTGTTTTGCTTGTTGTTAGTCATTCTCTCATCTTAAAAAAAGACAACATGTAAAAAAAAAAAAAAAAGACAACACATGCTTTGGCCCTGGCCCTGGCCCTGGCCTGGACGTTGCTGGGGACAGTGGTGAGGACAATGGTGACCAAGGCAGCCTCAGCCCTCCCTGTGGGGCCCCCAGTCAAGAGGGGGAGAAGGCTGACCAGCAGAGAATTGTGTGATATTAACTGAGTATTGTTGATGTGAAGTTGCTCACAGAGCCCTGAGGAGGTGGGGAGGGGAGGGTGACTTGGTATGGGGGCACGAGGGACAGCAGGGGCAGCAGTGGCCCTTGAGTAGAGGGCACGCTCAGCGCTCAGCGGGTTGCTGGAAGGGCATGTCCTAGAAAACGCTGAGAGGGGAAGGGGTGCTCGCAGAGGCCTGGGGAGGGAGGGGTGAGAGGGGCCCAGCACGGGGAGTCACAGGCCAGGTCCTCTGTGCCCGCAGCCCAGAACGTAACCGTGGACGAGGTCATTGGTGCCTACAAGCAGGCCTGCCAGAAGCTGAACTGCAGGCAGATTCCCAAGCTTGTGCGGCAGCTTCAGGTATGGGGAGTGGGGAGGAGAGGGGGAGGGACCCGTGAAGGGCAGTGCTCCTGGGGCGAAACTGTCCTCGCCCACCCCCCAGCAGTCTCCACCTCTGTTCCCTGCCACCTAGGCCAGGGCCAGTGTAGACACCCTGGGAAATCCTGCTCAGCTGCGAAGTTGTCAGGCTCCTGATGAATGTTTCAATAGTAGTGAGTTATGTGCAGAAAGAGTTTTGAGCATCTGGTCACTCCCCAGAGAAATTGTTTGGTGGGGAAAAGCCATAGATACAATATGTATTCTTTTTTTTTTTTTTTTAACATTTTTTCTTTATTATTTTTAGAGAGAGGTAAAGGAGAGGGAGAGAGACATCAATGTATGGTTGGCTTTCACCTGCCTCCAGCTACGGACCTGGCTGGAGACCTGGCTTGCAACCTGGTTACGTGCCCTGGCTGGGAATCGAACGACCTTTGGGTTTGCAGGCCAGAGCCTTATCCACTGTGCCACCAGCCAGGGCACAATATGTATTCTTAAAAGCCTAAATTACAGAAGCAATACATAGTTTCTCCTTTTCTTTTCTAGAAAATAAAAAACTAGGCATAAAAAGCAGATCCACTTCTTGCCCCAAGTCCCATTGCCCTGGAGTCCCTGCTTTTGGCAGCTTGGGGTTTTGTCCTCTGGACTTTCCTGGGCTTTTATGAGACAGTGGGTCACCGTCAGGTGGCACAGTCCAGAAGGCATGTATCTTTGACATGAAGGTGACTTCCCTGTGGCCACCAGCCTGGCTGAGTTGACAAAGCGGTGCCCTGGTGCCCTGGTGCCCTGGTGCCCTGGTACGTTCCAGCGGGTTCCCAGGTTCCCAGGTTCCTTGCTTCTAGAGCTGGTGCTTCCTCCGCACTGCTGTGACCTGTCATGTTGCCGCCCATCCATGTGCACCTGGGTTATAGGTTCGGTAGGGGATCCCGAAAGGTCTTATTGTCGGGTCCAGGGAGAGGTGGCCACTCGCTGTGGCAGCCAGCAGTGTGGGTGGAGCCTGGTTCAGAGTAGGCCTGCTGCAGGGCTGGGCCTCAGCCTGTCTGTACGCGGGTTCAGGAGAGCACCTGCCTGATGGGTTAGTGGGGGCAGCTCAGAGCCAGGAGGGGGCTGGGAAGACATCTGCCCAGTGCCTTTAATCCTCTTTACCAAGCTCTTGCTTCGGCCTGGCCTGGTGCCCTGCCTCCACCCCCAGGCCTCTGGGCCTGACCCACGAGCTTCCCCAGCCTCAGCACCTGCCTGCCAGAGGGCTGTTCCCTCTGCCCAAATCACTCATCGCAGGGCACCCTCCCTCACTGCATTCAGCTGGGACAGAGCCTCTGGCCTGCCTGGTCCCAGGGCCTGTGGGTGAGGAGCTACCCTGCTCTGAGGGGCTGTGCCCCCTCGCCTGGACCCCAGAACACTGCCTCCCCTCAGAAATAGCAGAGCCAGATGGACCCCTGGGCCGTGTAGGGGCTTCCTGCCTTAACCACCACCGTTCTGCTTTACCAGGAGTTCACGGACCTCGGGCACCGTATTGACTGTCTGGACCTGAAAGGTGTGTGTCTAGATAGGGGCTGGGGGCCGTTAGGTAGTAGGTAGGGCCACGCTTCCCTGGAAGTGGATCTGAGGGCAGAATGTGGGGCCAGGGCTAAGGGAGGTGGACGTGGGAGGGTCAAGGGCCGTTCCTCCCTGCATGGCACCCAGCACCCCACCACACACAGCAGTGGGGGGGTGTGCATCCTTGCACCACGCACGTGTGTACGCATAGCGCTCCGTCTCCTTCCAGGTGAAAAGCTGGACTACAAGGCCTGCGAGGCCCTGGAGGAGGTCTTCAAGAGGCTACAGTTCAAGGTCGTGGACCTGGAGCAGACGAACCTGGATGAAGATGTGAGCAGCCGCCGCCCCCACCCCTGCCTGCTTGCTGAGCTCCCTGGCTCGTCAGAGGTTTCAGGGGGCAGGGGTACTGCAAGAGGAAGGCCTGAACAGAGCCTGGGCAGGGCCTCTTGAGGGACGAAACGGAGATGCGCAGTGTGACCCTGGTGCGGGGGAGGAACGTTGAGGCTCCAGGACCGGCCCAAAGGAGGGCATCTCACCCCGCCCCCCCAAGGGCAGGGGCTTTATGAACAGGAGAGACTTGGGGAGCTGGGCCTGAAGGGAAATTAGGACCACCTGGAGCCTGTCCAGGAGTGTCCCATCCCCTCTCCTGTCCCCGGCCACAGTGCCTTCAGGGGAGAGTGAGAAACTTCTGTACCGTCCTCACCTCCCCAGACTTGGAGCCCAGGTCTCGAGGACGCAGGAGAGCGGGGGGAGGGGGAGGCCCAGCCCCGGGTGCCAGAGGCCTTGGTCACACAGCACATCCATCCTGGGGTGTGTGCGAGGCAGCAGGCTGGCTCCCAGGACCCCGAAGTGCGGGAGCAGCGCCCGGGCTCAGCCCTGCCCCCTGGCCTCCCTGCAGCCTCGCTGGAGGCTGAGCCCCTTGTCCCTCTGTCTCCGCCCCAGGGCGCCTCTGCGCTCTTCGACATGATCGAGTACTACGAGTCGGCCACCCACCTCAACATCTCCTTCAACAAGCACATCGGCACTCGGGGCTGGCAGGCGGCCGCCCACATGATGCGCAAGGTCTCTCCGAGGTCCGGGGGTGGGGTGGGGCTCAGGCCTAGAGGAGTCCAGGTGCTTTCTCTGAGCACCTGCCCCTTTAGTGGGTCTGAGCCCCCACTTCCAGGCCTTGCGCCCCTCTCCTCTCCACTTTCCTGTAACCTGTTCCTTGGAGGCTTCTGTGGTCGCCACCCCCATGTCACTCACACAGGAGTTGGGGAACTCGCTGTCCCCAGCCCCACCTTGCTCTCCCCAGACCTGCAGGCCAGGCCTCCACCCCCAGCCAGGTCCCCAAGCTGTAAAGCCAGACGGTCCTGCTGTTTGCTGGGACTTGGGGTGTGAGGTCCCCCTGACCCAGCCCCTCCCCTGCCGCCCCAGACCAGCTGCCTGCAGTACCTGGACGCCCGCAACACGCCCCTGCTGGACCACTCGGCGCCCTTCGTGGCCCGCGCCCTGCGCATCCGCAGCAGCCTGGCGGTGCTGCACCTGGAAAACGCCAGCCTGTCGGGGCGACCCCTCATGCTGCTCGGTGAGCCTGGCCCGGGAGGTGTGGGGGGCGGGGGGCAGTGCAGCCGGCTGGGGCTGGGCTGGGATCCTCTGGGCCTGGCTGTCATGAGCCCGTCTGCCCCCAGCCACAGCCCTGAAGATGAACATGAACCTTCGGGAGCTGTACTTGGCCGACAACAAGCTCAACGGCCTGCAGGACTCGGCCCAGCTGGGCAACCTGCTCAAGTTCAACTGCTCCCTGCAGATCCTGGACCTCCGGAACAACCACGTGCTGGACTCGGGTGTGTGTGAGGCCCAGTCCCCCGGGGGACACGGTGTGACCAAGACAGTCCCAGCTCTGCCCTCTCGGGGCTCACAGTCCAGTGGGGAGCTCAGACCATCCCCGGGCAGTGAGGATTCAGTTTCGGGGGTGGGGGGTTGCAGGAACCCGGAGTGGCTGTACCCCGAGTGTAGGGAGGGGCCCTGGATGAGGGGACAGCTCAGTGGAGACCTGCAGGATGAGGTGAGGCATTGAACAGGTAATTGGAATAATGACGGTCTGGGAAAGGTGCCGGAAGGGGACAGGTTATTGGGATAGGGCGTCAGCTGCAGGCTGTTGGGCGGGCGGGGAGGGCAGGTCCAGGTGACAGCAGGGCTGAGAAGGGAACCCGCGGGTTCAGGGGCCTGGGAGAGGATCCGGGCAGCCTATGCTTGGAGGCCTAAGCTGGGCGTTTTGGGGGGAAGCCACTTTTAAGCCAGGAGGTGGGTGGGAAGAGAAGGAGGGTAGCAGCAGGGGAATTCAGCTGTGCCTGGTGGTTCACTACTGGACAGAGTCCCCTGGCCTCAGTGTGAAGAAATGGGGGGGCAGCCAGGCCCAGATGCCACATTTACAGAGTAGGAGCCCCGTGCCAGGCCTGGGGCCTCCAGGCTGCCGGCTGGGACACCTCTGCCCTCAGGAAAGACTCGGCCAAGATAAACAAATAAAGTACTGAACCTGTCGGGTGGTGAGATGTGCTGTGGAGCAAAAGAAAGCAGCGAGATGGTGGCTGAGACGCCAGCTGGGGACTCGGGAGCGGGTGGTGTTGGCGCAGAGATCAAGGCAGACAGAGTTCCAGCCCCGGGACCAGGGGTGTGTGTCCCCCAGGCCAGGGGTGTCGCAGCGGGAGGTGGCAGGGCCGCAGCCTGGGGGCTGCGCAGACCTGGTGAGGGTGGAGCCCTAAGGGTGGCGGCCCTTCCTGCGTTCGCGTCTCCTGGGCAAGCGCCAGGGCTACAGTCGGGACTTGCCTTCCGGCCCCCCCAGGTCTGGCCTACATCTGCGAGGGCCTCAAGGAGCAGCGGAAGGGGCTCGTGACCTTGGTGCTGTGGAACAATCAGCTCACACACACGGGGATGGCCTTCCTGGGCGTGACACTGGTGAGTGGGGACCGGAGAGGGTCCCTTTCCCCACCTTCCCCACCCCCAGTTCTCCTCACAGTCGCCCTTCTGCCACGGCACCTCTCGGCCTTGCTCATCCTGCAGGTTCGGGAACGTCTCGTCTCTTTTCAGCCCCCTGTGGCCTGTCCTTCAGCTCCCGCACCCCCTTTTCCCTGGGGGGAGTAGCCCTTCTACCACTGTCCTTGAGTCCAGCACCGTAGCCTAGCACAGAGCTTTGCACAAGGTGAACATGTTTTACGAACTAAGTTAACATTTCCAGAAGCCTGCAGTAAGTCTTGAATCTTTATTACGCAGAATCAAAAGCCCACAGGGTGCAAAGGCACAAACCCAGGTGAAGAATTCCCCACGGCTAGGCCTGTGCCCAGAGTCCGCCAGTTGCTGGCCGGAGCAGAGGGCAGGCCTGGGCCTGGGGTGTGGACAGGTCAGCTGGCACCCGGGGAGACCACAGGGATTCAGCTTTAAGCAGGACCGTGCTGGCTCCCAGACCGGCGCGGTGCCGGCTGGCGTGGGGCCCCCTCTGCTCACTCACCGCCACCCCCGCAGCCGCACACGCAGAGCCTGGAGACGCTGAACCTGGGCCACAACCCCATCGGGAACGAGGGCGTGCGCAACCTCAAGAACGGCCTCATCAGCAACCGGAGCGTGCTGCGCCTGGGCCTGGCCTCCACCAAGCTCACCTGCGAGGGTAGGAAGTGGGGCGCGGGGCGGGCAGCGGGGCCGGGTGGGGGCTGCCAGCCAGGCGTGGGCTCGTGCCAGCCCCTGCGCTCCCCTCCCAGGCGCGGTGGCCGTGGCGGAGTTCATCGCCGAGAGCCCCCGCCTCCTAAGACTGGACCTTCGGGAGAACGAGATCAAGACGGGCGGGCTCATGGCACTGTCGTTGGCCCTCAAGGTGAACCACTCCCTGCTGCGCCTGGACCTGGACCGTGAGCCCAAGAAGGAGGCGGTGAGCGGGCCTGTCTGGGTCCCTGCGGGGGGCCAGGCCGGGCCTGGGGCGACCGATGGCAGGACCCGCTGCAGGACAGGCCACGCCAGCCCTAGCCAGGTCCGCTGTGCCCGCAGGTGAAGAGCTTCATCGAGACCCAGAAGGCGCTGCTGGCTGAGATCCAGAACGGCTGCAAGCGCAACTTCGTGCTGGCTCGGGAGCGGGAGGAGCAGGAGCAGCGGCTGCAGCTGTCGGCCTCCATGCCGGAGATCACGGTCACCGAGCCCCAGCCCGACGAGGAGCCGGGGGACGAGCCCACCACCCGAGCGCAGGAGAATGGGGACCCGGCGCCAGGGCCCAGCCTGGACTCAGACTCAGACTCAGACTCCGAGGGGGACGACGGGGAGGGGGAGGGCGGGGAGAGGGCTGCAGCCCCCTGCCCTGCCCCAGTGTCCCCCACGGACTCCCTGGGCACTGGGGACAGGAGCCCCCCAGGCAGCCCTTCCTCCCCCACCGAGCAGCGCATTTCCGTGTCCAGCCCGGGCCGAGGCCACAAAGTGTTCGTGGTGACTCGGGTGGAGAGCCCACCTGAGAGAGCAGAGCCCCCTGTGCCGGCCTCTCCTTGTCCCCCCTCCCCACCGGCCTTACCCGCTGCTCCCACGTCACCTGCCCTCCCACCAGCTGAGGCCGTCAGCGCTCGGGACCCAGGGTCGTCTGAGCCTCCGTCAGGGCCGGCGCTGCCCAATGGCCTGAAGCCCGAGTTTGCCCTCGCACTGCCCCCTGAGCCGCCCCCAGGGCCCGCGGCCAAGGCGGGCAGCTGTGGCCTGGAACACGGTGAGAGCTCTGGGGCAGGGAGACAGGGGGCCCTGGGTGCCGTGTGGGACCCCTGCCCTTTAGGGGGCCTGAGATTTCCCCTCGTTAAACTGGCCCTTGGAGGGGCAGGGACCAGTGGGCCTTGGGCCTTGGCACCCCACTTGCCTCCCTTAGCTCCTGGGCGCCCTCCCAGGGAGTGGGGCACGGAGGGTTTGTTGGGGGGTGTCTGGTGATCTCGGTGGCAGCTGGCCCTGTGCTGCAGCCGGGCTGGCTGGGCCGGTGGGGTCGGGCTGCCCCCCAGATGCCTGAATGGGGGCTGCCACCATCTCCCCGTGCAGAGCTGAGCTGCACCAAGAATGAGAAGGAGCTCGAGGAGCTGCTTCTGGAAGCCAGTCAGGAATCTGGGCAGGAGACACTGTGACACTTTAGGTGAGACGGGGTCTGGCGGGCTGGGGAGCCAGCAGCAGAGGCCCTGGCTCTGACAGCCTCCCCCCACCACCCCCTCTCTCCTAGTTTCTTTTTTTCCAGTCGGTCTGCAATGAGCTGAGGCCAGAGCCATGAGAATGTGCTCGCCCTCACCCCAGCCTTCCTGCGGCCCGGACGCCAGGGGTGGGGGTCTGTCTGGGGACCCTGCCCCCTGCACAACACTACATGGGCGTGGGAGCGACAGGGCGTGGGCCCCCATCCGACCTGAGCACTTGTATTTATGTGTCCAGCCCGCCAAGACTCTGGACTGGAGAGTAGGGGGGAGGGGAGACGTCTCCAAGGTCATCAGCCCCAAAGCTGCCGACTTTTCTGGAGGGGCTTGTTGGGCCCGCTCACCCTGTGGAGGGCAGGGGCCCTTGGTGGCCCTGGGCACAGACGAGGCAGGAGGCGTGGTGTGGGAGGGGTGCTGAGTGATGGTGGTGGTTGAACTTGGTGGCGCAGCCCCAGACAGGGTGAGGCCCGGGTGGGGGTGGGGGATGGGAGCAGAGAACCAGAACTTTCTTTCTCTTAAGTGCAATAACTCTATCAGGGAGCTGGGTGGGGAGCAGCCAGGTTCTGGAGACCCTGCTGTCAAGGTCACTTGAAGCTGCCCCCTGAGTCGCACTACAACCCGGGAAGGGGAGGGGGTGAGGGTAGAGGACAGGGGAGGGGCCGCTTCTGTCGGTGCAACTCTGTTCACACCTTTTCTAATAAACCAGAGCTGGGTTCACCACTTGCCTCTTCTCTGCTTGTGCTCATCCTGGCGGGGCCCGCAGCCGCCCCTCCGTAGGTGCGCCTGGCACGCGCTGCCCACCAGTTGCCAGAGTCCTGTTCTCTGGTGATGCTACAGTGATGCGGTGCAGGGGGCACAGGTCGCTCCCTCCCCAGCCACCAGCCGCTCGGGGAAAACCAGACGCCAGCCTGCGGGAGCTGGCCCTGGCCGCTCGGGGGTCGTGTGCCGGGGACACAAGTAGCTGTCGCCGGAGCCCCCTGGGCAGCCAGCTCCCCAAGGCCAGCAATGCCGCGGGTGCGGCCAGGGGCTGGGGGCGGTGCTGGGGAACCTGAGCTTCACCCTTCAGAAAATGCGAGCCGCTAAGGGGAGAAACGTTGCACCCACTGCTTCTTCCCCACGTGGAGGCCGACACGGGGTGGGTGTGTGGAGGACCAATGTTGCTGGCCAGGTGCCCTGGTGCCACTCAGTTGCTGCTCAAGTCAGGAATCTGTCCCCAGCTGCCCGGACGCCTTTGGGCCACTGCCGGGTTGTCTTCAGTCATTGGCAGCCGTGTGTGTCCTGACCTGGGTGGAGGGCTCTGGGAAGCCCTGGACACCAGCCTCCAGCACCTGCCCCTCTCCTGCTGCTGGGGCAGCAGCCCTGGTTCTGAGGGACGGGCAGCATCGCCCTCCAGCTGGTGCCCCCTGTGCGGGTGGCGGGGGGGGGCAGTGGGGGTGGGACGAGCCCTCCAAGCTTCTTGGTGAGACGGGAGTGAGATTTGCCTTGAGGGGCTGGGGGCTGCAGCCTCCGCCGGGCTGGGTCTGTCGTACTCTCCCCCCTGCCCCCCCCCTCCGCATCTCAGTTGACCTGCGATCTGTGCGAGCTGTCCCTCAGGAATCACCACGGTGGGTGCTCACCCACCTTGCACTGCTACCTCCTCCTCCAGGCTGGTGACAATTGGCTGGGCTGGGGCGCAGGGTCCTCAGCTCGTCTGTCCCTGCTGTGATGCTTTTCAGGGGCTGGGGTCCTGTTCCCAGCCTTGTCCCTGCTCTGTACTGAATCTAGCTCAGGGTGAGAAACTTGGTCCTTCTGACCATTTAGGGTTGAAATGTGTCTCCGCCTGCCCCCACACAAAAAATGTGAACTAACCCCCAGGACCTCAGAGTGGGACCTTTGAAAACAGGTTTTTACAGACGTAATCATGTTAAAATGAGGTTACAAGGCAGGCTCTCATCCACTGACTGGTGTCCTTATAAAAGGGGGCAATGGGGACAGATGCGCACAGCAGGGAAAGGATGTGAGGACAGAAGCCTGTGCAGGTAGAGGATTGGAGGGATGGCAGCCACCAGCCAAGGGACACCAGGTTGCCAGCAAAGTGCGCGAAGCCGGAAGGGGCCAGGGTGGGTTCTCCGGCAGGTGTCCGAGGGCGCGTGGCTCTGCTGACACTGTGGTTTCACACTTGTGGCCTCAACTGTGAGAGCATACACTTCTGTCATTCTCAGATGCCCAGTTTGGGGGACTTGGTGACAGAAGCCCCAGGAGACTAACAGACCAACTCTTCACAGCTTCTGACTTTCTGACTTTTGGGACTCCTGGGTCATGGGGTGGGTCCCTTTTCCTTCAGCCACCCCAGCATCACTGTCGCTCGTGCAGACACATGGAGTCTTTTAGTGCTTGGCTAGATGCTGTATCCAGTCTTAAAAGATACCACTGCCCTAACCCAGGTGGTTAGTCACACACGTGAGCGTTCAGAATGGCAGGCAGTTCTTCCCCACAGTGACCTGGGGACCCAGACCCCCACCCCCACCCCCATCCCCACCATCCGGCTCTGCTGCCCCCTAGGTCCTGGGTTCTGCATCCAGCAGGCAGAAGGGGGAGAGTGAAGGCAAACCTGCTCCCTAACGCCACCACGTGGACAGGGAACACACCTCACTTCCACCTCTGCAGGTGACAGCAAGCCCTGCGGCCTCGCCTGGGTGCACATTTCAGCAAAAGCTCCGCACTAGAGAGGGGACTGAGACTCCTGGTGGCCAGTGAGCCACTTTGGGCACATCTGGCCACACCGGCATTCTGTCAGGTTTAGTTTTTCAGTCTCCCAGGACTTGAGCTTTGCCAGGCACATAGCAGTCTGTCACAGGTGACGAACACAAGGCCCACAGGCCACATCTGGCCCTCCAGCCTTGTTTTATCCCACCAGACACCTTGTTCCTACCTGGCTCACTTAACTGTGAAGGAGTCGTTACATTTACACAATCCTAAAATTACATTTGAGCCCTGGCTGGTGGCACCGTGGGTAAGCATTGACAGGCCTGGGAACCCAAAGGTCACAGGTTCGATTCCCAGCCAGGGCACATAACCAGGTCTCCAGCCAGGTCTGTAGCTGGAGGCAGGTGAAAGGCAACCATACATTGATGTTTCTTTTTGTCTCCGCCTCCCTCCCTTCCCCCTCTCTCTAAGAATAATAAATCTTTTAAAATTACACGTGGCCCTGTGAAGGCAACCGTGAGGCTGATGTGGTCCCTGGGTGAAATGAGTTTGACACCCCTGGTGTAAGCTAAACAGGCAAGTCTGACCACTGCTCAGCCCATAACAGGTCTGCAGCCAAGGGCAGCCCTCTCCGATGCCCTTGTTTTCCTTCTGGACTCCAGGTGGTAAAAAAACAGCAGCCCCAAATCATGTTGGCTTAGGGAAGGCAAAAGGGAGGGGACATACAGTGGCTCCAGTAGCGTGTCTTCAGAGACACTGATGAACGGTATCATGAGGACCCCAGTCTCTCTCCAAGGGGGCTCCGTTGGTGGGCAGGCTCTCCCCTGCTGCTGGAAACCTCTCCTGCAGGCCCAGGTTACTCCACCAGCTCAGCCATGCCGGGGCTGAAAAGCAGCACCTCAGTCCAGGCACCGCCTGTGAAAGTCACAGGCCAGCTCTGCCCTGCGTCCACCTGGACACAACCATTGGCCAGGGACACCGGGGTGTTGCGCCCAGCCTTGAAGCTAAGGAATGGAGTCAGCACCCCCACCAGGCTGCACGGTGTGAGGGTGGCACCTTCAATGAGTTCTAGGCTCCCTCTCAGACTATCCCCTCAGCCCTTGGCGCCCTCGCTCAGAAGTCATGCCCTGTGGGTCCTTCCTCCCACCCTGGACTGGGCCAGGCGCACTACAGGCCTGAGCACGTGGCTATGTGACCAATGAGGAATGGATGGGAAGCTGCCCAAAAGAGTGACATCCCATCCTAGGTCTAGCAGGAGGGAAGATGGTACCAAATGGGCAGAGTCCAGCCCTAGGAGAGCCCTCACCCCCACCAGGCTCTGGCCCAAGCACCTGCAGTGCCCCCCACTCTGCTCAACTTTCCTGGCCTCGTCAAGGGCCCTGAGGTAGCCTCCCCTGGACAGTTACTCATCCAGGGAGGCAGTGCTCCCACCCAGCTGGCTGAGGTGCCAGCAAGGCATAATTAACCCACAATGTGGAGGGCGGAGTGACACTGCAAGTGGAGTAGCCTGCTGAGGTCACCTCAGACGCTACCCTCGAAAATGTCAGCTCTTGTCCAGCCCACAGAGATGCAGGGTAAGGTACGGGGACAAGGACCTGCATCCCTGAAGCCCGGACACCATCACCTGAGTCAACGCAGCACTTCCTCCCTTCAGCTCCCTGCCCGGGCCTCGCCCACCACCCCCGCAGCTCCTCCTGCCCTGGGACGCCAGCTAGCACTGCTGACTCTGGGCAGGAAATGGGCAGAGCAGGGCCGGCCTGCTCGCCGGTTCTTGCAGAGCCAGTGAGACCAGGGCCTGAAGACCAACCAAAGGCTTTCACGCCTTCATTTATTGCACTTGAACTCTGAGTTCCTTCATTTATTGCACTTGAACTCTGAGTTCCTCCGTGGTCCTTTGCGCCTCTCTCTGATGCCGGTGGTGCTATTGTCAGCTACTGCCAACGGCTCTCCCTGGCCCACAGATTCACCTGGGTAATGCGCCCAGCACCCGCCTCACTCCCAACACTGGAGCCTGGGCTTTGGGCCCAGCTGGGTCCCCTACAAGTGTCCTCATCCGGGCAGGCAGGAGGGGAGCTGGGAGCTGTTGCCCCTCCTAGCACCGAAGTCCTTCACTAAGGCACCCCCAGGTTGGGCTTCCTGAAGTGCAGGTCGCTCAGGCCACAGGTCTCGGCTTACTCCGGTGGTACAATAAATCTTGGGAGTGAGACACTTCACTGGCCCCCAAGGGGTGGCCAGACCCAGTGGCCCCAGGAGACTGGTTAACTCTGTTGCCAGTGCGGGCAGCCCGAGGAGCCTGGTTGGGTCGGGGGTGGGGGCTTTCACTGCGGGGGTGGGAAGCTTCGTTGGCCTGCACAGGGTTGTGGCCCGCTGAGTGGCCTGACCTGGCCGCCTCGGTGGCCTGGTCCACTCCGCTGGTGGCGTGGACAGCCCGAGAAGCATGGTTAGCTCTGGAATGGGGAGTTTCACTGCGGGGGTGAGGGGCTTCACTGGCCTGTGTAGGGCTGTGCCCCCCCGAGTGGCCTGGTCGGGCTGTCCCAGGGGACTGGTTGGCTCCATTGGCAGGATGGCCAGTCCTGGAGGCGGGGTTGGCTCCATTGGCAGGATGGCCAGTCCTGGAGGCCTGGTTGGCTCCACTGTTAGGATGGTCAGCCCTGGGGGCCTGGTTGGCTCCATTGGCAGGCTGGCCAGTCCTGGAGGCGGGGTTGGCTCCATTGTTAGGATGGTCAGCCCTGGGGGCCTGGTTGGCTCCATTGGCAGGCTGGCCAGTCCTGGAGGCCGGGTTGGCTCCATTGGCAGGATGGCCAGTCCTGGAGGCGGGGTTGGCTCCATTGGCAGGCTGGCCAGTCCTGGAGGCGGGGTTGGCTCCATTGGCAGGCTGGCCAGTCCTGGAGGCCTGGTTGGCTCCATTGTTAGGATGGCCAGTCCTGGAGGCGGGGTTGGCTCCATTGGCAGGATGGGGGGCATCCCCCGCTGGGGATTTTGGTGGGCTGGGTGGCTTGAGCGCGTTGACAGCCCGGATGAGGCTCATACGCCTGCGGATGGAGTGGTCCAGGTTGACCGTGCAGCGCAGCAAGGTCTGCGCCTCAGACACGGTGAAGGGGAAGTCCGTGCTCAGGAAGCGCTGGAAGAGCTCGGGGTCACCATCCAGGTCAAGCACATTCTTCAACGCCTTGGTCATGGTGTGCAGCTCCTGGCTGTTACCGCGAAACACGTTCCAGAGGTGCTCTTGGGCCCCTGGCGCGCCCCCCGCCTGCTGCCGGTCCTCCAGGCACTGCAGCGCCCAGCTGAGGCGGCAGGGCCACTGGTTAGCGAGCACGATCCAGGCCACGGCCTGGCGTGGCGTGGGGCCCCCGAGGTCCTGCGGCTGCTGCTGCTGCAGCAGGCGCACGGTGATGGGCACCGTGTTGACGATGCGCCGCATGGACACCAAGTTGTCGGGTATGTACTCGTAGAGGCAGTCGTGCTCGTTGTGCAGGCAGAAGAGCGCCTCCTGGATGCGCCGCGCCGCCTCCGCGTCGATGCGGCTCTGCGTGAGCCTGGCCCCCTCCTGCATCTCCACCGCCAGCAGCTGCGCGTCCTCGTCACCGCCGGGGCTCAGCGGCTGCAGCTGGCGCATCAGCTGGCGGTACAGCAGGTCGTCGCGGCTCTGCACTGCGTCGTGCAGGAACTGCAGCTTGGTGCGGCGGCCCATGATGGGCACGGAGAAGGGCAGCGTGACGGTGCGGTTGAGGAAGAGGTAGCCGTTGTCGGCCGTGCCCTTCATGGAGCTAGCGCTCTCGAGGCAGGCGGCCAGGATGCTGGGGTCCACCACCAGGATGAAGATGAAGGGCGCGTGGCTGTCGGACAACAGGGTGTTGATGGCGTTGAGCACGCCCACCACGTGCTCGGAGTAGCACGTGTCCAGCCCGGTGACCTGGAGCACCACGCGCAGCCGGGTCTGCTGGTAGATCTCCATGAAGTACAGGAAGTCGGTGACAAGCTCCACCTCCTTCTTCACCTCGCACATGAAACCCAGCTGGCTGCCGAACTTCTCTTGCGACACGAGCCGCTCGATCTTTTTGCGCTGGCTCACGAACAGGTGCTTGCCCACCGAGAACACGGCCATGAGCAGGCCCGAGCCTGACAGCGTGGTGGCCGCGCCGCCGACCGCCCGCAGCAGGTTGCTGTTGGTGCCACTGTGGCTCAGCGCGTGGGCCCCCAGCGACAGGTAGAGCAGGGCCACGCCGAGGCCCAGTGCCGTCAGCAGCGCCACCAGCCCCAGGAACACGCGGCGCCGGCAATGCCACTCGCGCAGGCGGGAGCCTTTCGAGGTGCCCGGTTTGTTGCCCAGCACCGAATACACGCTGAAGGGCAGTGCGCCGTACTGGTGGCGGATGCCCTCGCACAGCGTGGTCACCAGGCCGGCCCACAGCTTGTCGGTGCCCTCGTACTCCCAGGCGCTGAAGCGGATGAAGAGGAACTTCAGGTTCTTGCGCCGCAGGTGCACCTGGGTGATGATCGGCTGCAAGAACACCAGGTACCACAGCAGCTGCGGGACGCCCCAGCCGCGCACCGGCCGCGCGCGGGACTGCAGCCCCTCCGTCTCGAGCTGCGCCGCCTGCTGCTCCATCAGCGCTGCGGGGATGGAGGGTGTGGGGTCAGTTGGAGAGAGCCGCCCGGGTAGGGTTCGGGCGGGGGGCGGAGCTCCGAGTTGGACTGGGCTGGGGGCGAGGCTAGATCAGGGGTGGAGCCTGCATATGCGGGTGGGATGGAAAAATCCGGGGCAGGTGCGTGAAATGCGTGGCGGAAGGCTTGGAGCAAGGCTTGGACCGGGAAAAGTCTGCGGGTGAGGCCGAGGATCAGGGGTGGACGCAAGTCGAGTCCCCAAAGGAAGAGGAAGCGAGAGGGCAGGGAAGGCAGACTCAACGGAAGGAAAGAATAGGTAGAAGTTCTGAGGAAGACGGATGTTGGGCAGCAAGGGCACAGCCTTGATCTGATTTCCCTGACTTACTGCTCCTCCTCTACAGCTCTCAGCTTAGTTGGCTCCTCCTCCAGGAAGCCCTCTCTGATTTGGGGGCTGGAGTAGGCACCCCATGGCTCTCCCCACCACCTCCCTCCCAGCCCTCTTACATACTCTGAGTTGTCACTGGGGACAGGTTTGTCCCCCTCTCTGAATTGTGAGCCCTCGAAGGGCAAGGCCCTGGTTGTCTTGGTCACCAAGGGAGTACTGGGGGAATGTTTGAAGGTTGGGCCAGGGTCTGTCTGCTATGAGGTTAGTGAATGAATGAATGGGAATGTGTCGGGATCACCTAGCACAGAGTAGGTGATCCATATGCCGTTTCTGGGGCAACATGGGGCAGAGATGGGCTTATTCAGGCCTGGGCAGGTGTGAGTTCATGTCTTCAGTCAAGGGCTCTTGTGGGCCACAGCTGAGGAGGAGAGAGGGTTGGTGGGGAGGGAGGGAGGGCAGGAGACTGCAACCTCGGTGAGGAAGCTGGGCTTTCTCCCTAGGGTGCTAGGGAGCCATAGGAGGCTTTTGAGCACGGGAATGACAGGAATAGATATGAATTTTAGAAAGAGTCCTTGGAGAGGACTTGGCAGGGGAGGGGCGTGAGACCAGAGGCCAGGAGGCAAGAGAGGAAACTGGAGCAGGGACAGGGACCCGGGGGCACAGGCTGTGGGCATTGGGGAGATACCTGAATTGCGGGCCTCTGGACTGGGGCAGGCTGGCCTCAGGGGCCAGTGGATCTTGTGGGGAAGCCTAGGGCTGGGCAGGGACCAGAGACTCCATCTCTTGTATCACCCCCCCCCTCCCCCAACACACACAGATCCTCACCAGTGATCTTGTTCAGCATCAGGTGCAGTCGGCAGCCAAAGGGGGCGTAGAAACCCACGGTCACGGGCACGGGCACGTGGCACAGGGTCTTGGCCAGGCAGCTGCAGTAGACATCATCTTCTGTCAGGATATCTGGGGGCCGGGGTTGGGGGGCGGGTAGAGGTAGGAAAATGGAGTCAATGAGGCTGTCGGGGCAGCACCCTCCTCCCGCCCCACCCCCCACCTTCCAGAGCACCCCGCTCTCAGGCACCTCCCGCCCCCCGCCGGTGTAGCAGCAGCATCCCTCTCCTGTGGGGGACTCGGATCAAACCTGGGCTGGAGGGAGGTTCCTGTGGCCACAGGCAGCCCCCCCGCTCCAGGGCCAGGTGCGGCCCTGGAGGCCCCTGTGGGCCCCCCTGTGAGCTGACCCCAAGTTCACCAGGCCCAGGCTGGAAGCTGGACTCCCCTGGCCCCAGCCCCGAGACCTGTGCTAATTCCGCTGCCCGGGTCTTAAGTCACCAGGATCAGCCACCAGCCCATGGTCTCCGCGGAAAAATCCTGTGACCGTTTCTTGGGACTCAAGGCCTCTGGATGCTTAAGACAAACTTTCCATACCCCGAGGGCCCCCTCCTGCCTGCTCTGCGAGCCTGGCTTCGGTGTGGTGGGGCTCTATGACCACGGGCTCCTTTCCGTTCCTTGTCCACCCCTAACCCTGACCTTGACCTCTCTTCCTCTCCAGGACCTCATGCCCACAGTTACTTAGCCTGCCCTCAGCCAAGGCACACCTGCCTTCTGGTCCCCACCCTGTTACCTTTCTCTGAAGGACCGGGGTTAGAGCAATGTCTCAGGGAATGGGATGGCAGAGACACTGGGGACACGGGTACCCTCAAAGGATCTGGCCAGGGGCAGGCCCTGAGTCAACACTGTGGTCTGAAATGGCCATTGAGGGCACAGATTTGGGGCTAAACTCTGGCACCTGGAGTTGGGGCACCAGAAAGGCAGGGCTCCATCTCGTGGTGCTGTCGTCCTGTCTGTCAGGGAGGCCTGGAGGCTGCAGGACTCTTGCCCGGCCAGGGGCTCAGCAAGAAGGGTCAGAGGAGGATGGGGGACTAGGTTGGCCAAAGTGTCAACCAAGACAGATTTGCTCCCACCCTTCCCAATGGCTGGGTGGTCTCACCTCATTCAGCCTCTGCCTGGCTGGGTGTGACAGGAGCACTGGGGCCCAGAGGCTCTAGTGACAAGGTTGTCCCTGACCTGGAGCCCCAGTCCCTGCGCAGCTGTCGCTGTTTTCTAACCAGGGTGGCAACCAGCTGCATGTCCCGTTCTCCCTCTGAGGTCAGGCCACCAGCACCTCTGGCCCGGACTCCCAAGCCCACCCTTGCCGCCCACAGCCCCCTCTCCTGTTGGCTCCTGAGTCCGCCCCCACCCCTTCCGGCCTCTGCGCCGACTCCCCTCACTGCCCTCGATCCAGCCACCCGGACCCCCTTGCTGCCCCCCACAGTCTGCACTTGCTGGTCCTGAGGCCACTTACTCAAGAGAACTGCCCTGTCCTGGCTCAAACGTCCCCTTGATGAGGCCTCGCCCGCCGCCCGACAAAGCCATTTAATTGGAAAATCTTGACGGTTCCCTCTTTCCCCTCCCTGCTCTGTTTTCCCCCAATGCTTTTCAACTTTCCTGTTCCTCTTGATTCTTGTACCTGCTTCCCCCTCCCCGCCCTTCCGCTGCTCACATCTTCCCCGGCAGAGCGTGAGCTGGGGGGTTGCGGGGGGCAGCGACCTGCCCGCTTTGCGCACCGCCCCCAGCACAGCGCCTGGAATTTAATACCTGGTCAGCGACTGAATGAATGAGTGAGCGAATGAATGGCTGGATCCCGCCCATCGCTACATTGCTGTCTCCACCCCGCAGGCCCCTTTCCTACCTCAAGTTGCAGCTGCTCACGGGCCCGTCTCCCCCACACCAGAGGCGGCCAGTGAGCTCATCACCCCTGCCCTTCGTCCTCCGTGGCCTGTGGGGCCAGGACGGAGGGCCAGTCAGACACCAAGCAGAGCAAGGGAGTCAGCCCAGGCCCCTGACCAGCCCAGGATGGAGGCACCATGGACAGGCCCAGCCTGGAAGCCTTGGATCCCAACAGATGAAGCAGGGTGGCTGCCCCAAGGCCCAGGGTCAGGGGCAAGCGCCTCCCAGACGGGGACCAGAGGGAGAGATGAGGGCAGGCCCGGCCCAGGCGGGAAGCGAGGCGGCAGGGACAGAGCCGTGGGGAGGCTGGGTGAGCACCGGAGCTGTAGGAGGTGAAGGGGCCGCAGGCTGCGGAGATAGGCAGGGGCCGGGCGTCTGAGGGCCTGCCGGGCTCCAGGAGGGCGCCAGTTGCGGAGGGCAGGGCTGGACCGCTGCTGGCCGTGGTGGGTGCAGTGGTGGGTACAATTCGGGGTTGGGGGGCGCAGGCCAGTCCCAGGGGGGCAGTGGTGGCTGGAGCTGTCCCTTTGTGGGCACTGGGAACAGGGCAGAGACGCTGCCGCAGGGGGTTGGGACGAGGGGCCGGGGGCTGCCGCTGCTGCTGCTGCTGCCGCTGCTGCAGGACAGGGAGCTGGGGACCCCGGCGGCAGCCCCCAACACCCCACTGCTGGTTGTGGTAGGCCAGCTGCCACCGCATCTGGGGGGGCGGCTGACAGGGCCTGTGGGGCTCTGGGTCATGGCACCACTGGTGACGGCATCCTGGAAAGAAGGAAGCAGGGGTGACTGGGCCTGGGTCCCTGACTCCTGGGGCCGCTGGCAGGAACCAGGTGGGGTCCGCTGATGCAGATGGAGGGGCGCTGACTTTCAGCTGAGGCCCAGGAGAAGCCAGACACTGACGGAGGGTGTGGTCACTGCCTTGGGCCGGGGGTTGGGGGGAGGGGGGGGGAAAGGGGGTACAGGGGCCTAGGCTTTAGCTGGGTTAGAGAGGGGGTGACATTCAGGGTCCCTACTATCCCAAGTGTCTCAGTCCCTGAGGGCCTCCCAGTGGGTGACAGGAATCTGTGGGGGGCTGGCCTGGTTGGTCCAGAGGAGGCCGGTGACAGGGGACAGGGCAGGGGTGGGGTGGAAGGGGGGTGGGTTGGGTTTCCAGTCTCCAGCCAGGCAGGTGGGAGGGAGGCTGCCCTGGGAAGGGGTCAGACACCCCCGGAAGCTGGTCCCTGCCTCATTCACAGTCACTTGGAGGGGGTTACTTTTCTATGTCCCTCCCATCACGGGGAAGGGCCAAGCCGGGGGCCTCCTTTGCTCACATCCCTGTCCTGGCTCCCAGCCTTGGGCCTCCAGGTCTGTGGTCCCCCCATGACCCTGTCTGCCAAAACCTCCACAGGGAGTCGGGTGACCTCTCTCTGGGGCCCAAGTGTCTCCTGCTCCACCATCCACGGGGTGGGCCCCCACTCACATGCCAGGACCCCCTCCACACTGAATCCCTACCTTTTTGGTGTCCCAACTCTGGGTCCAAGAAGTAGCCTTCGGGGGAGGGCTGGCGGGGCAGGGAGCCCTTGGCGAAGTGGACAGTATAGTGCTGGTGCATCGCAGCCAGGGCCTGTTCCGGGGAGCGGGGTGCTCAGTGCCCAGCCCCTCTGTGTGCAGCGCCAGCAGCACCAGCAGCTACTCCCAGGACAGCCGCCTGCGACCTAGGACAGGCGAGAGACCCCGTCCCAGGTGTTGGGTCCCAGGTCGCCAGGTAGGGCAGAGGTGCGCTTCAGGGTAAACATTGCCAGATGGAGGAGGAGGACTGAGAGAGGCTAGGACAGGTGGGGGACAAGCTGGGGTGGGTGAGCAAGGTGTTGGGGCGACCCTGGGAGCATCCAGGAGGCCAGGACAAGGGAGAGGGCTGAGCAGATGGAAGCTGGGGAAACTCAGGAGCTGGGGGGGTGGCTGAGGAAAATTAGGGGAGAATTAGGCATGGGGGTGTGCGCTGCGGGAGGTGGGGGGCTGGCGCCGGTCAAAGGACGGGAACCCAGTGCGCTGACGGGGGGGGGCAGTGGGGTCGGGAGCATCAAATGGTTGAACCTCAGGGCCGAGTCCTTTCGGACACCAAATGAGGAGCTGAAGGGAGGGGGATTCTGGCGGGAGTGAAGGAAAGCAGGCGGTTCCATTTGGGGAGTTTAAGATGCCCCAAGTCTGGGGAAGCAGCAGTGGAGAAAGGATGCTATTGGGTGGGCAGGGGGACAGATGAAGGGCGGAGGAAGTTGGCGCGGTGAGAGCCGGGACTCCATGAGGGCCGGGGGCTCCATGCCCGCCATCCCACCCCCCAACCTGGGGTCCCCTGTACCTGATGGTAGCTCCCTGCCAGGCCCCGACGAGCTGCTGTGCCTGCCCCGCCGCCGGGCGTCCAACTGGTGAGAGGCTGGGAGTTGGAAACTGAGCTGCCCGACCGGTTTGCCCTCCCAGTCCCCCGCCCCTTCCCCCGCTTGTCGGCCCAGGGCTGGTGCTCTCTGCTCTCGAGGACTGTGGGGACAGCACCTGAGGTTTAGGGATGGGTGGTCAGTGATGCAGGTGCTTGGCCACTGGGCTGCCTGGGTGGGACCGGCCAGATGGTCTCTGGGGCCAGCCCCTGGGCATTTCCGCTGTGCGAGGGGAGGAGGTGGGGCAGGGGCTGAGCCAAGCCAGGACGCAACCTCGAGTCAGATGCCAGCTCCTCCAGGGCCCGGCTGTGTGACCTTGGGCGAGTGACTTCACCTCCCTGAGCCTCGGCTTCCTCATTGCTGAGAGGGCCGGCGTTGGCGCCCACTTCCCGAGGCCAGAGTGGGTACGTAGCCACAATGGCAGCCAGCGTGCCGGGGACTGGCTGACCCACTTACCAGGCTGCTCTGAATGCTTCTCATACAATGACGATGAGGAAGGACCACATGCTCCGAAGGCTTCCCAGGGCCCCCACGTGGCGCACAGGCTTCGCAGGCACCAACCCCATTCTCCCTCCTCATGCCACGGCACTCACTTCGTGGGGAGCCCCTGTGGGGCCCCGTGAAGGCAGACCAGGACTTGGAAAACAGTGATGTGTGTCCTGCCGCCTGCCTGCCTGCTGGTAGGCTGGTGCGCAGGTCCCTCGAAGACATCCCTCTAGAGGTGGGGGTGGGACAAGAGGGGGCCTAGTGCCATGGTGCCCCTCTGCCCTCCAGGGTCCTGCTCCCTGGGCCACCAAACGGTGGCTTCGTGGGTCTGGTGACCTGATGGGGATGGGGAGGCAGCCACGGGACAGTGCCCAAGACAGCGGGGCTCAGGGCAGAGAAGGAAACCCACTTGCCCTCCAGGGGGTGGCCAAATACTGACCCTCCCCTCCCGTTCCACCTGAGCCTGGTGCTCCCCCCACCCAGGCCTTCAGGGTCTCCCCCAGGGGCTGCACCAGTTCTGCACTCTGAGTAATAAGGGGTTTGTCTGGAGCAGGGGGGCTCCAGGGTGAGCCTCGGAGCTTCATAGAGGCAGCAGGCCTGACCCACATACACGGTTTAGCTGAGTAATTGTGATTCCCTGCGGAGCATCTGCCGTTGGTGCTGGGCGGGGTGGAGGAGGGCAGGGCCGGCGGGCAGGGCCGGGCCTGCCGAAGGCCTGGAATCGGGCCAGGAACGCCGGCTCGCGTGTGGGCTGGGAGGGCAGGCCCAGCAGCGTGTCTGTACTGACTACTCGGGCGGGGGACCCTTCCTGGTCCGCTTGGACCTCACCCCCGCCTCCGTCCGCTGCTCTGAGGTGGAGGTAGGTGCTTCCCCACGCTGGGCAGCGGACAGCACAGCGGTTATGAATGTAAATGATGGGGGGGGGGGGCATAGTCCTTTGTACGACTTTCATCTGCCAGGCATGTGAAGTGTATATAGTATGTGTGTGGGGACAGGGAATGAGGGCGTCTGGCCGGCCCCCCACATCTGTCCATTCCCACTCTTGGCCACACACCCTCAGATGCCCCAGCCTTGCTCCCCAGGAAGAGTCCATTCTGAGGGCCCCACAGGGCCAAGGGCAGCCCCACACTTGTTGACCCTAGTGGGGTTCCCAGGACTGGGGCCACCCCTCCCATTAACAGATGTGCAAGCTTTGGAACTCAGGACTGGAGGTGAAGGGTGGCCCAGAAAGGGAGGTGGTGAGGGGCATTCTGCCCCCCACCCATAGGCCATGTGACAGTCACTTTACAGATGCCCCATCCCTCGGCGCTCGGCAGGTGGCCTCTGTCTCCCACTTTGAACTGTCTCCACACACACAGACCCTTTATTGAGCTTCTGCCCTGCAGAGGGAGTGAAGTGTCCGATGGTGGCTGGGACCACCCGGGTCCGGGAGGTGCCCACCTCCCCTGTGACACCCACTGTTGGGCACACGGGATGCCCTGAAGTGGCTGCCTTGCTCGCCATCCTGAGCCTGGGGCCCCTCAGGACCTCTGGATCACCACCTGGAACCTGCCTGGAAGAGAAGGGTGGGATTTAGTGTAGCTGGGACCCGAGGGGAGAGGCCAAAGGTGTCTGAGGCCCTCAGGCCCTGCACCAGCAGGCTGGGTGGCCTCCCTGTTGCCAAGGGGCGATGCTCCTGGTCACCAGCCTGCACCCGGAGTTCTGTGTGACCTGTGTGACTAGGGGCACGAGGGCCAAGCTTGCAGGGAAGGGGCTGACGCAGGCCTGGGGGGGTCACAAATTGTCCATGTCCTAGCCACTTGGGGGAGAAAGAATGGAGGGTCGGGGACAGGCTGCCCCTGGGGAGGGACCCACTTCAGCGTATATAATGGATGCGCCTGGGGGTGAGAACAGCCCCCTTCACACAGGCTGCAAATGGCATGGGGTCTGGCTGCTCTGGAGCCCCCACTTGGATGACTTCCCTGTCCTCCTGCTGGGAAGAATGGTTGAGACCACTCAACCAGGGCACCACGGGGGGTTCGATCCTCCGCTCTGGTGCACACCGGGGAGTGTCAGGGGCACGGGTGGGCCGCACCCCTGTGTGGCCGGGCACGTGACTTAAGCTCTCAGGGCCTCGAATTCCCTACCACACTCAGGGAGAGCAGGGACCCCACAACCCGCGATGTCCACTACTCACAGACTGGCAGGGCTGCCACCGAGGCGGTGACCAGGCTCTTGATGCCCAGCGTGCTGAGGGTGCCGCGCAGGAGGCCGCAGGTGAAGGCCAGGAACTGGGGGCAGGTGGCACAGTCACTGTGGGAAAAGGGGGAGGCCACCCCCTAGGGCCAGGGCTGTGATGGGCTTTGGGTGTTGCAGGGGGAGGGGGGGGTCAACGCCTTGGCCTGGGGAGAGGCCTCCATTGTGCCGGGGGCTGGGGAAGAAGGGGAGTGAGGTGTGGGGGTGTCCCAGCAACCCCCTACCTTGGGCGCTTCCTCCACATACTGCGGGCCCGAGGCCATCCGGATGAACAGGGGGAAGGTGTTGTCCTGCAGGACATAGGTCCCCTGGGAACAGAGGAGAGGTTGTGGGGCTGGGGCAGTGCCTGTGCATTTGTAGTAGGGGGAGGGGAAGCCAGGGCATCTGGAAGGATCCCTCCCCCCAAACCGCTGCAGTTGGGGCCCATCCTTCCGAGCTGCAGAAGGGCCCACGGGCTTCGGGGCCTCATGGGGCTGACACAGGCAGTGTCACTGATGCGAGAGTGCCAGCCACAGGGCCTTCTGCCAACTCAGGGAGAGGCTCACGGAAACTCTGGAAATTGCTTCAAAGCCTCACTGCAACCTCCCCAGGAGGGCGGTGGCTGCCAAGGGGTGAGCCCAGCCTGGTCAGGGTCCCTTTCAGGAGCACGCAGGTGTGCTCCGTGTGGCCAGAAGCCAGGCACTGCGCAGGGCACGCACCTGGTGATTGGTGCGGAGGCTGTCCATCTGCTTTTGGAACATGGCCACCCACAGGTCCTTGCACAGGAACTTGAGGACATCCAGCTCCTCCCTGAGGGCCAGTGTCTCCCGGGGCAGCCTGAGGGCAGCCGCAGATATTTGGGTCAGGCTAGGCCTGGGGTGGGGGAGCCCAGGGTGGGGAAGGGGAAGCCCCGTGGGGTTACCGCATGGAGCAACGCAGCCTCCCACCTCAAGTCCAGCTGGGGTGGGACCGTGCCTGAGGGGTGGGCTCTCACCTCTCGCCCATGGCCTGGCCCACACGGAAGCCCATGCCCTCCAGCACCAACAGGTTCCTCTTCTGTCCCTAGAAGGCCAGGGAAGGGAGGCTCAGGGCACTCAGCCACCTCCACCAGGGAGCCACCCAGGGTAGCAGCTGCAAGACCAGCCACCTATGCAGCTCAGCAGAGCGGCAGCCTGCACCCCCCTGCCTTGGGGCCGGCTATCCTGGAGAAACTGGAGTATTGCCCACACTCAGCCTGATGGCACCCACCACCCACTGGCAGCGCAGCACCCCGGGAGACAGTGATCCTGAGGCAGCAAGGCGTGATCTTCATGCCCTAAAATAGTGGAGAAGCCTGGGAAGGACAGGCAGGGACTCTGGGGAGGGAGCTGCTCCCCTGGGTGCTGGGGGAGGCAGTGGCATTCTGGAGGGTGACCAGGGTCCCCCAGCGGGAAAGACTGAGGCGCCAGGTGGGGCGCTGCACAGCTGCAGGGGACAGCTAGGGGAGGAGCCCTTGTGAGAAATGTTCAAACCTGTCGAGAAGTTTTTTTTTAAGTCTATTTGAGCCAAACTGATAAGAATTGCTGGGAAGCAAAATCTCAACGGGTTGAGAAAATGCTCCGGAGGGTGACAGGTTTGCAGCCTGTTATGGGTTGGAATCAAAGGAAGCGTAAGGAGGGTGACATGACACCCGGGGGGGTAGGTTTAGGTGGGTGGGTGGGGTAAAATCTCTGCGCTTGGACAATAAGTAAACAGACATTGGTGGGTCCAGGATTGTTAATAATCCGCTCAGCACACAGAGGTGGTATTTGGGGAACAAGGTGACAAGGGGGAGGTCTGTAGTCCCTGCTCTGGTGTGGTGGGCATGCCCTGATGGGTCCAGCAATGTGGAAATGTGAGATTACTCTTTTATTTATTTTTAGAGAGCAGGAGAAAGAGAGGGAGGGAAACATCAACATGTGGAAGATACATCAATCAGCTGCCAGCCCTGGCTGGTGGCACAGTGGATAAGGTGCCGGCCTGTGAACCCAAAGGTCACAGGTTCGATTCCCAGCCAGCGCACATAATCAGGTTGCAAGCCAGGTCTCCAGCCAGGTCCATAGCTGGAGGCAGGTGAAAGGCAACCATACATTGATGTCTCTCTCCCTCTCTCCCTTCCCCTCTTTCTGAAAATAATGAAATAAAATCTTAAAAAAAAAAAAATCAGCTGCCTCTCGCACACCCCCAACTGGAGACCTGGCCCGCGACCCAGGCATGTAGGTGCCCTGAGAATTGAACCAATGACCCTTTGGTTCACAGGCCGATCGATGCCCAATCCACTGAGCCACACCAGCCAGGGCAAGAAATACCAGATTGCTCTCAAGGTCAAGACTGACCTTTGTCAAGGGCTCTACAGGCCTAGAGGACATGACTGCTCGCCATGACCGGCTTCCATTTCCTATTTCTGTTCAGGTTTAGCAGGTGGCCCGCTTCTCATCCACAGAGGGAGGTCCAGGTTGGGGTATCAGAAATACCAGGTCGGCCTGTGGTGTGAGGCTCCAGGCTTGGAGAAAGTCTGGCGGAGCCCAGGTGGAGAGCAGAGAAGAGGGGATGCAGAATATTTGGGGGGAGGCTGCAGCTCCCAGGCCTGTGCCCCCTCCTCTGCCAGGCTCCCTGGCATGCAGGCCCTGCCCACCGATCTCCGCTTCTCCCATGGGAACCTGGCCTGCTGGGAACCACAGTGCCAGTGCTCAAAGGTACCGCCTGTCGGGTGGGAGGGATCTGAGGACTAAGGACGTTTGGGGGCTAAGCTGGGCCTGTGAGAGGCAGTGAGGGGGACAGGGAGGTGCCCAGTGAGGAGCAGACCCTAACACTGACCAGGTGTGGGACTCGGCAGTGGCTAACCAGCCCGTGCCTCAGTTTCCTCATGTGTAAAGAGGACAGGGTTAACAGCCCCCCTTCCCAGGGTCCTTATGGGATTAAAGCACTGGTGAACTGAGTGCCCTGAGCTGGGCTCGGAACCCTGGCTAGAGGAGAACCCCACAAAGGGCTCTCTCTGTTCTGGGGTTGATGTACCTCAGCACCCAGAAGGCTGCCCAACCCTGTGTCCCTCCTGGAGGCTGGGCTCCACATGGTGTGCGCCTGAGGACTTCTGGCGTGACAGGAGGAGACAGAGGACTGCCAGGAGGGTGTGTGCAAAGGCAAGAAGGTAGGAAAATGCATGTAGAACACGGAAGCCACTGTTAGCACCTCGGAGGTGGGGGTGCCTAAGGGGAGGGAGGGGGCCCCAGCAGACCAGGGTGAGGCGGGTGTGTTTTTCCCTGTGTGACAAATGCTGCCTGAATGGTCTTAATGCAGGACAGACGGAGGATGACACAGACAGTCCCTCCCCCGAGGGAGCTGGGGTCCTGCAGCAGGAAGGACTATTACCATCCCTGGGATGTGCTCTCTGCCGGAAGCCATGTGCACCCCGAATCTGAGAAAGGAAGAGGTAAGCAGGGGAGGGAGTGGGTGGCAAGGTGACCCACCCGGGACAGCAGCCCTGCGAAGGGGCTGCCAGAGAGCCAGCAGGGTATCAGCCAGGCTGTGGCGGGGTTGTGCACGCGTGTGTGTGTGGTCACGTGTGTCCAGAAAGGTTTCCAGTTTGTTTCCCTTCAGTGAGCTTCAGACCGCCTGGCTGTGAATCCTGGCTCCGCCACTTACGGGATGTACCTCGTGGCCCTGCGCCTCAGTTTCCCCAGTGAAAGGGGGCTGATAGCAGTCCTTGCCTCACAGCAGTGTGACGACTCTACCCCTACTCGCTGTTACTGCCGGCCCTCGACAGGAACCAATTAAGAATCTGCCGAACTGCAAAGACTGGGTGAGGTGGGATCTGGAGAAAAAAGAAAGGGAGTGGGGAGCCTCAGGGAGGGAAAGGCCCGGGATAAGCCTGGGATGGAGAAAGAGGGGGTGGAGGAGGAAGGAAGCAGAAGCTGATTCACCTGCCTTTGTCAGGATGTTCCTGCCTCTGTCCCTGAAAAAACCCTTCAGAGATTAGGCGTTTATCATTATTCCCAGGGAAGGTACGGCCGTCTCTCCCATTCATGGAATCCTCTGGAAAACGGCCAGAGCAGGTGCGTGTCTGGGCTCCCACGCCTGCCTGGCTGAGTTTACACAACAGCCCCCTGAGAGGAAACGGGACAATCAGGACCAGAGGGGAACCGTAGGAGCCGCCTTATCAGGGTCACCCTGCACAGATCGCCACCATGCAACTGAGGGGCCAGGAGGAAGGGACAATCAGACAAAGGGAAGTTCTTGGAAATGAGAAAGAGGGTGGCCAAAATAAACATCTGGTAACAAGGGAGCTGAAAATGAGACAAATCTGTAAGGTAGGCAGAGCCTCCTGGGTTGGCCAGAAAAAACGTGAGGCAGGAAAAAATGAGGGAAAAGATGTCAGGACTGGAAAGACCGGTGTGGAACGAGGCGGGAGAAGAGGTAACACAAGAGAGGGGAGAAAAGCAGGCAGGAGTCGGGCTGGGATGACGCGCCTGGCGGCTCCCAGTCTCTTCCCCCGCCAGGCCCAGGACCAAGGAAGAACAGCCGGGGTTCCTGCCTTTTATTTATATATATTGATTTGAGAGAGGCGGCGGGAGAGAGAACAACATCAACGGGAGAGAGAAACACTGATTGGTCGCTTCCGCATGCGCTCCAACTGGGGATCGAACCCACAACCTAGGTGCAAGTCCTGACCAGGAATTGAATCCAAAACCTTTGGTGTATGGGATTCTCCAACCAAGGGAGCCACCCAACCAGGGCCCCGTTTCCTGTCTTAAAAAAAAAGCACAGCCCTGGCTGGTAGCACAGTGGATAAGGTGCCGGCCTGTGAACCCAAAGGTCGCAGGTTCGATTCCCCAGCCAGGGCACATAACCAGGTTACGAGCCAGGTCTCCAGTCAGGTTTGTGGCTGGAGGCAGGTGAAAAGCAACCATATATTGATGTGTCTCTTTCCCTCTCTGCCTCTCTCCCCTCCCCTCTTTCTAAAAATAATGAAATAAAATCTTTAAAAAAAAAAAAAAAAAAAAAAAAGCACAGGGAAAGGGGACAAGTTCTCAGCCTCTTCAAGGTGACTGGCCCCTGAAGACCCAAAAGAAGTTTGGAGTGGCCAGATGAGTGAGAATGAGTGATCGGGAAAAAGCCAGCATACCACCCACCCTATCACCTGGGGCTCTTCCCCCCAGCCCTGCCATCTCCCCCACACTCCTGGCGCTCACCCAGTACTACCTCCTTCTCCACCCCTACCGCCTGCACGCCCTCACCCCTGCTCTGGGCTCCTGCAGCGGAATTCCATCCCACCCAGGCTCCATCCAGTCTCATTCATGCATGTCGCCGCAGAGGTCTTCCTAAAAGAATCTGAACCCAGCACACCACAGGGTAAAGCTTCTATGGCTTCCGGGCCCCCAGCCCCCCAGCAGACGCACACAGTCCCTACAGCTTGCACTCCAACTCAGGGGCGCTGCACTCCCTGCAGGCCTCTGCCAGAAGCCTGGGAACCAGCTGGATTTGCAGGCAGTGGCCCAGAACTGACAGCTGCTCCACGGACCCCAGGCCCCCAGGGGAGTGGGACTGTTTCCGGGCCACCTGTCAGCACTCTCAGTAGATGACAGCTCATGATCAGCATGGGCAGGAATTCACCCCTTGGCCCACAGGCTCCCTTTACCTTTAAAGCTTCTGAGGTGGAGAAACCATAGCCTCCTCCTCCCTGAGTTTTTCCTGCTTGGAGAACAAAGGCCCTTTGACCTCCTGGCTCTTCCGTTCCACCTGTCACCAGTCAGGAGAACCCCTGCTGCAGCAACAACCAACCAGGCAGGGTATGGAGATCCTATAAGCCCTAAAGATTGACTGTGGCTCCCGGGTGTCTGTGCTGTGGGGACAGAGGTGAATGAGCCACCATCCCTGTCCCCGTCCTCCAGGAGCTCTGCAGCTGAAGAATGGGTGGACCGGGTGTCACAGAAGAGTTTTGGAGCCGGGTTCCTGAGCCCTGGTTTTGCCTCCAATCATGGCTGTGTGGCCTCAGAAAGGGGCCTCCCTCTCCAGCACCCCAGTCCACCCTGGGGGACTGTTCTGAGTAATAAACCCCATAAAATACTGTGCTGGGACACCATAAGTACCCAAGAAAAAGGAGGCCTGCATGTGGGTCAGAGGAACCAAAGAGAAGGAACAGAGAAAGGAGGGGCCAGGATCAAGAGAGGACTGAGGGCAAACAGAGCAGTTTCCTGCAACATGCCCCTGAAGAATGGGGATCCCAGGTCAAAGGAATGTGGGGACACTGCCAGAGTTCCCAGCCCTAGCTGAGCCTAGAACCACCCAGGTGTTCCCCAAGGCTTGCTGCCCAGGCCACATCCCAGACCTGCTCTGTGGCTGTGGCCAGCTCAGGGCCCAGCCCTGGAATTCCAGGGGCAGCGGGTACTCAGTGTTCTGGAAGCCTTATGGGGAGCAAGCCTGAGGAGCCCAGTGCTCCCCACAATTGCCTGACCACAGAAACCCATTGGTTCTCCAGGCGTGTGTGAGGGAGGACACTCTGTGGGAAATACAGGCCAGAGTTTATAGCGCAGGTTTCGGAAGTGGGAGGCCTAGTTACATTCCTGACTCTGCCACTTGAAAGCAAATACTTTGTCCATCAAAGTCTCTGTTTCTTCTTCTATAACTTGGGAGGGTTATGCCAATCTCTGTGTGTGGTTGGGAGGATCATGTGTGTGGCTGGGAGGAAATGAGGAGTGTGAAACCCATGGGAAACTCTCACACATGGTAGGTGCTGGGTTTTGGTCACACCACTAAATGAATTCCATTCCACACCTTACCCTTGTCGACACAGGGGCTGCGTCCAATTCCTCAACCAATCCATGCAGAGGGCCTACTATATGCAAAAGACCTACTATGTGGTGATCAACACAGATCCTGGTCCCAGCCCACAGAGCAGTCTGGCATAGGAGATAGGTGTGAATCAAAAGATCATGCTAATACATAATTCAGATAGACACTTATTGAGGGTGATGAGAGCTATCAAGTAAAAACCGGGGAGGAGGCTGCAAGACTACAACAAGGATACTTGATTTTGGGGGGCTCAGGAAAGGCTTCTCTGAGGAAGGGCCATTTCAGTGAAGACTGGGAGGATTTATAAGTGTAAACACAGTAAAGTTATGGCAGGTGAAAAGAACTGGCAGGTGATGGAGGAGGCTGGTACAGGGCAAAGAGGAGGGAGCCTCGATCAGGCAGGAGAGGGGACAGAAGGGAAACATTTAGACAACAGAATGGGCAGGGCCTGGTTGAGAAATGGCAAATGTCAGGGAGTGCTGATTTTCTGGCTTGAAAGCCAGGGTAGGCGGGCTGTGAGACCTTGCAACCCCCGCCCTCAACACACAGGCCAATGCACATTTCTCTCCTGTGCTTCATCTTCCGCATAGCATCTTCCCAATGTACTATACAGCTTACTCCCTTATCTTCTTTGTCTGTCTCCCCCAACTACAACATAAGCTCCAAGAGAGCAAGGACTTTTTTCTGGTTCACTGACTTATCCCCAATGCCAACAGCAGGGCCTGGCACCTCGAAGGTTTTCATTCATGTTTGTGGAATGAATTCTGAAGAAACCACGTTGAGATTATAACATGCAACACCCTCTTTAGGACTCTTGAATTGGGGTGAAAACCTAAGCCAATAACAATGTCTTGCATACACATGATGACGATCATAGTTAGTATTAATTTAAAAAGCCAGCCCTGGCTGGTAGCACAGTGGATAAGGCGCCGGCCTGTGAACCCAAGGGTTGCAGGTTTGATTCCCCAGCCAGGGCACATAACCAGGTTGCAAACCAGGTCTCCAGTCAGGTCTGTAGCTGGAGGCAGGTGAAAGGCAACCATACATTGATGTCTCTCTCCTTCTCTGCCTCTCTCCCTTCCCCTCTTTCTAGAAATAATGAAATAAAAAAATAAAAATAAAAAGCGAGCACAACTCCATGTATTAAGCACCCACTCTCTCCCTCACCCTTTCTTCTTGGTAACATATTTTGCAACAAGAGCTCCCAGTGGCCCTTAAGAGCTTTAAAGCTTCAATACATTTGTACTTCGTAAGGACTAACCTCCAAAATGCTAAGCATGCTCCTACTTCGGGGTTTCGCACTTCTTCCTGGCTTGCTCTTCCCCCCATTTATCTTTGGGGCTTGCTTGCTTCCTTCCTTCTCTTCCTTAGAAATGCTTTCCTCCATCGTCTACCATTCCATGCTTTTCCTTTCCCTGATTCTACTTAGGTTTTCTTTATAGAACTTTCCACCGGCTGGTTGCATAGTATTTTATTTATGGTCTATCAGGCAACCCCACTAAAATGTAGGCGTCAAGAGGACACTGAAACAGTGCCTAAAATATAACAGGCATTCAATAAGTGTTGAATGAATAAATGTCCTACTCTGAGACTTAGGTGCCGTTACGATGCCCATTTTAGAAAGGAAGAAACTGAGTCAAAAAGAGACTGAGTCACTGGCTCCCACACCTAGTGAGTGATTCAACCCAGAAGCCCTGAGTGCACATTCAATAATAGGAATTATTATCATTACCGCCGCTTATTTTGCGCTAGCTATGAGCTTGGAGCTTTACCTCAAGCTATTTCCCTCAATTCTATATGTAACCAGCTAGGCCAGCCCGGCTGGGCCCCCCACTTGACACTTGAGGAAGCCCCGCACCCGGTCCTGCAGCGAGACAGGGGCAGGGCTGGAGTTCGACCCGCGCCGCTGCCGCGCCCTCCGTATTACTCCGAGCCTCGATCCCGCCTTTCCGCCACTGCCCGCACCTCCTGCCCGCTCCCCGAGGGCCCTACGCTCACCCCGGGGCCGGGATCGGGGTCGGGATCGTGCGCCCACAACTCCGCCACCATCTCCGTGTGCAGAAACTCAAACAGAACCGCGTCCACCATTTGTCCGCCTCCCGCGCTTAGCGACGATTAGCGTTGTGCGCTCTCATTGGCCCGACTGAACTAGCTCCGCCTCCTGCACCTACACATGAACCCGCCTACTCTGGCTTTTGGACTAGCTCCGCCTCCCTCCTCTGGGCTCACGTGGTGAGCGCGTGAACCTGGGACTGCCTTCCCTGTTTTCGGGTCCTCCAGCGTAGCCATTGGCCGAATCACCGGTTACACGTGATATAACCTGTTCTTTAAAACCCCTGTCAGTCCGCCGGTCTGGCCGAACAACCCGGAAGTGAGAGCTAAAGCGCTTCTCTATTGGCTGTACCTCTACTCACGTGGCTCCTCACACCCGCCCACAAAGTTGGTCTTGAGGGCTTGCTTCCTAGTTGGTAGCCGAGCGGCCCACATGATTGGCCAACACCTGCCCAAGCTGCTGCCCTATTGGTTTGCGGCTGTCAGCGAACGGACACCGCGTTGCCTCTGGGTAGCGCCTTCCGCTGGTTCCAAGCTGACTAAAGCGGGTAAGATCTTCCGTGTTAGTTCTCGGCACCGTTCGCCTTCCCGAGACTCGCTGGACTGTCACTCCTTCTATCACCCTGGCTCTGTCTCCTGTGCCGTTCCGGGAGCCCGTGTGCTTCCGTTTGTAGCCTCTGTAGGAGGCAAATTAGTAAAGAGGCCAGTCCGGGGCTCTGGGAGCTGCGGCCTCCGAGTCTTGACCGAGCTGGTTCTTTCTCCCCGTTAGTGCAGTAAAGAGCCTGGGGTCCAATAGATCGGATCGTCGCCGGCGCGGATGACCAGTCCGCTCAGTGAGTGAACCGGCTGGGAATCTAGAAACGGCGCTTTTTAACCACTGCCTGGCCCCGCTTTTCCCTAGCTCGGCGCTATGGCCTCTCGGGGGCGTCGGCGGAGGCCGGAGACCTTGGTGCGGGGTGAGGCGGCCGAAACCGACTCCGAGCTCTCTGCGTCCTCGTCGGAGGAGGAGCTGTACCTGGGGCCCTCAGGCCCGACGCGCTGCCGCCCCACCGGGCTGCGGGTGGCCGGGGAGGCCGCGGAGACCGACTCAGATCCGGAGCCGGAACCGACGGCTGCGCCGAGGGACCTGCCTCCGCTCGTGGTGCAGCGGGAAACGGCGGGGGAAGCCTGGGGTACGGAGGAGACCCCGGCGCCGGCGCCCGCCCGCTCGCTGCTGCAGCTCCGGCTGGCGGAGAGCCAGGCGCGTCTGGACCACGACGTGGCGGCCGCCGTGAGCAGCGTGTACCGCCGCGCGGGCCGGGATGTGGCTGCCCTAGCTGGCAGGCTGGCGGCCGCCCAGGCAGCGGGGTTGGCAGCTGCGCACAGCGTGCGCCTCGCGCGGGGGGATCTCTGCGCGCTGGCTGAGCGCCTGGACATCGTGGCCAGCTGCTGCCTGTTGCCCGACATCCGCGGCGTCCCAGGGACAGAGCCCAAGCAAGACCCGGGACCGCGAGCCTAGCCATGATCCACTCCCCACCTGACTCCGCATCTCCTGGGAGCCCTTGACCTGTCTGTACTCTGTATAGCACCCTTTTCCATCCTGTTGTCATCCTTAAGGCTAATGCCACCCCCTGGATAACGTTGCCCAGTGGGTGAATTTGGGGGTGGGTGGGTAATGGTACTCAGATCCATCCTTTGCATCTGGTTCCTCCCTGTGGCCCTGGCCCTTCTCCCTGGTTCCTAGCAGACGGAGTCTGAGGCTTGGCTTCAGCCCCTGGGTAACTGGATTCCTCCTTGGTCTGTCACCATCCTAGGTGCCCACCTTTCCTTGTCCTCTCCCTTTCTAAGTTTGGTTCCTGCCCCCCGGGGTTGATGCTGCTTCTTCCCAGAGGAGCCCCAGCATCTGTTGGTTTGGCTGCCACCCTTCTCCCTCCTCGCAGACACCACATTCTCTGGGTAGGACATCCCGAACCCTGCAGGCTCCAAGCTTCCTGGTCAGATTGCGGGACACCTGCATTCACCCCCTTGGCTTCGCCTCCACTCCTAGCTACACCTCCGGAATTTTGTCCCCCTGCGCTGGACCTGGTTTCAGCTCCCCAGGGTTGTCCCTGGTTCCATCTTACTAGTTTTAGCCCTTGCTCTACCATCTCCTAGCTTTTTCTCGGGCTTAGCTGCTCCGCATTGGCCTGATCTCGTCTCCCGGGTCCAGTTTTACCCTTAAGATTGGTTTTGCTTCTTTTGTGCTTTTCCCATCCTGCTTATACTCCCTGCCGGTTCATGGGCTTGGGAAACCCACTATGACTTCCGTCATCAGGCCCAAGTTGGGGCCCCTCCTGACCCAAGGGGTCTTCCACCCTACTCTCCAGGCTCAAGATGGCATCTCCTCCAGACCCACGCAGGTGGGCCCTCTACCCTCTCTGGGCCAAGGTAGCACTTTGTGCCTGACCTGTGGTACAAAACGGGCCTCCTGACTCACCAGGCAGATGATGGCACCCTCCACATAGGGCTCAATGCAAACCATCCTGGTACTTTGATGTGGTGACACCACTTTGTATATAAGGACCACATGCATGGTGTTTGCTCCTTGTGTTGACCCTGGATGCCAAGAGGACTTTGATTTACTGTTCCTTCAGGCCACAGCCCTAACCCCTCAGTCCGGTCCACATTTACCCTCCTCCCCGACCCTTCTTCCCAAACTAAAGCTGAGATCAGAATCCCCTGGGACGGAGAAGTGGTGAAAAGAACTCTGGGACAGGCACATTAAAATGCACATTTACTTAAGGTCATTTCCTCTTGTCTCTCCACCTGTGCTGGGTGGGTTGGTTGGTTAGTGATTTCTCTGAGAATGACGGTCCCAAAAGAGGGAATCTTTCTGTCTGGCTTATCAAAGGTGAAGCTATAGCTGGAAATGAGGGCCCCAGTTTTTTTGTTTTTTGCCTGGTTCTGCATTTATTTTTATTTGTATCCTATTAACATACATTTACAGAGCACCTGTTCTGTGTCCAAGGTGCATGAGCCAGTCTGGGCCCTCACCAAGCTCACAGTCCACAGGGAGAGACAGACATTAATAAAATATTCTCATAAATAAATAGTTTTAATAATTATGACTTATATTGTTAATTTTTCTGGCACTATGATTAGGGTCATAAAGAGGGCTTTTGGGAGGGTGTAACTGCTATCCGGCAACTTTGGAAAGACAGGAGGTGAGGTGGCCTTGCGGAGGTAGCGATGAGTGAGTCTGAGCTGAACCCGGCAGGTATAAATCCATGAAACGGGAGTGGAGTGGAAGGAGCGGGCAGGAGGAACAGCACATGCAAAGGCTCTGAGTCAGAAGGGAGCGTAACCTGCAGAAAGTGACGAAGGCCCAGGAAGCGGGTTCTGAGTGGCAACTGGGAGGAAAGAAAGCATGTAAAGGTTTATCAAGGGCAGTGAAAACAGGAATCCATTGGTCGCTGGAAATTTGCCCAGCTGGTTTCTGAGGGAGAAGGAAACGAAGTTGACAAGGTTTTTTAGGGGCTAAATTTTTGCATGCCCTGAGGTAGCTCATGTCCCAAGTAGGTGACAATTGTTTGCACCTGTTGGAAGTTTTGGTCTGGAGGCTTTATGGCTCCTCAGCTAGTGCCTTAAGGAGAATGAGGGAGTCAAATAATGTCACCCTGCCCAATCTGGTAACAGAGGAAGAGGTCATCAATATATGGAGCAACGGTGTGGCCTAAGCTTTAAGAACTTGGTGGGGGGTGGGGCAGCCCTGGCCAGGTAGTTCAATTGGTAAGAGCATGGTCCCAATACGCCAAGGTTCCACCTCTGGTCAGGGCACATACAAGACTCAACTAATGAATGCGTAAGTAAGTGGAACAGCAAATCAATGTCTTTGTCCTTTCTCCCCATTCTTCTCTCTAAAATCAATGAATAAGAATTTTTTTTAGGCCCTGGCTGGTGGCCCAGTGGAAAAGGCGCTAGCCTGCAAACCCAAGGTTCACTGGTTTGATTCCCAGCCAGGGCAACATAACCACGTCTCCAGCTAGGTCCGTAGCTGGAGGCAGGTGAAAGGCAGCCATGCATTGATGTCTCTCTCCCTCTCTGCCTCTCTCCCTTCCCCTCTCTCTGAAAATAATAAATTTGAAAAAAAAAAAAAGAACTTGGGAAATATTGAGGGAGACTAGCAACATCCTTGAGTTATGGGAGTCTGTGTTAATTGCCTCTCTCTAAACATAACTGTCAAGAGAACTTGCCTGCCCTGGCTGGTAGCACAGTGGATAAGGCGTCTGCCTGCGAACCCAAAGGTCGCAGGTTCGATTCCCCAGCCAGGGCACATAACCAGGTTGCAAACCAGGTCTCCAGTCAGGTCTGTGGCTGGAGGCAGGTGAAAAGCAACCATACATTGATGTCTCTCTCCCTCTCTACCTCTCTCCCTTCCCCTCTTTCTAAAAGAATGAAATAAAAAAAAACTTAAAAAAAAAGAGAACTTGCAAGTCAGGTTGCAAATGGATGGAAAACAGCAAAGACAGTCACTGTAAGCCAGCCAATGGCAGGAGGAATTGCTGTGAGCGTGGATTAGAGACTAGAGGGTGGTGAGGAATCTACCAAAGAGTTCATCGGTAGATTTGATTCGCTTCTGAATCAAACTTCCCTTCAATTGATTACAAATTAAACACCATGCTGTTTAAGAAAGTCTGTTATAGGTTTAATTCCTTGTTATAGAGAGGGAGGGGGAAAGAGGTAAGAAGCAACAAGAACTGGGCTACAGATGAAAAGGTTTATTCCTTTTCTAGGCACTGCCGATGAGTTCTGCACTTAGTGGGAATGCAAGCCCATTTGCATATGAGCCCCAAAGACTCATTGGGAACATGTTTCAAGGTTGGATCCTCTTCAGATGAATTTAAATTGAGATGGCTCAGCAGAGACATAAAAATCTTTTTTTTTTTTTTTTTTTTAAATTGCATTATGGTGGAATTACATTTTTACACCAAATCTCTGCCTAAAAGGTTTGCTGGTGAGGAATCATAACTAGGAAGGCATGGTGGGTGTGAAGAGGCAGTAAAACAGGTTTCCCAGAGATTCCGGAAACTTGAATGGAGGGAGAGGTGATGGGCAGAGACCAATCCTATGAGCCGTCACTAGGAAAAGTTGCACCTGTGCGGATATCACTTCCTGGTCCTCTAAGTTAAGTGGTGAGAGCTGGGGTGTGACTGAGGATGACAGACTTAAGTCCTCAACAGGGAATTGCCCCACAGAAGGGGAGAAAAGGACACTCCAAGGCTCTAGATTAGAGTGTTGTCCCGATACGCCACGGTTGTGGGTTTGATGCCCTGGCCAGGGCACGTCCAAGAATCAGCCAATGAATGCAAGAATAAGTAGAACAAAAATATCGATGTTTGTCTCTCCCTAAAGTCAAGCAATCGATAAGATAAAAATTAAAAAAGAACAAAAGAAAAGGCCCTGGCCGGTGCGGCTCAGTAGATTGAGCACTGGCCTTCGAACCAAAAGGGGGCTGGTTCGATTCCCAGTCAGGGCACAGGCCTGGGTTGCGGGCCAGATCCCCAGTTTGGGGGCATGTGAGAGGCAACCACACCTGGATGTTTCTCTCCCTCTCTCCCTAAAAATAACTAAATGACCCTCCGAGGACACTGGGCTCTAGGGAGATGGTTACTTGAACCGTCCTTTCTTTGAAGTTCAGGGAAACCGTTGGCCCAATGCATGGCTTCCACAGCACCTGCCCCTGTCTTGAGACAAATAGGTGAAGGCTCTGCTCTGTAGCAGTGTTGGCAAGAAAAGTGGGTGGACTTAGAATCCTCTTCCGGTTTCCTAAAGACTCAACTTGCAACGTGGGGACTGGTGATTTCCGTTCCTTTTTCCTCCTGTTTTCTGCTAGCTATTTTTGAAGCATTGAGGAGTGTTTTTCTATCACACTGAGAGGGTGTCCAGCCCAGCCAACCACCCTATTTTGGATTTGTCTCTTGCTGGGAGACTTCTAACTGTCAATGTAAGCTACATCCAAACCTGTAGAGAATTTTTCTGAGATTATTTCAGCCAAACTGAGGACAACTGCTGGGAAATCTCAACATGTTGAGAAAATGCTCCATCGAACGGCAGTTTTAGCCCTGGCTGGTGTGTTTCAGTGGACTTAGAACTGGCCTGTAAACCTAAGGGTTGCCGGTTCGACTCCCAGTCAGGGCACATGCCTGGGTTGCAGGCTGGGTCCTTGCACATTGATGTTTCTCAAGAATATCAGTACGGCAGCTTAGTTCATTCCTTACAATCCAAGGAAGAGATGTGAGGAGGGTTACATGAAATTCATTGGTGATAGGTTAGGCAGGCCAGAGAAAACAAAGCAGGAAAAATCCCTGGGATTGGCTAAAAAGTGAAATGGAGACACAGTCTTTGTTACACAGGTGGATACGGGGTAGTTAATAATGAACATGTACAGAACATAGACTTGACACTCGAGGGAAAAGGTGGCAATGAGGGGTTTTGTGATCTCTGCTCTGGTGCCAGTGGGTGTCTCTTGAGGGGACTGGAAAAGAACACTCTGACATTTCAAAGGTATGTTATCTTAGATGCAAACGGACAGCAAACAGGCTCACTTAAAAGTCAAGATTACAACAGGCCTAGGTTGTGACTATCCACCGTGACCTACTTCTAGGGATTTCTACCTTCAGACTGTTCTACGTGGTTACCGTCGGGCTCTGAGTTTGCAAGTCCGAGGTGCAGGCCTCCGCCGGGCTTGTCAGGGTTAGGATGTGGCCCTTTCTCTTCCACACTAATGAAATAGAAATGAAGACATTTCTATGTGCTGGGGCTTCTGGGTTTGATGCAGTGTGTCTGAAAAGCCTGTCTACTGCATCCCGCAATGTACTTAGGATGTTCACCTTCTTTCTTTTCTTTTCTTTTTTTAGATTTTTAAAATTCATTATTTCTAAAGAGAAGGGCAGGGAGGGAGGAAGAAAGGGAGAGAGACATCAAAGTATGGTTGCCTTTCACCTGCCTCCAGCTACAGACCTGACTGGAGACCTGGCTTGCAACCTGGGTATATGCCCTGACTGGGAATCGAACCAGTGACCCTTGGGTTTGCAGGCCAGCACTTATCCACTGAGCCACACCAGCCAGGGTCTCACCTTCTTTCCAAGTGACCCCCGGTCCGATCCCCCTGGGAGGAAAGGCCTCTGGGATCACTTCTTTTAGGCCATGAATATGGGCTTCCACCTAGGTTTTAATATGCCTTCCAATAGCGGCTCAATTCAATTAACCTTTTCATGGAAAGCCCCAGAGGTCATGTTCCTGGTTCAGCATACATTTTGCCCTGGATGCAAGAGGCATTCCCAAAATGGGTGCAGAAGAGGTAGCCCTCATGATCCAAAAGGCTGTAACCACAGAGCCAGGCCAAGGTCCTATCCTATTTTTAAGATACTGAGTTAGTTGCCTTTCAGAGTCAACACAGCAAAACTGCAAATCACAAGGCTGAAACAGGCACAGAGGAAAGAACTTGGACCCCGAGCAGCACCTTAAATGAAAGTCTTCCCCTGCCCTCACGGAACTAAAGTGAAATTGAGGAGAAAATTTTATTTATTTTATTTTTTTTAAGTTCTGTTCTTGTTTTTATTTAGTTAGTTTTTATTTCATTATTTTTAGAAAGAGGGGAAGGGAGAGAGGCAGAGAGGGAGAGAGACATCCATGTATGGTTGCCTTTCACCTGCCTCCAGCCGCAGACCTGACTGGAGACCTGGTTTGCAACCTGGTTATGTGCCCCGGCTGGGGAATCGAACCTGCGACCCTTGGGTTCGCAGGCTGGCGCCTTATCCACTGTGCTACCAGCCAGGGCTGAAAACTTTATTTTTTACGTACGATCTTTCTTCCTTTTTACGTGTGGTCTTTCCTTTAGATTCCAACTGGCCTCATCTAGCCCCCTGACTCACCCGCCTCCTTCTCCCTTGCTCCCTTGCAGGACCACTTCCTTTATTTATATATTTTAAATATTTTATTTATTTTCAGAGACAGGAGAAGGGAGAGAGAGAGAGAGAGAGAGAAATTGGGGGTTTGGCCTGCAGCCCAGGCATGTGCTCTGACAGGAATCAAGCTGGTGACTTTTTAGTTCACAGATCGGCACTCAATCCACTGAGTCACACCAGCCAGGGCTATTTATTTACTTTTAGAGAGAGAGGAAGAGAGGGAGCAAGAAAGAGAGAGAAACATTGAGGGGTGGTGCATCCATCTGTCACCTCTCATGGGCCCTCAGTTGGGGACCTGGCCTGCAACCCAGGCATGTACCTCAATGGGGAATCAAACCGGCCACCTTTTGGTTCACAGGAAGATGTGGTGCGGAAGCCCCGTACCCGGCCACGTTCCAAAGTTCTGCAATAAAAACCTGTCCCTCTTGGTGCTTCTGCATACCAGCCTCTTCCTCCTCTAACCCTCAGTCTTTGCCTTTAAAAACCCTTCATTAGAACCCACCGGGCGGTTTGGGTTTTAAGCGACAGTTTCCAGGTCTCCTTGTTTGGCACCCTGCAAAGAAAACAGCTGTAATTGCTCGGTTGCCAACCTCAACTGATGCTCTGCATTTGGCTTTGCTGCACTGCTGGGTGGGTGAATGCTTATTTAGCTTGCTGCAGTAACCAGGCCACCTCCAAGGATGGGCTGAGAAAGCGAAGACCCTCACCACCACGGAGGGTAAAACAGGGCTTAGGAAAATGCATGTCTTTGGTCTCTCATAAAAATGAGACCCCTCCAGTCATAGACCTGATCATTGTGACAATGGGCAAGTGATACTGGGAAGGTCATGAGGATGGGACAGCACAGCCCCTTATGGACTGGATCCTTCCTTTGCTTAAAAATTATTTTAAAAAGATTTGAATCATCATTTTCAGAGAAAAGGTCAAGGAGGGAGGAAGAAAGGGAGAGAAACATTAATGTGTGGTTGCCTTTCACCTGCCTCCAGCTACAGACCTGGCTGGAGACCTGGCTTGCAACCTGGTTATGTGCCCTGACTGGGGAATCCAACCATCGACCTTTGGGTTTGCAGGCCGGCGCCAATAAAAAAATGTTTATTGACTGATTTGAGAGCGGAGAGGGGAGGGAGACATCACTTTGTTGTTCCACTTATTTATGCATTAATTGGTTCTTATTTCTTTTTCAATCCTTATGTGAGGACATTTTTTTATTGCTTTTAGAGAGAAGGAGAGGGAAGAATGGAGAGAGAAAAACATCGACACAAGAGAGAAGCACCAATTGGTTGCCTCCTGTACACACGCAAACCAGGGGTCAAACCTGCAACCTAGGTATGTGCCCTGATGGGGAATCAAACCCACAACCCTTCAGTTATGGGATAACACTCCAACCAACTGAGCCAGAATGGCCAGGGCTAAATGATAAGTTACTAATGCAATCAATACATGAACAGAATGGAGGGAAGAAACGCATGATGGTTTCAACGGGTGTAGAAAAAGCACTTGGCAAAATGCAACATGATTAAAAACATCAAACAAACTAGGGATAAGGTAATCAGGCCATAGATGAAACGTCTGCCTATAGCTGACAGTACTGTACTGAGTGGTGAAAGACTGAAAGCTTCTTTTCCAAGATCAGGAACATCTGTCTCAGACAAGGACACCGGCTTTTATCACTTGCATTTAACACAGTACTGGACATCCTAGCCAGAGCAGTTAGGCAAGCAAAGGAAATTAAGGGCATCCAAATTTGAAAGAAAGAAGAAAAATGATCTATGTTTGCAGACAACATGTTCTTGTATGTAAAAAAAAAAGCAAAAAAACCTCTGATAATTGCCCCTCCACCCCCACACAAAGCCTGTTGGAACCAATAAAGGAATTTGCAAAGTTGCAGGATTCAAAACACATGCAAAATACTGTTGTGTTTCTTCACACTAGTGATAAACAAACCAAAGGAGAATTTAAGAAAAAAACAATTTCACTTACCACAGCATGAAACAAGGAAAAATAGGAATAAATTTAACAAGGAGGTGAAAGCCTTACAGATCAAAAAGTGTGCAAAGTTGAATGGGTGGGTGGGGAGGGGGACAGAGGGGAGCAAAAAGGGGATGGATGTAATACAACAACAATAAAATTTTTAAAAAAGTGTACAATGTTGCTGAAATAATTAAAGAAAACATAAATAAATAGACATCCCATGTTCAAGAACCTGGAAAGCTTAATATTGTTAGTATAGCAGTATTATCCAAATTAATCTGCAGATTAGGCGCAATTCCTATCAAAAGCCCAACAATGTATTTTGCAGGAGTAGAAAAATCCACCCTACTGCCCTGGCTGGTAGCACAGTGGATAAGGTGCCAGCCTGCAAACCCAAAGGTCGCAGGTTCAACTCCCCAGCCAGGGCACATAACAAGGTTGCAAGCCAGGTCTCCAGTCAGGTCTGTGGCTGGAGGCAGGTGAAAAGCAACCATACATTGATGTCTCTCTCCCTCTCTGCCTCTCTCTCTTCCCCTCTTTCTAAAATAATAAATAAAATCTTAAAAAAAAAAAAAAAGAAAAAGAAAAAGAAAAATCCACTCTAAAGTTAATATGCAATCTCAGGGGACTCTGAATAGCCAAAAAGAAGTACAGAACTACAGTAATCAAAACAGCATCATGCTGGCATATCAACAGACATGTAGGCCAATGGAACAGAATAAAGAGCCCAGAAATAAAACCTCACATATATAATCAGTCATTAAAAAAAAAAAAAAAAAGATTTTATTCATTATTTTTAGAGAGAAGGGCAGGGAGGGGGGAAGAAAGAGAAAGAAGCATCAATGTACAGTTGCCTTTCACCTGCCTCCAGCTACAGACCTGGCTGGAGACCTGGCTGGAGACCTGGCTGGAGACCTGGTTATGTGCCCTGGCTGGGAATTGAACCAGCAACCTTTGGGTTCACAGGCTGGTGCCTTATCCATTGTGCTACCAGCCAGGCCTATAATCAGTCATTTTTGATAGGGGTGCCAAGAGCATTCACTGGGGGCAAGGATGGTATTTTCAGCAAATGGTCCTGAGAACACTGCCTATTTGCATACAAAATAAATAAATAAATAAATAAAGAACTTCTGCAAATTCAATGGCTGCTGGTTCTATTCCAGCCAGGGCACTTAACTGGGTTGCAAGCCAGGTCTCCAGCCAGATCCATAGCTGGAGGCAGGTGAAAGGCAACCATACATTGATGTCTCCCTCCCTCTCTGCCTTTCTCCCTCCCCCTCTCTCTAAAAATAATAAATAAAATCTTTTTTAAAAATGAACTTGGTCCTTTATCTTATACCTTATACAAAATTTAAATGACTCAAAGATCTAACATAGATATAAAACTATACAACTTTTGTAGAAGAGAATATTCTCAAACCATATACCTGAGAACAGATTCATATTCAAAATACACATATTTTTAAAAACTCCTACAACTCAACAACAAAAAAATAAACAACCCCATTCAAATATAGGCAAAAGATTTGAACAGACATTTCTCCAAGGAAGGTATACAATACAAATGGTCAATAAACCCATGAAAAGATAGATGTTTAGCCCTGGCTGGTAGCACAGTGGATAAGGCGCTGGCCTGCGAGCCCAAAGGTTGCAGGTTTGATTCCCCAGCCAGGGCACATAACCAGGTTGCAAACCAGGTCTCCAGTCAGGTCTGTGGCTGGATGCAGGTGAAATGCAACCATACATTGATGTCTCTCTTAAGAGAGACATCTTAAAAAAAAAAAAAAAAAAAAGATGTTTATTAGGGGAGTGCAAATCATAAGCACAGTAAGATACCACTTTCCTCTCCATTAGGATAGCTATCATTTAAAACAACAACAGAAAGTCACAGTGTTGCCCTGGCTGATGTGGCTCAATGGATTGAGCACCAGCCTCTGAACTGAAGGGTCACCAATTTGATTCCTAGTCAGGGCATATGCCTGAGTTGTGGGCCAGACCCAGGTCCCCAGCTGAGGATGTGGAAGAGGCAACCACACATTGATGTTTCTCTCCCTCTCTTTCTCCTTCCCTTCCCCCCCTCTCTAAAAAAAATAAACAAACAAAATCTTCAATAAAAAAGGGAAGAAAGCCACAAGTCACAAGGCTGACAAGGATGTGGAGAAATCACCACTCGTGTGTGCATTGCTAGTGGGAACGTAAAAGCATAGCTCTTATCCAAAAACAGTATGGCGGTAACTCAGAAAGTTAAATAATGAAGTACGATAGGATCCAGCAACTCCCCTTCTTGGTTACCCAAAAGAATCGAGAACAGGGACTCACACATTAAATGGTCATGGTAGATTAGTCACAGTAGCAAAAGGCAGAAACATCCCAAACAGCCGCCAACAGATTAATGAATAAACAAACTCTGGTATGCACATACAATGCATGGTATCCGGCCTTAAAAGAGAACGAACCTGAAGGTTGCTGGTTCGATTCCCCAGCCAGGGCACATAACCAGGTTGCAAACCAGGTCTCCAGTCAGGTCTGTAGCTGGAGGCAGGTGAAACGCAACCATACATTGACGTCTCTCTCCCTCTCTGCCTCTCTCCCTTCCCCTCTTTCTAGAAATAATGAAATAAAATCTTAAATTAAAAAAAAAAAGAGAGAACGAAGTCCTGATGTAAGTTGCAAAATAGACAGACACTGAGCATGAAGTGAAATAAGCCTGTCACTAAAGGCCAGACATAGATAACCTTAGACAAGGTATCTAGAATATGCAAATTTATCAAGAAGGAAAGTACTGATAGAATAAAAACCACCGAGGCCTGGGGGAAGGAAGGATGGGGAGTAGATATTTAAGGGTACAGAGCATTTATTGGGGACCATGAAATATTTCTGGAACTGGATAGCGGTGATGGTTGTACAACATTGTGAATATATTTCATGTTGATGAATTGTACACTTAAAAACGGTTAAAATGGTCAATTTTATGTTGTGTGTATTGTGTCATAATAATACTACTTAACAGACATCAAGAACAAGTAAAAAAATATCAAGGGAAAATGAGGAGCAAGGTCATGTAAAGTCACTGTAAGAGCTTTTTTTTATTTAAGATTTTGTTTATTATTTTCAGAGAGGGGAAGGGAGGGAGGCAGAGAGGGAGAGAGACATCCATGTACGGTTGCCTTTCACCTGCCTCCAGCTACAGACCTGGCTGGAGACCTGGCTTGCAACCTGGTTATGTGCCCTGGCTGGGAATCGAACCAGCGACCTTTGGGTTCACAGGCAGGCGCTTTATACTCTGCCACCAGCAAGGGCCCTGTAAAGACTTTTATTCTGCCTGAGTAGCCAATCTGTATGTAGGTCATGATTCTCTGGGAAGCTCTGCATATTGACAAATGAGGCTCCCACCAGCCTTCAACTTAGGTTCAATGACACAAGCCAAGCTTCCGTGTGGGCTTGTTTTACTCAGCCCTGTGGGAGGAGCCATCAGGCTTGCCTTTGGTCTGCAGGGTAGGGAGCACATGGCATTCAACCCAAGTGTGACCTGATTTGCTCTTCTTCCTTCTTTTTTTTTTTTTTTAAGATTTTATTTATTATTTTTAGAGAGAGGGGAAGGGAGAAAGGCAGAGAGGGAGAGAGACATCAATGTATGGTTGCCTTTCACCTGCCTCCAGCTATGGACCTGGCTGGAGACCTGGTTTGCAACCTGGTTATGTGTCCTGGCTGGGGATCAAATCAGCAACCTTTGGGTTCAAAGGCCCAAAGTGCCAGGGCTGGTGGTCAAGGCTCATGGTCTACAAAATAAATGGGACGTGGCTAGGTGAGTGGCGGGGCCCAACGCTTGCCCTGTGGGAGGGATCCCGGGGAGTAGGCTGGTGAGGACAGAAACTCTCTGCACCCAAAGGCAGCCTCCAGGTTTCGGCCCTGGGGCTGGTGACTTAGAAGGGGCAGCGATGGAGTCGGAATGGGACCCACTGAGAGCGCTGGGGGCGGTGACTGCCGTGTGCCTTCTGCTATGGGCGATTTGGAGGGTGAGCTACACAGTCTACGTGTACCTGCTGCCCCCGCTACGCCGGGGTGCCCCTTGGCTCAGGGCGCACGGAGCCTGGGCAGGTAAGAAGCAAGGGCTTTGTTTGTGCCAGATGGGTAAGGATGGGGATCGCAGGAGCGAGGACAGCGGGCAGGTGAGGGTCCCCCATCCAAGCAGAAGCAGAGGGGAGTTCTGGAAGCAAAAGTGAGGGCTGGGTCAACCAGGGCGAAGGAGGCGTAGGGTCCCCGAAATCATGCAGGGGAGGGGAGAACGTGTCAGAGACCAAGGGACCGGGCAAATGAGGAGTAAAGACAAGAACTTGCGGCGCCGGCGCCGGGTCTCCGTGGGAGGGAGGGAGATTGGGCCGGGGCAAAGTGTCAGGCTACAGCGCCCGCTCGTCCTTCCTTCTCTTCTCTGTAGTGGTGACAGGAGCCACCAATGGCATCGGCAAGGCCTACGCACACGAGGTGAGCCAGGGCGGGGACCTTGCTGGTGGTGGGGGCTTCCCTGCCTGGTGTGGTCAGCTGCCCCTACTAGACTGAGAATTGTGCGCTTTACCTGGTTTCCCCGGACATCCTCTCCTTCAGGAAGTCTTCCTCTGCGCCCCAGCCTGGGGCCCGGGATTACCCCCGGCTTCCACATTTTCTGGGCATTTTCCGATCATCGCCCGGATTCATCCATTCAACGCAAATGTGTCAATTTACCTATTTGGCAGGGGTTGGGGGGAGATCTTTGTGTTCAAGTTTAGCAGGATTACTGGTTTCTAGTTTTCCTGTAATTTCTTCGGATTTTTGGTATGAGAGTAATCCTGACCTCATAAAAGAAATGACTACAAGGTTTTTGATCTGAACACCTTGAAGAATAGACCTGCAGTTACCGAGATGGGGTTGAACGGAGGGCGGAACAGGTTGGTGGGAAACGGAGAGGAGTTTAGTTTGGGTTATTTTAAGTTTGCGATTCCGGTTAGGTGTCCCAGTTGAGGAGACGTATGCGGGTGGGTGTACCCCTCCGGAATTCGGGGGGAAGGTTCATGTAGGCACCTTCGGCCTCTCCATGCCACTTACAGTCACCAACACACAGTGGAAAGGCAGAAATGAAGTGGTCTCCATTCACAGATGACTTGATTGTCTACATAGAGAATCCCAAGAATGTCTGGGGGTGGGGGGGTGGGGAGCCCTATAAGAACCAAGAAGTGACTTTTAGGTTAAAGGTCAAAACCTTTTTCCTGGGGAATCAGGGCAGGTTCTGAGCAGGAGAGGGAGGGGCGGTTTTGCGCTTTAGAAAGGGTCCTCTGGTTCCGGAATGGGGGGTGACGCAGCAAAGAGCTGGGGCCAGTACGCACATTTCGAATAAAGGTATGAAGGAAGGAAGGCGTGAACCCTTGGATTACTGGATTCTTATATCGCTGAGAATAAAAAACAAGGCCTTTCCCGGGGCGTTCCGGGCTCTAGGATCCGCTCCGGGCCACTTCGCCCAGGGCTCGCTGGACTCCATGCTGTCCTCTAAGCTGCCCGCCTCTGTGCAAGAGCCTTTGCCCAGGACGTTTGTTCCAGCCGCCTGCGCTGCCCTTTTCCCGGAAGGCATGTACCTGCAGGGCTGGCTTTTGCTTTTCTCTTTTGTTCACCTCTGCGGCCTCCGCGCTTGCAACACTCGGCCGAGGGCAGTCAGCACACGGTTGGTATTCGTGGAGTTAATGAATAAGCGTTTGAATCTCCCCACAGCTCGCCCGGAGAGGTCTGAACATCGTCCTCATCAGCCGAAACCTGAGCAAGTTGGAGCATGAGGCCAAGGAGATAGGTGACAGCCGGAGGGGGCCCGGCTGGGAAAGTTGGGAACGGGTGGTGGGCTAGATGGGGGGGTGTCGGGGGCTGGGGCGGGGCCCCCGGGCCGGAGGGTGGGGCCCGGCTGGGGCTGAACTCGCAGACCGAGGTCGGGTGGGCGCAGAGTGGGACTGAGTCCAGCTCCGGGCCTGGCTCCCACCGCGACTCTTTCCAGAGCGGCTCCATGGCAGGGCCACTCGCACCATCCAGGCAGACTTCACCGGTGGCTTGGAGATCTACGAGGCCATCAAGGCTGGGCTGAAGGACCTGGAGATTGGCGTCCTGGGTATGTCCCCCAGCCTGCTGGGAGGAGGCGTGCGCATGCTCACCCGGACCCGGAGCCCGCTGTGGCCGCCCTCCCTCGGCCCCCAGCTGGTCTCGCTGGGGCTGTTGGAGTGACAGAAACAACTTCTCCCCTCTCGTTCAGTGAACAACGTGGGCATGCTCTACACAGAAGGCCCAAAGAGGCTGCTCGACGCTGAGAACGTCGCCCAAGTGAGTGAAGCGGAGTTCGCGCCGCCACGCACCTCGCGCTCCCACTGCTGCCCCCTGTTGGGAAACCCTCGCAGTAGCAGGCTGTGTTAGAACGGCCGTGGATACCCAATTGCCTTCTCTAGGCAAATTGTTTTCCAAGCTGCACGTACGTCCTGTCCGGGACGTGCAGGAGGTCCTCTGTGGTACGGCGTCCTTCTGCATTGCCCGACTGACGGAACTGTTCAGGTGCTCTGGTTCTGCGCTTTTGCAGTCCCCGGTGCTAACTTTCCGGGGGAGGGGCGGATGACCCACATGGGAAAACGAGTGCCTGTCATTTAGAGTCTGTGGTTTTCTAAATTTTAATTTGGGGTCATCCTTGAACCCACGGCTTCTTTTTTCTTAATCACTTGCAGGGATGGCCCCGTAACTTCTTCTGATGGGAGTTACACGATCTCTTGTACCTCCGTTTCAGATGCCCACCTCTTTTGTTAAATTCAATATTATCTATGGGTTTTTGAATTTTTTAAAAAAGATTTTATTTATTATTTTCAGAGAGTGGGGAAGGGAGAGAGGCAGAGAGGGAGAGAAGCATCAATGTATGGTTGCCTTTCATCTACCTCCAGCTATGGACCTGGCTGGAGACCTGGCCTGCAACCTGGTTATGTGCCCTGGCTGGGAATCAAACCAGCGACCTTTGGGTTCACAGGAGCCTTATCTACTGTTAAGCCAGGGCACTGTTAAGATTTTGATAAGAGATTTCATTTAATATATAGATCATTTTGGACAGTATTGATATCCTAGCAATATTATCTTCCAATCCATGTACATGGGATATCTTTCCAACTATTTATCTACTCACTAATATTTTTCAGTAATGTCTTGTATTTTTCAGTATATAACCTTTACTGCTTGCTTAAGTTAATTCTTAAATTATATTTCTTCTTTTTGATGCTATTGTAAATGGAATAGTTTTTATAACATCCCATTTGGATGGCTCATTGTTAGTGTAGAGAAGTGTGTGTGTGTCGACTTTTCATCCTGCTACTTTCCAAATTCATTTATTAGTTTTCACTGTTTTGTGAGGAATCTTTAAGATTTTCTCTTTTTTTAGCATGTTTTATTAATTCTGCTGTTACAGTTTTCCCAATTGCTTTGTCTTTTGCTCCCCTCCACACAACAGCCCACTTCCCTCCTGCAGTCCCACCCGCTTATTTCACGTGCATGGATTGTGCGTATGTTCCCTGGTTTCAACCTTTCCTATAATATTCTTAACTTCTCCCTGTCTATCCTGTACCCACCAATTGTTTCCCAATCCCTGCACCATTTCCCCATTTCTTCCCCTTCCTCCTCCCAGCTGATAACCCTCCCAATGATTTCCATACTATGATCTGATCCTATTCTGGTTGTTTGCTTACTGTTTTTTTTTGTTTGTTTGTTTGTTTGTTTTAAGGTTCCATTGTTAATACTTGTGAGTTTGTTATCATTAAAAAAAAAAGATTTTATTCATTATTTTTAGAGAGAGGGGAAGGTGGGGGAGGGAGAAAGGGAGAGAAACATCAATGTATAGTTGCCTTTCACCTGCCTTCAGCTACGGACCTGGCTGGAGACCTGGTTTGCAACCTGGGTATGTGCCCTGGCTGGGAATCGAACCAGCAACACTTGGGTTTGCAGGATGGTGCTCAATCCACTGAACCACCAGCCAGGGCTGTTGTCATTTTAATGTTTATAATTTTGACCCTCTTTTTCTTAGGTAAGTCCCTTTAAAGTATTTTACTTGTTTTTAGAGAAAGGGGAAGGGAAGGAAGAGAGGGAGAAAAATGTGAATGTGTGGTTGCCTTTAATACACCTCCAACTGGGGCCTGGCCTGCAACCCAGGCATGTGCCCTGACTTGAAATTGAACCGGTGACCCTCAGGTTCATAGGCCAGGGCTCAATCCACTGAGCCACACCGGCCAGGGCTTAAGCAAGTCCCTTTAACATTTCATATAATAATGGCTTGATGAGGGTGAACTCCTTTAGCTTTATCTCTTCTGGGAAGCACTTTACCTGCCCTTCCATTCTAAATGATAGCTTTGCTGGGTAGACTAATCGTGATTGTAGGACCTTGCTTTTCATCATTTTAAATACTTCTTGTCAGGCCCTTCTTGCCTGCAAAGTTTCTTTTGAGAAATCAGCTGATAGTCTTATAGGAACCCCTTTGTAGGTAACTCCCTTTTTTTCTCTTGCTGCTTTTAGGATTCTCTCTTTATCTTTGACCTTTGGCATTTTAATTATGATGTGTCCTGGTGTGGTCCTCTTTGGGTCTAGCTTGTTTGGGATTCTCTGTACTTCCTGGACTTGTATGTCTTGTTTCCTTTACCAAATTTGGTAAGTTTTCCTTCATTATTTTTTCACACAAGGTTTCAGTTTTTTGCTCTTCTCCTTCTGGCATCCCTGTGATTCTGATGTTGGCACCTTTAAAGTTGTACCAGAGGTTCCTAAACTTCTCCATTTTTTTTCAATTCTTGTTTCCTCATTCTGTACTGGTTGACTGTTTATTTCTTCCTTATGTTCCAAATCATTGATTTGAACTCCAGTTTCCTTCCCTTCACCATTGGTCATGTGTGGGTTTTCCTTTATTTCACTTAGCATAGCCTTCACTTTTTCCCTTCTGCATTTGCCATACTCAAGCATATCCATCAAGTCTGTGAGCATCTTTATCACCAGAGTTTTGAACTCTGCATCTGTTAGGTTGGCTACCTCCTCTCGAGGCTTGGTTCTCTCACTGGAACCTTGATCTTCACCCTCTTTTGGGCCATATTTCTCTGTCTCCTTAATTTGACACTCTCCTGTATTTGCCTCTGTGTCTTAGGTAAAACTGTCCCACCTGTTGTAAGGGGCGGAGCCTTAGGTATTGGTCAGCCCTGAGCAACCCATTTCACCATCTTGTGGTACTGTATGTGGAGGAGGGGACTGAGAGGGAACAATGATGCTTGCTCAGCACTCACCCATTTTCCAAGCACCTCTCTCACTTCCTGTATGAGACTGGCCTCTCTCTAGCTGTTGCCCTGGCTGTGGTTCCCAGAGTGGGTGGATCTGCAGATGTGTCAGGACCATGGGAGACTCTAAACAAATGGACTCTGCTGAGGGACTGGCAGTTTCTTCTTCCACCCCAACCCCCACCATTTTTCACAACCAGAAGCAATGTGACTTTCTTTTCTTCCCCAGCATTGGAATTGTGAGCTGCAAGGTATGGTCTGTGCTGGGAGTGCTCCCCAAGTGTCTCTACTTTTTTTGTAATGTATGACTGCACTTTCTGTCCACCAGCCACAGCTGCCATCCTCTCACAGATGCTATGTCACCAAACCACATCCTCTCTGGCCTGGCTCTGCCCCTCCTACCTGTCTGGATGAGTATTTCTTCCTTATATCTTTGTTTGTTGGACTTCCATGCAGCTCAATTTTCTGGAATTTCTGGTTGTCTCTAGGTTTTATTTATTTATTTTTTAAAGATTTTATTTCATTATTTTTAGAAAGAGGGGAAGGGAGAGAGACAGAGAGGGAGAAAGACACCAATGTATGGTTGCTTCTCACCTGCCTCCAGCCACAGACCTGACTGGAGACCCGGGTTGCAACCTTGTTATGTGCCCTGGCTGGGGAATCGAATCTGTGACCCTTAGATTCGCAGGCCAGTGCCTTATCCACTGTGCTACCAGCCAGGGCCTGTCTCTAGTTTTGAGGTAGTGGTGTTTCTTCTTAGTTGTGGAGGGAGGTGCAGCGTGTCTACCTACCCTTCCAAGACTTTCTACATATAAGATGATATCATCTTTGAACAGAGATCATTTCATTTCTTCCCTTACAGTTTGGATGCCTTTGATTTCTTTTTCTTGCTTAATTGCTCTGGCTAGAACTTGTAATACTATATTAAATAGAAATGGTAAAAAGTATTAAGTATAATGTTAGTTGTGGGCTTTTCATGTTTATTACTGATACATTTATTATGTTGAAGTAGTTAAACTATTCCTAGTTTTAATCATGAAAGAGTGTTGAATTTTGTCAGGTGCTCTTCCTGCACCAATTGAGAGGATCATATGGCCGTTCATTTATTTTATTAATGTATTATATTATGGTAATTAATTTTCCCTTTTTTATCCTCACCCAAAGATGCATTTGTTGCTTTGAGAGAGAGAGGAAGGGGTAGAGAGAGAAAAACATCGGTGTGAGAGAAAAACATCAATTGGTTGCCTCCCGTAGGTGCCCAAATTGGGGACTGAACCCGCAACTTAGGTATGTGCCCTGATGGAAAATTAACCTACAATCTTTTGGTGTAGGGGACAACACTCCAACCAACTGAACTACCCAGCCAGGCTTCATTAATCCATATACATATGAGGTCTGTCCCCAAAATATCGAGCCACATGTTTTAATTATATTGACATTGGCTCCATACTTTTGGGACAGATCTGGTATATCACACCATCCCTGAATTCCAGGACTATATCCCACTTGATTATGGTGTATGATGCTCTTACTATGCTGCTGAATTCAGTTTAGTAGTATTTTGTTGAGGATTTTTGCATCAATGTTTAAAAGGGAGATTGGTCTATAGATTTCTTGTCTTTAGCTTTGGCATCAGGGCAATGCTGGCTTCCTAGAATATTAGAAAGTGTTCTCTTTTTAATTCTTGGAAAGAGTGTGAGGATTGGCATTAGTTCTTTAAATGTTTGGTAAAATTAATCAGCAAAGCCATCTGTTCGGGGATTGTCTTTCTGGGTAAATTTTTGATGAATGATTTAACCTCCTTACTAGGTATAGGTCACTGGATAATCACAGAGATAAGGAACAGGAACTTCAGGGGCACACAAAGAAGTACTTGGCAAAAATAGTTTGGAAAAGTCACAAACAGATGGCTGCAGCCTCAGCAAGCAAAAGTCAGCAACCCCTGATGATAATTCAAGGGTTAACACATAATACTCAGAATGTCCAGTTATCAACCAAAAAAATTAAAACCATGTAAAAAAAGAGGAAAGTATGGCCCATACATAGCAAAAAAAAAAAAAAAAAAAAAAGTTTAAAAAAAAATATTTTATTATTTTTAGAGAGAGGGAGAGAGACATCAGTGTATGGTTGCTTTTGGCCTGCCTCCAGCTACAGACCTGGCTGGAGACCTGGCCTGCAACCTGGTTACGTGCCCTGGCTGGGAATCGAACCTACGACCTTTGGGTTCACAGGCTGGCGCCTCATTCACTGTGCCACCAGCCAGGGCTACTTTTGTTTTATAATTCCTACTTTGTCTACTTAAAAGGCAAATCTATAAAATAATCATTATAAATGATGATTCAGTATATGCACATGTTGCAAAATAATTAACACACCACTTAATACATCTGTCACCTCACATAATTACTCCTGGGAGAGGTTTCTTAAGCACGAAACAAAAGGCACAAGACATAAAGGCAGGGATCAATGAACTGGATTACATTAGACTTAAGAGTTCTTACTCATTCAAAGACACAAATAGGAGGATGAAAGAGCCAGCTACAGAATGGGAAAAAATATTTGCAGCATGCATAAGTACCACCACCAAAATGTATGTGGGTATATCTTTTTTTTTAATTAATTAATTTATTTATTTTCAGAGAGTGGGGCAGGGAGGGAGAAAGAAGCAGAGAAACATCAGTGTGTGGTTGCCTCTCACACACTCCCAGCTGGAGACCTGGCCTGCAACCCAGACATGTGCTCTAACTGGGGAATCGAACCAGTGACCTTTGGGTTCACAGGCTGGCACCTTATCCACTGTGCCACCAGCCAGGGCTAGTGGTACTCTTAAAATCAGAAATAAGGTTAGCCCTGGCTGATAACACAGTGGATAAGGCACCGGCCTGTGAACCCAAAGGTCGCAGGTTCGATTCCCCAGACAAGGCACATATCCAGGTTGCAAAGCAGGTCTCCAGTTAGGTCTGTGGCTGGAGGCAGGTGAAACCCAACCATACATGGATGTCTCTCTCCCTCTCTGCCTCTCTCCCTTCCCCTCTTTCTAGAAATGATGAAATAAAATCTTTAAAAAAAAGAAAAGAAAGAAGTAAGATTAGATTGTGTTATCACTCTGCCTTGTATATGCATAGTTAAATTGGCCATGCCAAGGCTGTGTATATTGAATATTATTTTTGTTGTTCTATTATAAAGTGTGTAAGTTACCAGTTTTAATAAAGGATTGGTGACAAACACAGGAAAAAAATAAAATAAAAGATTGGAAATATGGGAAATACATGCCCTGGCTGGTGTGGTTCAGTGTACTGAGTGTCAGTCTGCGAACAAAAGGACCGTCAGTTCAATTCTCAGTCAGGGCACATGCCTGGGTTGTGGGCCAGGTTCCCAGTTGGGGGCGATTAAGAGGCAACCACACATTGATGTTTCTCTCCCTCTCTCTCTCCCTTCCTCTCTCTAAAAATAAATGAAATCTTTTTTTAAAACTCTCTTTAAAAAACTGATTGGAAATACACATAGTCTATTGTCCCTCCATTTCACTTCTGGTTGCACATAAGCACACATGTGCTCCAAAGGCACCTTCAGTTTTACAAGATAGGTTGTGACAGCTCCAAACTTGACACAATCTAAATGTCAATCAGTCGTTGATTAGATCAGTAACACATGCGGCATTCACACAATATAAAGTTATAGCAATGAGCAGGTGAAAGGCAACCATACATTGATGTCTCTCTCCCTCTCTGCCTCTCTCCTTTCCCCTCTCTCTGAGAATGATAAATAAAATCTTTAAAAATAATAATAAATCAATTTTAAAAAACGCTATAGTGGGGGGAGGGGAGATGCAGAGGCAAGGAAGGGGAGCAGCTTAGACAAGAACCTAGTATAAAGGAACCATGGACATGGACAACAGGTGTGATTGACTTTGGGGGGAATGGGTGGGTGGGGAGGGGGACAGAGGAGAGCAAAAAGGGGATGGATGTAATACAACAACAATAAAATAAAATAAAAAAACTTTATAGCAATGAAGGTGAAGAGGCTTCAGCTTTCACACAACATGGATGAATCTCATAAACATAATGTTCAGAAGAGGAAACCAGGGATCAAAGAGGATATAGTGTATGATTCCATTTACGTGGAGTTCAGAAAGTATTCCAGGGCGTTTTCAGAGGTCAAGGTGGTAGTTAACTGGGGAGGAGGCAAGGATCATGGCTGCTAGAGGTTGTGGCAGGAAGTGGGGAGAAGAATCTAGGAAACTGCCAATAATTTATTTCTTCATAGGGGTAAAGATAAAAGTGTGTGTTCATTTTTTAGACTACAAATCTGGGTACTTTGATGTGTGGATGGTGTACTTCTATAAAAATTTTATGTGTCAAGCCTGACTGGTGTGGCTCAGTTGGTTGGGCATCATCCTGGTTGCTGGTTCAATCCCTGGTCAGGGCACATTCCTGAGTTGCAGGTTATGTGCCTGGTTGGGACACTAATGAGAGGCGACCGATTGACATTTCTCTATCACATCTATGTTTCTCTTTTTCTCTTTCTCCCTCCCTCACACCTCTCTCTAAAAATAAATAAATAAAATATTTAAAAAAAGTTTATGGGTCCAAAAATTGAGAGGGAGAAGTTTATGAAACGAAGGTGAAAATCTCCCTTCTCCCTCCAAGCCATTTTCCCCAATATGACTCCCCATTAAAAACATGGCAGGAAGCCAATCAGTGGATTTGTGCCAGCCTTTGAACCCAAAGATCGCTGGTTCGATTCCCAGTCCAGGCACATAACCAGGTTGCAAGCCAGGTCTCCAGCCAGGTCCGTGGCTGGAGGCAGGTGAAAGGCAACCACACATTGATGCTTCTTTCCTTTTCTTTCTCCCTCCTTGCCTTTTTCTCTAGAAAGAATAATAATAAAATCTTTTTTTTAATGTGGTGGGTATTTTTTTTTCCTCTATGCATTTGGAAACATGTATGTGTCATTTTTACCCAGATGTCAGTCAGCATTCTGTTCTGCTTTGTACTCTTTATAAGTAGCCATGTATCTTGGGTATTATACTAATCAGAAGAAATATATGACCCATTCTTTTCACCTGTTGCACAGTAATGCCCATGAGCTACACCATATTTACTTAGTCATCCCACTGGGTATGAGCATTCAGGATGTTTCCTGTTATCTGTGTCTACAGACAGTGTTGCAACCAATATCTTTGGACATAATTCACTGCCCACATGTGTGAGTATCTTGGAAAGAAATAAATGTCTGGAAGTGGAGTTGATGGGTCAAAGAGTATATGCATTTTAAATTCTAGTAGATGCTACTTTAAAAAAATTTGTGTTCTCTCTTAAAATAAAAGTCAGCTAAGAAATAAGAAAAAGTGTGACTTGAGGCAGTGTTGGTGATGGGAAGGACTGACGGTTCTGTTTTCCTCCCCAGAGACTCTCAGATCTTATAAACTGCAACGTCATGTCGGTGGCCCAGGTAAGACTGGGCTAGGTCAGCATAGCTCAGGACCACCCTGGGTGATCCCCAGAATCTGTCCCCTCCAGCCCCCACCCTAGAGAAGGTGTAAAGGAAATATCCCCCCAGAAAATATAGGGGGTTGGGAGTGAACTTGCCTCGGAGGAGGAGGCAGGGAAAGGATTAGAAGGGGGAAAATGGGCCCTTTCCACTGTGCTCTACAGATGACTGCCATTGTCCTGCCCCACATGGTCTCCAGGTAAGAGGCCATCTTTTCTTTTCCGCTCTGGATCCTCCATCTAACCTCCAGGCTTTGTCCCTTCCCCCGCCGCCCTTCCCAAAGGTCTAACTCTTCCCTGTCCCTGAGACATTTCTCAGCTTCGGGCGTGACTCAGGTTTGGGGCGGGGGCGGCAGCCACCTGGATCCTCTCTTCTGCACCTTTCCATGAATGCTTCCCGCTCCAGGAGCAAAGGCATCATCATCAACATCTCTTCAGTTCTTGGCAAGAAACCCTATCCATTTTTTTCAGCGTACTCAGCTTCTAAGGTATCCAGACCCCACAGAGCTGGGAGGTTCCTGCCATAGCTCTGAAAGCGCGCGTGCGTGCGTACTATCTGGGGCCGAGTCCAGCAGATTTTTAAAAGAGAATCTAATGCTAGGGAACGAGAGGACAATGGGCGGGAAGGAGCGCGGAGACCAGCGGGGTGCCTACCGGAGGGGTGACGGGACCCTAGGCAGGCTGAGAATGTGGAAGCGTGCAGGGGTTTAGGCGAGGGCTCGGGGAAGTTGGGGGCCCTCTGGGGCCACGCAGCGTTCTGGGAGCAGGGGCAGCGCTGGGGCAGGGACAGGCCCGAGGAGTCTGCCGGCGGAGGCCCTTGAGCCTGGAACCTGCATATTCTTCCTCTGCAGGCCTTCGTGCGAAGCTTCTCGCAAGCGGTGGGCGCAGAGTACTACTCTGACGGTGTCCTCATTCAGGTGCCTGATGTGCTGGGCTCGCTAGGGGCGTGACCTGAGTGGCGGCTCTGAAGGCGAGGGGCTCGGGCAGGGGGTAGGGTTTAGAGATAGTGGAGGCTCACAGGGTTGGGGCAGGGAAGGTCAGAGGGGACCCGGACTCTGAAAGTCCAGCAGAGCTGCCTGCCAGGCAGCGGGCAGTTCCAGGGGGCGGGGCCTGGAGGGGCATTAGGGGCGGGGCCTGGAGAGTCCTTGGGGCGTGGTAGTGGGGCGGGGCCTGGAGAGTCCTTGGGGGCGTGGTGGTGGGCGGGGCCTGGGGTATTAGGGCGGGGCCTGCCGGGTGGCCGGGGCCACCACTAGTGGGTGGGACTCTGGGATCTCGGTGAAAGCCTGGGAACTTAGTCTGGAATGAGAGGGGAGTTTTTCCCTGTACCCCCTTCCTTCTGACAGACAGTGAACCCCTTCATGGTCGAATCAAATATGACCAGTAACGCAAAAAACTGGGTGACTCTAGTGAATTCTGAAGACTACGTTCAGCAGGCGTTGAACACCCTGGGACTCACCTCCCAAACCTCTGGGTGCCTCAGCCAAGATGTGCAGGTGTGTCCGTGGGACTGTGGGCATAGAGCTGGATGGGACATTCCCTTGCCTAGTTCTACCAGTCCTCCCTCTGAAGTGAGATGTCCAGAGAAGGGGAGGGCCCCCACCTTGGGCTGGGGAGACAGGTGGGGAGTATCCTGATTCCTGGTCCTTCTTCTTCCCAGAGTTTCCTGATGACTCTTCTGCCCAGTTGGTTTTTCCTCAACCGCCGGGGAGTTAAGCTTTTATTTCTGTTCAAGGATGCTGTTGAGATGGCAAAGCTCTCTAATAAAAGGCCTTGAAGGGGCGTGGCCACTTGCCTGCCCCTCCCACAATCCTGGGCCAGGGTTGTTGATGTTTGCACACAAGTCCCACACTTCTGAAGAGATGACAAGCAGGTCCATGGAAGAGAATTGGACACCTGAACACCAGAATACTTGGTGACAACCGTGACGTCTCAAATCTCTCACAGAAGGGTGGCATTTTTAATATGTAGCGCTGAGACAACTAGATAGCCCATTTTGGGGGAGGAGAAAAATACACATGTAAATGTATATATAAGGTCTGTCCTGAAAGTATCAGCCGCGCCAACTTTTAATTATACTGACATTTACTCGGTACTTTTGGGACAGACCTCATACACCAGAGATTTTAAACCTTTTTCATATTATAGCACACATAAACTAATTCTGAGGCACACCAAAAATATATTTTTTGCTGATCTGACAAAAATAGGTATAATTTTGATTCATTCACACTAGATGGCTACTGACATATTGGCTGATGTCATTTTTTAAATTTGACAATCTAAGGGAAATGAGGTCAGTGTCCCTGACTAAATAGTCAGGTATTGTATATTTTAAAAATTATTGTGGCACACCACATATACATGTATATAAGTAATTGTGGTGGTGATAGTTGCAAAACTTTGTGATACACTAAAAACCACTAAATTTTACACATTTAAAGGATGAATTTTAAGCCCTGGCTGGTGGTTTAGTGGAAAGGTGCCAGCCTGTGAACCCAAAGGTCTCTGGTTCGATTCCCAGCCAGGGCACATAACCAGGTTGCAAGCCAGATATATAGCTGGAGGCAGGTGAAAGGCAACCATACATTGATGTTTCTTTCCCTTTCTTCCTATCTCAATAAAAAATAACTTTAACCATAGAGGCTCCCCCAAATGAATGTGTGTTAGTGTGTGTAGAAATTGGATCTGTTTACTTATGCACCTGCATAAATAAACCAGAAATCCCATGTAATAATGGAAACATAACTAGAAGAATACATAAATGAATTCCTTTCTATTTTTGGGATTGAGAGAATCTTCCTAATTTATACTGAAAGTTAAAAGCAACAACAGAAAGAATCATATGGAACTCTAGTTAGTGATATGCATGAATTATTTATGGAAGATGTACTAATGTCTGCAACTTACTTTGAAATACATTGGAAATGCATTCGATGAACTGGTAGATACAGAGGATGATGGATAGAGTGATTAGAAATGTGATATGAGGCCCTGGCTGGTAGCACAGTGGATAAGGTGCTGGCCTGTGAACCCAAAGGTCGCAGGTTCGATTCCCAGCCAGGGCAACATGACTAGGTTGCAAGCCAGGTCTCCAGTCAGGTCTGTGGCTGGAGGCAGGTGAAAAGCAACCACACATTGATGTCTCTCTCTCCCTCTCTGCCTCCCTCTCTTCCCCTCTTTCTAAAAATAATAAAATAAAATATTTAAAAAAAATTAAAAAAAAAAAAGAAATGTGATATGACAAGTATGTTTAAATATTGGTAATAGCACCTAAAGTGGTAAACACGTGGGTTTTCACTGTAGACTCCTTTGAACTTGTCTGTATGTTTCAAATTTTTTATGATAAAAAATTAGGGAATATCAGGGAGCCATAAAATAAAATTTATAAATAAAATTACTTAAGCATATTTAGAAATTATTAAGAAAAGATTACTCCATAAGGAAAGTGAAAGTGTGGCAATCTAAGAGGAAATATTTACAACTTATGTCACAGATAAACTGTTTACCTCCTTAATATATAAGAAAAAGACCAAAAGCCTGATGTTATATTTTTATTTTTAGATTTTATTTATTTACTTTCAAGGGGAGGGGAATGGAGTGAGGAAGAGAAGGAGAGAAACGTACCAAAGATGCAAGGATGGGTTGCCTCTCACACGCCCCCAACTGGGCACTGGCCGGCAACCCAGGCATGTGCCCTGACTGGGATTGAACCAGAGACCTTTCTATTTACAGGACAGCACTCAAGCCACAGAACCACACCAGCTAGGAAAAGCCTAATATTTTAAAATTGTGCAAAAAAAAAAAAAAAAAATCCCTGGCTGCGGTGGCCTAGTGAACTGAGAGCCGAACTAGGCAGTGAGGGGTCACGGTTCTATTCTCTGCAAAGGCAAGTGCCTGCATTCGGGCGAGGTCATCGGTTGGGGGCGTGCGAGAGGCAATCCTTGGTTCTCTCTTGCAAAGGCGTTTCTCTCCCTCTTTCTCACCGCTCCCCTAATCCTCTCTCTAAAAATAAACAAACAAAATCTTTCAAAAAAGAGAAACGAACAGAAAGTTCACAGAAAATCAAATATGAACGGTCCTTAACTATAAGAAAAGCAGCTCAGTTTCACTCCTAAAAGGAAAAATGCCAATTAAAACGACTGAATTACCTTCAGCTGGAAAACACATCCATCCACGGCTGGTAAGCTCGCAAAGTGGTACAGCCTCCCCGCGAAGAAATTTGACAACAGCTAACAAAACAACATAAGTGTTTGCTCTCATACCCAGCCGCGTCCCTTCCAAAATTAAAGACCCACCTTCATAGAGCAGTCAGGGCTGAGAAGACCTCACCTTGGGGTCAAATTTGATACCTTTAGAGAACAGAAAGAAGCCTGTATTTCTGGAACAGGTGGGGCTATTTATTTAGTTATAAAGGAGTTTATTCTTTATTCATTATTTTTAGGGAGAAGGGCAGGGAGGGAGGAAGAAAGGGAGAGAATCAACACTGGGAGGGGGGAGGCAGAGGCAAAGAAGGGGAGCAGCTTAGACAAGAACCTAGCATAAAGGAACCATGGACATGGACAACAGGTGGGATTGACTTTGGGGGGAAAGGGTGGATGGGGAGGGGGACAGAGGGGAGCAAAAAAGGGATGGATGTAATACAACAACAATAAAATTAAAAAAAAAAAAAAAGAATCAACACTGTATGGTTGGTTGCCTTTCACCTGCTTCCAGGTGGGAACCTGGCTAGAAACCTGGTTATGTGCCCTGACAGGGAATCAAACCAGCAACTCTTGGGTTTGCAGGCTGGCGCCAATCCACTGAGCTACACCAGCCAGGGCCAGGGGGCGCAATCTTTAATTTTCTCTCTTGAAGATTTTATTTATTATTTTTAGAGAGAGGGGAAAGTAGGGAGGCAGAGAGGGAGAGAAACATCAATGTGTGGTTTTCTTTCACCTGCCCCCAGGGACAGAGACCTGGCTGGAGACCTGGCTTGCAACCTGGTTACATGTGCTCTGCCTGGGAATCGAACCAGTGACCTCTAGGTTCACAACCTGGCGCCTTATCCACTATGCCACCAGCCAGGGCTCTGTCTTTAAGATTTTAAAAGCCATGGAAGCTACAAGGCTGGTATCTACAGACTCATCACCTAGTTTCACTGCCCATTAATAGTTGCTTAATTTGGCCCTGGCTGGTAGCACAGTGGATAGGCACTGGCCTGCAAACCCAAGGATCGCTGGTTCGATTCCCAGCCAGGGCACCTAACCAGGTTGCAAGCCAGGTCTCTGGCCAGGTCCATGGCTGGAAGCAGGTCAAGGACAACCATACATTGATGTTTCTCTCCCTCTCTGTCTCTCTCCTTTCCCCTCTCTCTGGGAATAATGAATAAAATCTTAACAAAATATATTTGCTTAATTTGCTTTTCTCTTTTTCCATGTTTATGTGATGATGATGGTGATAAATGGGCCATTTGAAAGTAAGTTGAGACATCATGATCCTTTACCCCCTAAATTCTTTAGCAGGTAATTCCTAAGAAGAAAGACATCCTAATAACAGCAATGCAGTGTGGAACTGAAGAAATTTATCATTGACATATACTATTTTTAATACACAATCTATATGCAAAAATTTTCCAATTGTCACATAATGCATTTTTTAGCAATGTGTTTTCAATCCAGGACCACTTGTTACATTAAGTTGTCATGTTTTTAGTCTTTCTTTTTTTTTTTTTTTTTTTTTGATATTTTATTTCATTATTTTTAGAAAGAGGGGAAGGGAGAGAGGCAGAGAGGGAGACAGACATCAATGTATGGTTGCCTTTCATCTGCCTCCATCCACAGACCTGACTGGAGACCTGGTTTGTAACCTTGCCATGTGCCCTGGCTGGGGAATCGAACCTGCAACCTTTGGGTTAGCAGGCCAGCGCCTTATCCACTGTGCCACCTGCCAGGGCATGTTTTTAGTCTTCTTAAACCTGTACCTGTTCCTCATCTTTTCTTTGTGCTCTGTGACAGTGACAGTTTTGAGGCAGACATACTTTGGAGTTGAAATGCACAGTGAGTTCTCTAAAGCAAGGAATTTATTATAGGAATAGGTTTTATACAATCGGCCCTGGTCAGGTGGTTCAATTGGTTGGAGCATTGTCCTCGGCACTGGAATGTTGGGGAGTTCATTTCCTGTTGGGGCACATCCCTAGGTTGCTGGGTTCAATCTCCCCCAGCAGGTATGGGAGGCAATGGCTCAATACTTCCCTCTCACATTGATGGTTTCTCTCTCTTTCTCCCTTCGTCTATCTCTAAGATCAATGTGTGTGTCTTCAGATAAGAGTTAAAAAAAAAAGAAATCTTGCCAGAACAGGTATAGCTCACTTGGTTGTGCATCTTACTACAAAGCAAAAAGTCACTGGTTCAATTCCTGGTCAGGGTACATAGGAAAAGCAATCAATCAATGTTCCTCCCTTTCTCTTCTTCCCTTTCCCTCAATCTAAAAATAAATCAATAAAATTAAAAAAAAAAAAGGAACAGGGGCATGGGATCATAAGAAATGAAGGTCCAGAAAAGGGAGTTAAGGGGAGAGTTTTGTTTTTGTTTTTGTTTTTTTTTAATTGATTCTTGTTTATTTTTTTAAGATTTTATTTATTGTTTTCAGAGCAAGGGGAAGGGAGAGAGGCAGAGAGGGAGAGAGACATCATTGTATGGTTGCCTTTCACCTGCCTCCAGCTACAGACCTGGCTGGAGACCTAGCTTGCAACCTGGTTAGGTGCCCTGGCTGGGAATCGAACCAGCGACCTTTGGGTTCCCAGGCTGGCACCTTATCCACTGCGCCACCAGCCACGGCCGAGGGGAGAGTTTTAAGGAAAACCAAGAAGTCGGCGTATATCCAGCTGTCAGAGTGGGATCACCAAGGACAGCTGGTGAGGAAGTCTATGGGAAGTAGTTGCCTCTGCATCTGGGGTCTCTACTGGTCAGCAGCAGGGCAGAAAGTGGAAAGAAATGAATAGAGAGTGAGGTGGAAACAAGGTCCTATGTTTTTTGTTTTTTTTGTTTTTTAAGATTTTATTTCATTATTTTTAGAAAGAGGGGAAGGGAGAGAGGCAGAGAGGGAGAGAGACATGAATGTATGGTTGCCTTTCACCTGCCTCCAGCCACAGACCTGACTGGAGACCTGGTTTGCAACCTGGTCATGTGCCCTGGCCGGGGAATCGAACCTGCGACCTTTGGGTTCGCAGTCCGGCGCCTTATCCACTGTGCTACCAGCCAGGGCCCCTTAACACTTTTTTAAGGCTTGATTGGTGGCCCAGAATATGGTCATTTTGATATATGGACCATATGGAAGGTCCTTGTTTTTCTGCAGCGACTTTGCTTGCTTTGAGGTCTGCTCTGTTTGAAAACTAATAGGAGCAGATAGATGTACTGGCAACAAATTCCCTCAATTTTCATTTGCCTGGGGAAATCCTTATTTCCCTTTCCTTCTTGAAGGATAATTTGGCAGGCTTTTTCCCCCTTTCTCAACAGTCTAAATATTTGACTCTACTCTCTTCTTGCTGGCATTGTTTCCAAAGAGAAATCAGATACAGTTTTCATCCTCGTTTCTCTATGAGTGGAATGGTCCTCCCCATCCTCCGCCCACAGCTTCTTTCAGGATTTTCCCTTTATCTTTGATTTTCTGTAAATTGAAAGTCATATGCCTCGGTGTCTTTTGGGGGGGACATTTATTCCGCTTGGTGTTCTCTGAGCTTCCTGGACCTGTGGTTCGGTGTGTAACATTAACTGGGGGGCAGGATGGCTGGGGCTGTCGGGTATTTCTTTCCCTTCCTCAGGTCAGTTAAGCTGATAGTGTGGTAGGATACTAACCAGCGAGGGAAATTCCTTGGCAAGTGGAATGAGGGAAACTGAGATCAAAGAATTAAACAAAGCCAAACAGTGTGAGCAATTTACCGCCAGCTAATAACTCACGAGGTTTTACCTTCCCCGACCAACGTTCCAGACCATCCCGGGACAGGCCAGCCTCAGCCCTGGTCCCTCTTCAATAATGTTCTTTGAAAGTAAAACTAGCCTTGGCTGGTAGCACAGTGGTTAAGGCGCCGGCCTGCGAACCCAAAGGTCGCAGGTTCGATTCCCCAGCCAGGGCACATAACCAGGTTGCAAACCAGGTCTCCAGTCAGGTCTGTGGCTGGAGGCAGGTGAAACGCAACCATACATTGATGTCTCTCCCCCTCTCTGCCTCTCTCCCTTCTCCTCTCTCTAAAAATAACGAAATAAAAATCTAAAAAAAAAAAAAAAGTAAACAGAAAATAACCCTGACTCCCCGCCCCACACGTGTATTTTGATGAATCAAAGTATTGAAGCACACACCTAGAAAGCTAATGAATATTCCATTAAGACCCTCTCCTGAGATCTCCCCTAGGATTCCCGTGGCCAAAGAAAAATAAAAAGCTTCAGGACACAGGACCCACAGTGCACTCTCACTGGAGGGCGCCCACTCCCCGCATCCCTGCTGCCTTTCTCCTAAGCTCCAAGGGTCCCCACAAGACTTGCCACCAGGGTAGCAGCAGGCAGTGGCAGCTGTTCTGGGCCAACCCCCTGACCATGTCTCCGAAGCCCCCTTTTCTCTCTTTCTCCTGTTGCTTCTTCTGTCCTAGGCCCTTCCTTGTTTCTCTGCCCCCAGCTTTAATAAATATGCTCTCAAAAGTGCCTGGACTAGTGTCATGAAATCTTTCCTGTGCAAAGTCAAGAACTCACATACTACCAGCCGGCCGAGGCAGACCCACTCCAGGCCAGACCCCACCCAGTACCAGTAGTACTGCAGCAAGTGAGGCCCTTGAGAATTTCAAAATTCTATCAGGAAGCACAAGGGTGGCACAATGGATAAGGCGCCAGCCTGTGAACCCAAAGGTTGCTGGTTCGATTCCCAGTCAGGGCACATAACCAGGTTGCAAGCCAGGTCTGTACCTGGAGGTAGGTGAAAGCAACCAGACATAGATGTCTCTCTCTCTCTCTCTGCCTCTCTCCCTCTCTCTAAAAATAATAAAATCTTAAGAAAAAAGAAAAAGAAAGCATAAGGGGCTTTCTCTAATATTTACTCTGAGGACCTACTTGAGCTCCTGGAGGTAAATCTCACCAAACTGTCAGGGCTAAAGGGGGCTTAGGGGTCCCCCTATGATTGTGTCCTCTTGGTGTTTTTAACTATGAGTTGTCCACATAGAGCTTGCAGCAATTTATCACTGACTCTTCTGGTTTGGCTATTCTTTCTCTCTTTTTTTAAAATTGTTTGTTTGCCTATTCTGACTCTGGTTCTGCAGCAGTTTCATTTTTTAGTTTAGTTTTCTTTTTTTTTTTTTTTTTTAATTTTATTGTTTTTGTATTACATCCATCCCCTTTTTTGCTCCCCTCTGTCCCCCCACCCACCCTAGTTTTCTTTTTAATATTAAAAAAATTCATTATCTTCCAAGAGAAAGGCAGGGAAGGAGGAAAAAAAGGAGGGAAACCATACACAAATCAGTGTATGGTTGCCTTTCACCTGCCTCCACCTACGGATCTGGCTGGAGACCTGGCTTGCAACCTGGTTATGTGCCCTGGCTGGGAATGGAACCAGCAACCTTTGGGTTTGCAGGCTGGCTCCTTATCCACTGTGCCACCAGCCAGGGCTCATTGGTTTCTTTTTGATGTGCTATGACTGGAAATCAAACCCGCCACCTCTGCATGCGGATGACGCTCTAACCAACTGAGCTACCCAGCCAGGGCCCTGAGGGTCTATTTTAAGGGCCTTCTATTCTGTTTCTGTGATATACACACCAATACCACAGGTAGCTTTATAGAAAGTCTTAAAATCAGGTACTAAACCCCTGTCTCTTTGATATTCAAAGTCCTTTAATTTCTACATAAACATATCTGAGCACTTACAAACCAGGGTTTTATTTAACATTGTGTACAAATAAAAATTTACCAAAATATCATAAACCTAATTCACCCTCCTCCCCCCAAATGGGGGAGGGGACAGAAGGGCAAGGGGAGAGAAGATACTGACACTCACAATATAATTTCAGTGTTGTCTCATCTTGGAATATCTTTTTTTTTTTAATATCTTAATAAGAGATTTTCATAGGAATCAGCTTTTTTAGTTTTCACATTAAAATGACTGTCTACTCAAAAATCCAACCAAAGAAAGCATCTGCCCTTACTTTCATGTGGGGTAAGGAGTATATTCAATGTGAGGCAAATGGTAGAATACATGTATGAAATGGTCTGTGGAAGTGTGGACCTGCCACTATATAACAGACTTGGGAATATTCATAGATTTTCCAGATATGTGCTGAAATTAAAAACTTGGAAAAATTGTGACAGTGTGTAACAGCTATATATTTTAATTTTTGAAAAGATGTTATTTATTTTCAGGGAGAGGAGAAGGGAGAGAGGGAGAGAAACATCAATGTGTAGTTGCCTTTCGCACACCCTCTACTGGGGACCTGGCCCCCAACCCAGGCATGTGCCCTGACTGGGAATGGAACAGGTGACATTTCAGTTCTCAGGCCGGCATTCAATCCACTTAGCCATACCTGCCAGGGCAACAACTGTTTGTCTGAATGTCTTAGCTGCATCTTTTTCTTTTTTAAAAATATTTTATTTATTTATTTATTTTAATTTTTTTTAAAAGATTTTATTTCATTATTTTTAGAGAGAGAGGGGAAGGGAGAGAGGCAGAGAGGGAGAAAGACATCAATGTATGGTTGTGTTTCACCTGCCTCCAGCCACAGACCTGACTGGAGACCTGGTTTGCAACCTGGTTATATGCCCTGGCTGGGGAATCGAACCTGCGACCTTTGGGTTCGCAGGCCGGCGCCTTATCCAT